>LR880972.1:194249085-194261529 GCA_904067115.1 Aegilops sharonensis | reverse complement strand
GTTCCATCTATGGCACGATCTTGATGTATCCCGAGCTTTGCTATTGTAGTTGGATCTTATGATGTTTCTCCCCCTCTACTCTCTTGTGATGAATTGAGTTTCCCCTTTGAAGTTATCTTATCAGATTGAGTCTTTTATGAAAACTTGATGTATGTCTTGGTGATCAACTTGCAGGTTTTGTGACATTGGGAACCTATGCATAGGGGTTGGCACACGTTCTTGATTCTCCGGTAGAAACTTTGGGGCACTCTTTGAAGTACTTTTATGTTGGTTGGATGAATATGAGATTGTGTGATGCATATCGTATAATCATGCCCACGGATACTTGAGGTGACAATGGAGTATCTAGGTGACATTAGGGTTTTGGTTGATTTGTGTCTTAAGGTGTTATTCTAGTACGAACTCTTCTATAGATTGATCCGAAAGAATAACTTTGTGGTGGTTTCGTACCCGACCATAATCTCTACGTTTGTTCTCCGCTATTAGTGTCTTCGGAGTAACTCTTTTTTGCATGTTGAGGGCTTGTTATATGATCTATCTATGTTATTATTCTTGAGAGAACTTGCACTAGTGAAAGTATGAACCCTAGGCCTTGTTTACTATCATTGCAATACCGTTTACGCTCACTTTTACCGCTTGCTACCTTGCTGTTTTTATTATTTCAGATTACAAAAACCTATATCTACTATCTATTTTGCACTTGTATCTCCATCTCTTCGCCGAACTAGTGCACCTATACAATTTACCATTGTATTGGGTGTGTTGGGGACACAAGAGACTCTTTGTTTTTTGGTTGCAGGGTTGCTTGAGAGAGACCATCTTCCTCATACGCCTCTTGCGGATTGATAAACCTTAGGTCATCCACTTGAGGGAAATTTGTTACTGTCCTACAAACCTGTGCACTTGCAGGCCCAACAACGTCTACAAGAAGAAGGTTGTGTAGTAGACATCAAGCTCTTTTCTGGCGCTGTTGCCGGGGAGGCTAGGTAAGTGAAGGTATATCTTTAGATCTTGCAATCGAATCTTTTTGTTTATTGTTTTAGCACTAGTCTAGTTTATAAAAGAAAACTAAAAAAATGGAATTGAGTTTGTCTCATACGCTTCACCTTTTTAATATCTTTCGTGAGAATGATGGAAAGGAAAATTGTGCCAAAGTGCTAGAAGAAGAATTACATAGAATGCTTGGCATGAAATATTTGAATGATGAGCATGATTGCAATGATGTTAGTATGAATTCCTTGAATATCCATGATGCTAATGATATGCAAAGCCACAAGCTTGGGTAAGCTATGTTTGATGAAGATGATATTTTTTGTCCCCCAAGCTTTGATGAGCAAATTTACTATGATGAAAGCATGCCTCCTATCTATGATGATTATTGTGATGACATGTATGATTTAAAGAATAATGATAACCATGAAACTTGTCATCTTGATATTAATTTTCAATCACATGATAGCTATTTTGTTGAGTTTGCTCCCACTATTATTCATGGGAAGAATTTTGCTTATGTGGAGAGTATTGAAATTTCTATGCTTGTAGATCATGAAAATAATGCTTTAGGTGCTGGTTATATTTTTGGATACATTCATGATGCTACTTAAAATTATTATGAGAGAGGATCATATGCTTCTACATATTGCAATAATATCAAGTTTCCTCTCTATGTGCTTAAAATCTTGAAGCTATGCTTGTGTTACCCTCCTATGCTAGTTGATTATTGTTCCCATAAGTTGTTTTCTCAAAAAATCCCTATGCATAGGAAGTGGGTTAGGCTTAAATGTGCTATACATATTCTTCATGATGCTCTCTTTATGTTTCAATTCTTATCTTTTATGTGAGCATCATTGAAATCATAATGCCTAGCTAGGGGCGTTAAACGATAGCACTTGTTGGGAGGCAACCCAATTTTATTTTAGTTTCTTGCTTTTTGGTTCTGTTTAGTAATAAATAATACATCTAGATTCTGTTTAGATGTGGTTTTATGTTTTAATTAGTGTTTGTGCCAAGTAGAACCTTTGGGAAGACTTGGGTGAAGTCTTTATGATCATGCTGTAAAAAACAGAAACTTTAGCGCTCACGAGATTAGCTATAACTTTTTTCTGGAGAGTGTTATTTAGTTGATTCTTTTTTAACATGATTACTAGAAAAATTGCTCAGGTCCACCAATTTATTTTAGAATTTTTGGAGTTCCAGAAGTTTGTGTTAGTTACAGATTACTACAGACTGTTCTGTTTTTGACAGATTTTGTTTTCATTGTGTTGTTTGCTTATTTTGATGAATATATGGTTAGTAAAATAGTTTATAATCCATAGAGAAGTTTTAATACAGTAGGTTTAACACCAATATAAATAAAGAATGAGTTCATTGCAGTACCTTGAAGTGGTGTTTTGTTTTCTTTCGCTAACGGAGCTCACGAGTTTTCTGTTAAGTTTTGTGTTGTGAAGTTTTCAAGTTTTGGGTAAAGATTCGAT
Organism: Aegilops sharonensis; assembly: GCA_904067115.1. Lineage (NCBI taxonomy): Eukaryota > Viridiplantae > Streptophyta > Magnoliopsida > Poales > Poaceae > Aegilops > Aegilops sharonensis. Next base: position 194,259,055 of record LR880972.1, on the reverse strand, counting down.
GGACTCCGGAATAAGGAGTGGCAAGAGCCTAATATTAGGGATGCCCAAGGCACCCCAAGGTAATATTCAAGGACAACCAAGAGCCTAAGCTTGGGTATGCCCCGGAAGGCATCCCCTCTTTCGTCTTCGTTCATCGGTAACTTTACTCGGAGCTATATTTTTATTCACCACATGATATGTGTTTTGCTTGGAGCGTCATGTCATTTTCTTTAGCTTTGTTTGATGTTTGAATAAAGTATCAAGATCTTAAATTATTAAATGAGAGAGTATTCACATAGTTGTATGATTATTCGACTACTCATTGATCTTCACTTATATCTTTCGGAGTAGTTTTTCATTTGCTCTAGTACTTCACTTATATCTTTTAGAGCACAATGGTGGTTATATTTTGTAGAAATAGATGAACTCTCATGCTTCACTAATATTATTTTGAGAGTCTTAAATAGCATGGTAATGTGCTTAATTCTAATATGCTAAGCATAAAAGATTTGTAAGGATTCTTATGAGTGAATTAAATACTAAGATAAGTTTGATGCTTGATAATTGTTTTAAGATATGGAGGTAATAATATCAAAGTCGTGATAGTTGATAATTGTGAATTTGAGAAATACTTGTGTTGAAGTTTGCAAGTCCCATAGCATGCACGTATGGTTAAAGTTGTGTAACAAATTTGAAACATGAAGTATACCTGGCTTGTGCATCCTTATGAGTGGCGGTCGGGGACGAGCGATGGTCTTTTCCTACCAATCTATCCCCCTAGGAGCATGCGCGTAGTACTTGATTTTTGATGACTTCTAAATTTTTGCAATAAGTATATGAGTTCTTTTGGCTAATGTTGAGTCCATGGATTATACGCACTTTTACCTTTCCGCCTTTGCTAGCCTCTTCGGTACCGTGCATTGCCCTTTCTCACCTTGAGAGTTGGTGCAAACTTCGCCAGTGCATCCAAACCCCGTGATACGATATGCTCTATCACACATAAACCTCCTTATATCTTCCTCAAAACAGCCACCAACCTACCTATTATGGCATTTCCATAGCCATTCCGAGATATATTGCCATGCAACTTTCCACCGTTTCGTTCGTCATCATCATGACATACTTTATTTTTGTCATATTGCCATTGCATGATCATGTAGTTGACATCGTATTTGTGGCAAAGCCACCATGCATTATTTTTCATACATGTCACTCTTGATTCATTGCACCATCCCGATACACCGCCGGAGGCATTCATATAGAGTCATACCTTGTTCTAGTTTCGAGTTGTAATCCTTATGTTGTAATCAATATAAGTGTGATGATCATCATTCAATAGAGCATTGTCCCCAAAAAAAGGCCAAAGAAAAAAAAAAGAAGGCCCAAAAAAAAGTAAATAAAAAAATAAAAAAAAGAGGGCAATGCTACTATCCTTTTTTTCCACACTTGTGCTTCAAAGTAGCACCATGTTCTTCATGTAGTGAGTCTTAGATATTGTGCTTTAAAGTAGCACCTTGTTCTTCATGTAGTGAGTCTCATATATTGTGCTTCAAAGTAGCACTAAGATCTTCATGATAGAGAGTCTCTCATTTTGTCACTTTCATATACTAGTGGGAATTTTTCATTATAGAACTTGGCTTGTATATTCCTACGATGGGCTTCCTCAAATGCCCTAGGTCTTCATGAGCAAGCAAGTTGGATGCACACCCACTAGTTTTCTTTTGTTGAGCATTCATAGCTCTAGTGCATCCGTTGCATGGCAATCCCTACTCCTCATGTTGACATCAATTGATGGGCATCTCCATAGCTCGTTGGTTATCCTCGTCAATGTGAGACTTTCTCTTTTTTTGTCTTCTCCACACAATCCCCATCATCATATTCTATTCCACCCATAGTGCTATATCCATGGCTCGCGCTCATGTATTGCGTGAAGGTTGAAAAAGTTTGAGATTATTTAAGTATGAAACAATTGCTTGGCTTGTCATCGGGGGTATAGAAGTTGGGAACATCTTTGTGTGACGAAAATGAAGCATAGCCTAACTATATGATTTTGTAGGGATGAACTTTCTTTTGCCATGCTATTTTGAGAAGACATGATTGCTTAGTTAGTATGCTTGAAGTATTATTATTTTTATGTCAATATGAACTTTTGTCTTGAATCTTATGGATCTGAATATTCATATCACAAGTAAGAAGAATTACATTAAAATTATGCCAACTAGCATTCCACATCAAAAATTACCTTTTTTTTATCATTTACCTACTCGAGGACGAGCAGGAATTAAGCTTGGGGATGCTTGATACGTCTCCAACGTATCTATAATTTTTGATTGCTCCATGCTACTTTATCTACTGTTTTAGGCAATATTGGGCTTTATTTTCCACTTTTACATTATTTTTGGGACTAACCTATTAACCGGAGGCCCAGCCCAGATTTGCTGTTTTATGCCTATTTCAGTGTTTCGAGGAAAAGGAATATCAGACGGAGTCAAAACGGAACGAAATCAACTGGAGAAGTTATTTTTGGAAGGAAACCCACCTGATGGACTTGCACCCCACGTCAGAAGATACGGGAGGTGCTCACGAGGGTGGGGGGCGCGCCCCCTTGCCTCGTGGGCCCCCCGTAGCTCCACCGACGTACTCCTTTCACCCATATATACCTACGTACCCTAAAACTTCCAAAACAGAAGATAGATCGGGAGTTCCGCCGCTACAAGCCTCCAGAGCCATGAAAAACCAATCGGGACCCCTTTCCGGTACCCTGCCGGAGGGGGGATCCATCTTCGGTGGCCATCTTCATCATCTCGACGCTCTCCATGACGAGGAGGGAGTAGTTCACCCTCGGGGCTGAGGGTATGTACCAGTAGCTATGTGTTTGATCTCTTTCTCTCGTGTTCTCTCTCGTGTTCCATCTATGGCACGATCTTGATCTATCCCGAGCTTTGCTATTGTAGTTGGATCTTATGATGTTTCTCCCCCTCTACTCTCTTGTGATGAATTGAGTTTCCCCTTTGAAGTTATCTTATCGGATTGAGTCTTTTATGAAAACTTGATGTATGTCTTGGTGATCAACTTGCGAGTTTCGTGACATTGGGAACCTATGCATAGGGGTTGGCACACGTTCTTGATTCTTCGGTAGAAACTTTGGGCACTCTTTGAAGTACTTTTATGTTGGTTGGATGAATATGAGATTGTGTGATGCATATCGTATAATCATGCCCACGGATACTTGAGGTGACAATGGAGTATCTAGGTGACATTAGGGTTTTGGTTGATTTGTGTCTTAAGGTGTTATTCTAGTACGAACTCTTTTATAGATTGATCCGAAAGAATAACTTTGTGGTGGTTTCGTACCCGACCATAATCTCTACGTTTGTTCTCCGCTATTAGTGTCTTCGGAGTGACTCTTTGTTGCATGTTGAGGGCTTGTTATATGATCTATCTATGTTATTATTCTTGAGAGAACTTGCACTAGTGAAAGTATGAACCCTAGGCCTTGTTTTCTATCATTGCAATACCGTTTACACTCACTTTTACCGCTTGCTACCTTGCTGTTTTTATTATTTCAGATTACAAAAACCTATATCTACTATCTATTTTGCACTTGTATCTCCATCTCTTCGCTGAACTAGTGCACCTATACAATTTACCATTGTATTGGGTGTGTTGGGGACACAAGAGACTCTTTGTTTTTTGGTTGCAGGGTTGCTTGAGAGAGACCATCTTCCTCCTACGCCTCTCGCGGTTTGATAAACCTTAGGTCATCCACTTGAGGGAAATTTGTTACTGTCCTACAAACCTGTGCACTTGCAGGCCCAACAACATCTACAAGAAGAAGGTTATGTAGTAGACATCAGGTATTATCTCATATCTAGATGTAACATAGTCGGACCAAAAAAATTGTGGCTTTTTAGTACTTGTACTATTCATCCTCAAAGTCCATAATTTTTTTTTTTGTTTGCTCAAAACACATTTCAAGGGATTTCATCCTGAAATTTTACACCCATACACATCACATCCTTGTATACTTCCGACTTTTGACAGATCTTTTGAAACTGAGAACTTCATTTATTTATTTATTTAAAAAAAAAGGCCTCCATGGAGGCCGAGCTCCAAATCGCCCTACTCTTTTGAAGTGCTAATTATGTTATTTTTCCCTAGACCTTTGTGGATGTGATGAACATCATGAAATTTTGCATGCGCTTAAAAAACTAAGCGAGCGAGGAGGTGAAAGATCCCCGCGCCCGGTGGCGGCGACGGGGGAGCGGGGAGGAGGGAAGGGGAGGCAGGGGCGCGGCCAATGGCTAGGGTTTCCCCGGTCGCACGTGGGAGAGATGGAAATTGGCCTAGCCCTGGACACTACAAGAACTTTGACATTACACATTCTTTCCTCGAACAATCAACAAAAATCGTGTCACTTTGTATTTGTATTACACACTTCAGGGCGTCGCCAAGCTTACAGCGCAAAAGAAGAAAGTCTAACGGAAAAACATCTTGGGCTAGCCAAGCCTTTCGAAGAGCAAAGCCAAACAAACTGTAGAGACAGCTAATTCATCTTCAAATGACCATAAACATCTTAACAGTATACTGTAGCACAATGTTCTATGCATAGAGTACATAATAATCACTAAGAAATAGTACGAACGTGTCCCAAATACCGCAGAACATTATCAATGACCTGCAGCTTAGCGGCATGGGTCGAGGACAGCTACACGCGATCTGGCCAGCTGCTTACTTGACTGAAGCACCGGATTCGTCACCGTCGACGGGAGCCTGCCGCTGCGGTCCTGGCTCTAGAGCACCGCCACCTTCAGCGGGAGGGTCGCCACCCCGTCTGCGGTCGAGAGCGCCTCTTGCACAATCGGCGACGTAGCGCACGTCCCGAGCAATTTCCATCACGCCGATGACAAGTTGGGCAACGCTGCCGACGAACCTAAGCGTGGTGACTACGGGCGCCAGCACATCGCGGGCCCGACTGAACGCGCCGTACAGGCGGCTCGACGCGCCAGAAGCGTCGGTTGAAGTGTCCTCGGCGGGGCCGGCGGCGGGGGAAGCGGTGGTGACGGCGTGGGCGTCCTCGGTCGAAGCGTCGTGCGCTGGTAACCCCATGTCTGTCTCTGGCGATCTCCTGCGGCCGGCGGCGGAGGCGTTATGATCGTGGATTTCTATCTCGGGCGGATAGTGGAACGCGTTTGGGGGTCGATTGGACTTATTTATCACGAGATGAGATTTCGATCCAAGTTCCGAATAGGATCTCGACAATGCCTCGGAGTCCTACAAGATTCCAAGTCGGGTTCTCTTTAACCGGCGAAGAGAAGAGGCGGAAGGGAGAAAAATACATGGATGAACCCACTTTGAAAAGTTTATTTCTAACTGCCAAAAAGTTTTGGAAAAAGTCTCACATGTGCACGCAGAAAGTTTCGGTGGAAAATATTTTTTTTCTTTAACCTGTGCAAAAAAGACAAAAATATAACATGGAACGCTGTTTAGAAGCATTGGAAATTTATTTCTTGCGAAGGCAAAATAAAAATAGATTTTTCTCACAAAACTTTCTGCTGCGCATACATATTGCGAAGACATATGCGTGAAATTTTCTTTTAAATCTTTTGATTGGGTTCATATGCCCATGCGTGCAGGGCGTGCTCTCTCCGGAACGGAGAGGAACTTTCTTTTCTGATGAGAAAACGGGAGTTGCGTTTTCTTTAAGGACGTGTCTAAGGAGCAGCCGTGTGCTCCCTGACGTTTCCTGGCGGCCTCCCCCGATAGGCCCCCGAAAAGGTAAGTTTCCGTCCCCCCCCTCGATCAGAAAGGGGACGTTCCCCCTGCGACTCACGTGATCTTTTCCATCCCCACCTTCCCACCCCACCTCACGTGATCTCTTCCATCCTACNTATGGACGCGTCTAGGGAGCAGCCGTGTGCTCCCTGGCGTTTCCTGGCGGCCTCCCCCGATAGGCCCCCGAAAAGGTAAGTTTCCGTCCCCCCCCTCGATCAGAAAGGGGACGTTCCCCCTGCGACTCACGTGATCTTTTCCATCCCCACCTTCCCACCCCACCTCACGTGATCTCTTCCATCCTACTTTCCTCCACCCCCACCTCTCCTCCCCTCCTATTCCCTTCCAGCCGACGGAACACCCAGACCATCTTCTTCTCCCCCAAGAAAGAGGCAAAGGTTCATCCTGCTCAGATCTCAAAAGCTTCAAGCCTGCAGTACGCCATCCATGAAACTGTTGATCTAAACACATCTAGAAGCAGCAGAAGCAGGCAAGTTCAGAGGTAAAAAACTGTAGATCTGCTCACCTTCCCCAAGCCCCAGACCTCTCCAGCATCTTCTGTAGAAAAAATGGATCTGCTTCTTGATTTGCTCCATCTGTGTTTCATCCTATTTTCATATGAACGATTTTTGACCCTGTGCTGAATCATCTACTAGTTCTAGCAAAAAACACATCTTGTTTGAGCAAAAAGGTTGTAAGCATGTGGCAAGTAGAAAAAAAGGGATGAACATCATGGCTGATGACTGATGGCTGATGGGTTGTAAAAAGTAATTTGCATTGTAACTTGGATGAAGTTAGGCAAAAAAAATATTGTCTGCAGCAACTTGCATTGTAAACCTAGGCAAAAAAATCATTGCTTGCATTATCAGCCTGTAAAAAATGTGAACACTAGGCAAGTAATACTGTGAAAAAGGCATCTCATGGCTGATGGAAAAGCAACTTGGAAGAAAGAGGGTAGGCAAGAAAACTATTGTGAAGAAGCAGGTGATGTAGAAAAGCTAGAATGTACTACAAATGGTTCAGTTTTATCCTTGGTACTTTTATTCACCAGTGACAAAAAAAAGTGAGGTTTAATTTACCTTTCCAATAAGATCTAGGTTGCATGATCCTACAACAATTGTTGTTGTTGTTGTTGTTGTGATCTTGCAATTGGCGGGTGAACAATGCGGGTGGATGCAACATATATTGCTATTTTGATCCTGCAAAATGGAAATGGCAAAACAAATTTCCTATGCAGCTACAATAAAATGGATGCATTCAGTTGCAGCACGAAGAAAAAAAGAGAAAACTGACGACCTCGACTAACAGATTGCTTAAAAAGCGACTACACAAAGACAGTGATAACCAAAGTTGCTCCTAGTACAAACTTTAGGAGAAAAACAAAAGTACTGGACATAAAAAGGACAAACATATGTTGCCCATGACTGCTGCTATTCTTAAGTTTTTTCTAACACAAAACATGCCGCTGCTCTCTCTGTTTTTTGGTGTGAAATCCATGCTGAAAACACTCCAAAAAAATTGCTATTCTCTGGCATCTAGCTTGCTTCCCCCTTGAGATCCTTGAAAACCATGCATATGTATGAGTTGCCTGCATTTTAAAATGATAAAAAGTTAGTAAAAAAATATGATACAAGCAAAAAACAGATGCTCAAAAAAGATGCTATCTTATCATCCCGTTGGGATTTTCAGCATGGAAACCATGTTTTGTGTTGAAATGTTTCTTACAACAACAAAAAATGCTATCTTATCATTCAGTTGTGATTGCCTGTTGTTTTAGTTTCTTACTTGCTTGACATCAAACTAACTAGCTTTGGTTTTCTGGTTTAAATGTTGCACAGGCTGTAAAAAAGATGATTGACCTAAATGAGGAACCAGATGATATGGATATTGGTGATCCAGTGAACTATACACAACAGGGTGCTCAAAATCCTGAGTTAACCGGTGATTCTCCTAATCCTCCTATAGTGCAAAATGCCACAGCTCCTGTGGCAAAAACAGTGAAGACAGATGAGCAAGCACCTGCAGCACAAGAATCTGAGACTGATGGACATACCCTTGATGGCACGGATGCCGCGGGTGATACAAGTGTGACTGTTGGTAATGGTTTGACAGGCTTTGGTGCTGAAAATGATGAAGAGGCTTGGTCACAACCCAAGGAGCCTCATGTGGGCATGAGGTTTGACACTTTGGAAGGCGCCAAAGAGCACTACAATGCATATGCCTTGCAGATTGGTTTTTCAATCAAAATGAATACTTCAAGGAAGGCTGTGAAAACTGGAGTGTTGATAAAACAACAGTTTGTTTGCAACAAGTTTCGAAAGCCTGAAGCCGATGACGGAGGGGCAGAAAAAATTCCTGTGCTGGATGATATCGTTGAGCAAACAAAAGATGATGATGAAGATGAGGATATTGTCTTTCTTGATGATGATAATAAAACCAAAAAGAGGAGCAAGAAACGAAAGAGAGATAAAATAATGCAAACTGGTTGCAAAGCTAAGATGGTTGTCAAACTGATAGATGGCAGATGGGAAGTGATATATTTTTTTGGCGAGCACAACCATCCACTAGTTGACAAACCAAGTTTGACTAAGTACTTGAGATCGCACCAAGGGATCCCACCAGAAGAAAAGGCCTTCCTTACCCACCTACATAACTGCAACTTGACAACAGGTCTATAAGCATATTACCCTCCTCTCCGACAATTTTAACTGCCCAGACTTGCCTAAGTATTGTATCCATCTTGCTTGCAACATGTGTGTGATTTGCCAAACTAAGAACACAAAATATGCTTGTTTTTTATGAAGAAAAGTCTTCTACCCATTAAAACTTGCCTTATTTTTAAGTGGTATTTGCCTGCTCTTGATCACAAAACAAAGCGAGGGTCGTGCCTCTGTTGTCTTGCCTTTGTTATGAAATGTGGTGGATGGACTTGCCTAGAATTTGTCTGTTAGTTGCTCAATGTATACTTACTACCTGCTTATCTGCCTTTTGCACAAATGATTATTAGTACAAACCACAGCCCAACATAAGTTTGTCTGACTGCTTTTATGAAGCTTTTTCTTCTATTTTTTACCCACTGCTGGGTTGCATGCGTGTTTGTTTTCTTAGTTGCTTGTACAGTAGGATGAAAATGCCTAAAATATCCATTTGAGTTGCCTGGTGAAAGAAATCAAAAATGTTTTTGTACTGTTCTTAGGTAACAAGGGTTAAACCACCATTTTGACTTCATTGAATGCAGGGCGTATGATGTACATCATGTCAGACTTCTATGGGACAGAGCTAATTGTGCCTTATGGAACTAAGCACATTACGAACCTGAAGACGGTCTTGAACAAGGATGCTACAAGAGAAGGCGACATGATAGAGACAGTAGCATACTTAAAAGATCAGCAAAGAGAAGATCCAGACTTTTTTTACAAGATAAAGTATGATGAAGAAGACAGAGTGGAGAATATTTTCTGGGTCGATGGTGCAGCAAGGAAGGCATACGTGGAAGCTTATCATGATTGCATCTCCTTTGACACAACTGTTGGAAATATGCCCTAGAGGCAATAATAAAAGGATTATTATTATATTTCCTTGTTCGTGATAATTGTCTTTTATTCACGCTATAATTGTATTGTCCGGAAATCGTAATACACGTGTGAATACATAGACCACAATATGTCCCTAGTGAGCCTCTAGTTGACTAGCTCGTTGATCAATAGATAGTCATGGTTTCCTGACTATGGACATTGGATGTCATTGATAACGGGATCACATCATTAGGAGAATGATGTGATGGACAAGACCCAATCCTAAGCATAGCACAAGATCGTGTAGTTCGTTTTGCTAGAGCTTTTCCAATGTCAAGTATCTCTTCCTTAGACCATGAGATTGTGTAACTCCCGGATACCGTAAGAGTGCTTTGGGTGTACCAAACGTCACAACGTAACTGGGTGACTATAAAGGTGCACTACAGGTATCTCCGAAAGTGTCTATTGGGTTGACACGGATCGAGACTGGGATTTGTCACTCCGTATGACGGAGAGGTATCTCTGGGCCCACTCGGTAATGCATCATCATAATGAGCTCAAAGTGACCAAGTGATTGGTTACAGGATCATGCATTACGGTACGAGTAAAGTGACTTGCCGGTAACGAGACTGAACGAGGTATTGGGATACCGACGATCGAGTCTCGGGCAAGTAACGTACCGATTGACAAAGGGAATTGAATAC
>LR880972.1:194219831-194240893 GCA_904067115.1 Aegilops sharonensis | reverse complement strand
ACATACTTTTGATGGGAAATGATATAGAACTCTTGGACAGCATTAAGGCCTACTTGAATAAAAGTTTTTCAATGAAGGACCTTGGAGAAGCTGCTTACATATTAGGCATCAAGATCTATAGGGATAGATCGAGACGCCTCATAGGTCTTTCACAAAGCACATACCTTGATAAGATTTTGAAGAAATTCAAAATGGATCAGTCCAAGAAAGGGTTCTTGCCTGTACTGCAAGGTGTGAGATTGAGCTCGGCTCAATGCCCGACCACGGCAAAAGATAAAGAAGAGATGAGCGTCATCCCCTATGCCTCGGCCATAGGATTTATTATGTATGGCATGCTGTGTACCAGACCTGATGTAAACCTTGCCGTAAGTTTGGTAGGAAGGTACCAAAGTAATCCCGGCAAGGAACACTGGACAGCGGTCAAGAATATCCTGAAGTACCTGAAAAGGACAAAGGACATGTTTCTCGTTTATGGAGGTGACCAAGAGCTCGTCGTAAAGGGTTACGTCGACGCTAGCTTCGACACAGGTCTGGATGACTCTAAGTCACAAACCAGATATGTGTATATGTTGAATGGTGGAGCAGTAAGCTGGTGCAGCTGCAAGCAGAGCGTCGTGGCGGGATCTACGTGTGAAGCGGAGTACATGGCAGCCTCGGAGGCAGCGCATGAAGCAATTTGGGTGAAGGAGTTCATCACCGACCTAGGAGTTATACCCAATGCGTCGGGGCCAATCAAACTCTTCTGTGACAACACTAGAGCTATTGCACTTGCCAAGGAGCCCAGGTTTCACAAGAAGACCAGGCACATCAAGCATCGCTTCAACTCCATCCGTGAAAATGTTCAAGATGGAGACATAGAAATTTGCAAAGTGCATACGGATCTGAATGTCGCAGATCCGTTGACTAAACCTCTTCCGCGAGCAAAACATGATCAACACCAGAACTCTATGGGTGTTCGGTTCATCACAATGTAACTAGATTATTGACTCTAGTGCAAGTGGGAGACTGTTGGAAATATGCCCTAGAGGCAATAATAAAAGGATTATTATTATATTTCCTTGTTCGTGATAATTGTCTTTTATTCATGCTATAATTGTATTGTCCGGAAATCGTAATACACGTGTGAATACATAGACCACAATATGTCCCTAGTGAGCCTCTAGTTGACTAGCTCGTTGATCAATAGATAGTCATGGTTTCCTGACTATGGACATTGGATGTCATTGATAACGGGGTCACATCATTAGGAGAATGATGTGATGGACAAGACCCAATCCTAAGCATAGCACAAGATCGTGTAGTTCGTTTTGCTAGAGCTTTTCCAATGTCAAGTATCTCTTCCTTAGACCATGAGATCGTGTAACTCCCGAATACCGTAAGAGTGCTTTGGGTGTACCAAACGTCACAACGTAACTGGGTGACTATAAAGGTGCACTACAGGTATCTCCGAAAGTGTCTGTTGGGTTGACACGGATCGAGACTGGGATTTTTCACTCCGTATGACGGAGAGGTATCTCTGGGCCCACTCAGTAATGCATCATCATAATGAGCTCAAAGTGACCAAGTGATTGGTTACAGGATCATGCATTACAATACGAGTAAAGTGACTTGCCGGTAACGAGACTGAACGAGGTATTGGGATACCGACGATCGAGTCTCGGGCAAGTAACGTACCGATTGACAAAGGGAATTGAATACGGGATTAATTGAATCCTCGACATTGTTGTTCATCCGATGAGATCATCGAGGAGTATGTGGTAGTAAACACGGGTATCCAGATCCCGCTGTTGGTTATTGACCGGAGAGCCGTCTCGGTCATGTCTGCATGTCTCCCGAACCCGTAGGGTCTACACACTTAAGGTTCGGTGACGCTAGGGTTGTATGAATATGAGTATGCAGCAAACCGAATGTTGTTCGGAGTCCCGGATGAGATCCCGGACGTCACGAGGAGTTCCGGAATGGTCCGGAGGTAAAGAATTATATATAGGAAGGGCTATTTCGGCCATCGGGAGAATTTCGGGGGTTACCGGTATTGTACCCGGACCACCGGAAGGGTCCCGGGGGTCCACCGGGTGGGGCCACCTATCCCGGAGGGCCCCGTGGGCTGAAGTGGGAGGGAACCAGCCCCTGGTGGGCTGGTGCGCCCCCCACTTGGGCCCCCCTGCGCCTAGGGTTGGAAACCCTAGGGTGGGGGGCGCCCCACTTGCCTTGGGGGGCAAGCCTTCCCCCTTGGCCGCCGCCCCCCTTGGGAGATCAGATCTCCAAGGGCCGGCGCCCCCCCCAGGGGGCCTATATAAAGGGGGGAGGGAGGGGTCAGCCGCACCCTTGCATCTTGGCGCCTCCCTCTCCCCTGCTACACCTCTCCTCCTCCGTCACGTGCTTGGCGAAGTTCTGCCGGAGTACTGCTTCTCCACCAACACCACGTCGTCGTGCTGCTGATGGAGCCATCTTCCTCAACCTCTCCTTCCCCCTTGCTGGACCAAGAAGGAGGAGACTTCATCCGCTCCGTACGTGTGTTGAACGCGGAGGTGCCGTCCGTTCGGCACTCGGTCATCGGTGATTTGGATCACGGCGAGTACGACTCCATCATCCACGTTCTAGTGAACGCTTCCGCACGCGATCTACAAGTGGTATGTAGATGCAATCTCTCTCCCATGACTCGTTGCTTAGATGAACTCATAGATGGATCTTGGTGAAACCGTTGGAAAAAATTTAATTTTCTGCAACGTTCCCCAACAACAACATACATGACTAACATGTACGACATGCCCTTTGCGCCATTTATTGGAATTAATAGACATGGGCAATCATTTATGTTGGGTTGTGGTTTCGTTAGGCAAGAGTTGGCTTCTAGTTTTGATTGGCTATTTGAGACCTTCCTGGAAGCAATGCATGGAGTAGCGCCAACCAACATCATAACCGACCAAGACATCGCAATGGCACAGTCAATTAAGAAGATCTTCCCTACAAGTGTGCACCGCTATTGTCGCTGGCATATTATGAAGAAAGCACAAGAGAAGCTTGGGGCATTGTTGGGACGAAACCCTGGCTTGTCTAAAGATTTCAACAATTGTGTTGACTTTAGCTTGACACCTAAGGAGTTTGAGGCAGGTTGGTGTGAGCTGATGATGAAGTATGAGGCTATGACTGACTCCCACTTTGAGAATCTATACAAGTACCGAGAAACATGGGTGCCCTGTTACTTCAAGCATCAATTCTTCCCTTTCTTGCAGTCAACTCAACGCAGTGAGGGGTTCAACGCTGTCCTTAAGCGTTATGTGAACCCACACAAGTCCGTCTTGAACTTCGTGAAGCAATATCAGAAAATCCAAACACACATACTAGTTCGAGAGGGTGCGAAGGATTACAGGACAGGACATCTGCAGAGTGAAATGTGGTCATCTTACCCAATTGAAAAGCAAGCCTACAATTCATACACTAGAGACTTGTATGAGAAATTCCGCGACGAATTTTAGTTGACTACAAGGTACAACGTGCAGCCCCACGGTGAACACTTGTATGAACTTTACCCCAATCAAGAATGGGTTGCTAAATATGGTTCTAGGAGCTATTTTGTGACTGTTGAAACTAGTGCTGGAGACTACAGATGTGAGTGTTGCAAGTTTCATAGGGATGGGATGCTTTTCTGCCATATATTGAAGGTTTTCAACCATCTTGGGGTTGATGAAATCCCAACGCGGTACATCAAAAGAAGATGGACACCTCTAGCAATCCCGGATGCACCCCCTGCTGTTGAGGATAAGCCTGATGAGTTGCCGGAACAATCGAAGAAAGAACTCCGTCATGCAAATTTGATGATGGACTTTGGTGGACTTGCCAAGGTTGCTAGTGCATCAGATGTTGCGACAAATATTGTAAAGAAGCATATGCGTGGAGCGCGTCACGAAATAAAGAATCTCAGCCTGTCAAGGAAAAAGAAAACAGCAGCCCCTCCCAGTGGACCGACTGGTGGGCCCCCGCCATCAGCTGGTGGTCATGTGCCACCAATGACAAATGCTTCAGCGAGTAGTGGCAACGCACCACCACATGCTGCGCAAGCCCCTGCTAGTGCTAGGCAGCGTCAAACTACTTCTGCCCAACAGCCAAAAAATGCAACATCACTACCTACAAAAAATATGGGGCAGGGTGTGCATCCACACGCAACAGTTGGGGGTGCGCCAGTGCACGAGGGGTCTGCGGTGCCAAGCTCGTGCGCTGCAGGGCAACCGTCAGGATTTGTACCTCAAAGTAGGGGATCTGCGCCACAACCCAGGGGGCCTGCACCACAACTATTGGCGACTCCGACCCTAAACAGTGGGCCTGGGCAAATACTGAGGGGGGCTCCGCGACAAGTGTTAAGACCTGGAACACTAACCAGAGAGCCTGAACCAACAACGATGAGGGCTCCCCAAACAACCTGCTGGCCTGCACTACCACCTATGGGGGATGCACCACCATCCATGGTTACTAAACGAGCAGACATGAGCCGTCTTACAAATGCTGGCCTTGCAGCATTGCCTACAGATTCTGCAACAATTGCTTGTGCTTCTGGGCTGTATACAACTTCTACTACTGTCCAACAAGCACATGTTGCCCCAGTTTCATCTTCTTTGGCGCAACCTCCTGGTGGACATGCACGCCAACCACTCAACATGGAATCCCTACATGCAGCTGTTGCAGCTGCGCAAGGTGGTTCTACTACACCTGACACCCGAGTTCCTAGAGACCCCCCAAAATTGACTACAAAAGGGAGAGCGAAGTCGAAAAGGTTGCAATCAGCACTCGAGCTGCATCCGAAGAGGAAGAACAAGTGCAGTTACAGTGGGTCTTTCAACCACAACAGTGCACTGTGCCCCACAAGACTGGCATGATGAACACCACAGGAATGGGAAAAACACAGATGGAGTTTCGATTATGAAAGACAAAAAAAATGAGGAATGACTAGATGCCCGATTATATGTTAGGAACGACATTTGCTATTTTTCTGTACGAACCTCCTTGTTTACCCTCATTTGGATTACTGTCTTTCATGCAAAAAAGACAACTTGCTTTTTAAGCATGTAAGGTTCAAAAATGCTCTGGATAACTGTATTAGTACAATGGATTGCATGATTATCATGTTTAGATTGCCTGGTACTACAGTAAAACAGATTGGTGTTAAATAAGGGTGTTCCATGACTACATTTCACCACAGAAAAATGTAGGCAAATTTTGTTTGGTGTTGTTGCAAGTTACAGAATGGTTTCAGGCAACTCCTTGATTGTTTAAAAATTATAGGTGTTCCATGACTACATTTCACCATAGAAAAAGTAGGCAAATTCTGTTTGGTGTTGTTGCAAGTTACAGAATGGTTTCGGGCAATTCCTTGATTGTTCAAAAAATTACATGTGACTTCTGGAAAAAGGGTGATGATGCAAATATTATTCATGTAAAAATAATGCTGGCAAACTTCAGTTTCTGCGCGAGCAAAAAGAAAAGTCAGTAAAGAAAACATGAATGGAGAATAACTGACCTAAGCTAACTTCAGTACAGCTTCCCATGGAGCCTTGTTGCACTTGGTGTTAATCCACGTGTTTGTTAACTGCTTCCTGATATTTGGAACATCCTCTGCTGTAAATCTTGGAACGTTCCTTGCTTCCCACCCGTTTGCGAATGAGAGAGCAAAAATGCCGCAGTCATATCTAAGCAAATAATAGAAGAATGTTTCAGGTCAGCTATGAAACAAGTATGAATTTGTTAGGAATTTGTTTTGGAGTTTGTCTGGAATTGATGCTTACTTGTTAGTTTGTTTTGGCACATCAATGTTTCTTAGTGTGAAATCATCCTATGAGATGTGAGACTTCGGATAGTGCTCTTCCCACAGAGCCCGAAAACTAGCAACCATAGTCCTTGCGCAGACATCTAGAGTCTTGTCCTGAAGTGTCCTCCACGAATCAAGCACCTCGAACCTTCGATCCCTTATATTCACGTTGAATACCCAATAATGGTTGCCTGAAACTTTCGTTGACTTGTCAATATTCTCTAACACAGTAAACATTATCTGTGGGAAAAAAGTGCAGAAAGAGAAGCTGGGGGTAAGAACATAATCTGTAGGCAACTTGAAGAGATATATAAAGCATGTAAAGTTTTCTCATGCTATGCGAAAAAGCTAATTGTGATTCTGCACTCTGGCAACTTCATGCATGTCTTGAAACTAGTACTCTGCTATTCACATGTGGGTGGAAAAAATGAATGGGAGAAGAATACTATACTGGAAATTCAAGAAACATGGACTTACCATGTCTTTCCGGTCTAGGTGATTTGATTTCTTGAATCGGGAAATAATCTCTTGGTTGTTCATATCATTGGAGGGGAAAGTCATCTGCTGCATCATTGTCTGTAAAACAAAGAAGGACAAGGTGGTTAGAAATGACCAAGTAGGAACCAAGAACAAAAAAATGCAGAACCTGAAGTAATAATGACTCCTAGTCCTTTTTCTTACCCCGAACCTCAGGGGCATGACAACCTTCTTGGAGTCTGCAGGCAAAATCATCATTATGGACAGTAAGCCAATTTCCATTACATGTGTCAACACATATCCTTCTTTTTTCATAGAGTTTGCAAGCTCCCTCACCGAGACGTCATATCCATCGTAGTCAATTACCTTCGGGCTGCAATAAAAAACGAGAAACCGAAAAAAGGACAACCATGAGAAAAAAGTAACCAAGTTGCCTGCTGCTGTACTTTTGATTGCCTAGAAATAGATCCTGTTTTGCCTAAGGAACATAAACTTGGGGTTGTGACAATTTGCAATGAATTCTTTCTACCTGAAAGTGCATGTCTAGTTAGCATATATAAGGCATGGGAAATTGTGTTACTGCCTGAAAGTGCATTCTGGTTAGCATGTATTCTGCATGGGCTGATTATGTTACTACGGTATTGGAATATTTTTTGCCTACTTGTTTTACTTTTTTTTGCCTATGAATTCAGCCTGAATTGCCTGAAAAGTGCATTTTAATTGCCTAGAAAAACATGTAAAAAATGCCTCATAAAAACTGTCATACCTAGTATCTTCATCTGGTGATTCTTCTTCATTCAATCTCCCATGCATAATAACCGATGCATATAGCCTGCTTGCTTCAGGTTTGCATGTGTACACTTTCCTCTCATTATAGTCCAAGAATGGTGACCTCTTGCAAGGAGGTGGCTTGATAATCCTTCTCTCAAATTGTTGTGGGACCATCTCTCCTGAGCTACTGCTGCTATAAATATTACTTCCTGATCCCACTACTACTTGCTTGTGGGCAACTTTTTCAGGTGTCTGGTAAATGTTCCCAATTATGCCTTCAAGATCCACAACATGATCGTCATCAAATATTTCAATGAGTGGCTCCTTGGGTACTTGATACTGCAGGGACTCATGCTCACACTTCATATCCTGACCTTGTGCATGTGCATACAATTCATCTATGCCTTCAAGATCCACAACATGATCGTCATCAAATATTTCAATGAGTGGCTCCTTGGGTACTTGATACTACAGGGACTCATGCTCACACTTCATAGCCTGTTCTTCTGCATGTGCATACACTTCATCTATGCCTTCAAGATTACCAACTTTTTCATCTTCAATAATTTCAATGACTGGCTCCTTGGTTACTTGACACTGCAAGGACTCATGGTCAGCCAATACATTTTCCCTGGCATCTCGATCTGCTCCATCATCTACATGTGTTGTAGGAAAATCGTATTTGAAAATATCAAAACTTGGAGCTGGGCAGTATTCACTAACAAAGACATTTGAGATTTCACTTCTGCTATGCTGAAACTGCTGTCCATCCATCTCTGCTGGAATATGAATTGCTGACTTGCTTTGTAGATCATTGCTAGATGGGGGAATGCACCTTACCAAGAGCTCACTGACATCTAGCACATTTATTTCCAGTGGACTGACCGCCTTGTTAGCATAACTAAAATTGATATCCTTCAGTTGCGGATAGGGAGGTGATTGGGCAACTGTAGGGATAAAAGCAGGCAACTTGCCCTGAGCTTTTAGCAACTTTGCTTCCGAACTTTGTTTAATGTTGTCGCCGATGACATCTTCCGTCCCTGTGATTGACACTGGAGGTATGTTCTCCTGACCTGCATCTAATGGTACAGCCTGTTGTGATGCTTTGTAATGAAACAATTTGCCCCTCTGGATGTCATTGGCTGATTGCATCCCATTCCCTCGAACAAGATTTTGTGCTTGACCATTTAGACTGCTTAGTGGTTGCCTCCCACTAGGGTTTGTACTAGGGATTGCTCTGCTTACTTGCAATGATGCATCCTATTTCATTTGAGTTTCTCCTCCTGCCGTGGGTTGAATTGATGCCTGTTCAATACTTGCTTGAAAATCAGATGAACTTGCTTCCTCCCTAGGATGACTTGCTAGAATTTGTGAGGCACTTGGTTCTTGTTTTGAAACAGTCCCTGGTGAAACTGCAACATTTGCATCTTTGCCCCTGGTGAGATCTGCATGTCGTGCTGTTGAGCTTGATGCTGTATTGGTTTCAAGATGGTTCTTGTGAGTGCTAGAACTTGCCTCTTTTGCATGATGTAATGCCTGATGTTGCAACTGAAAATGCCCAGATTTCTTCATGGCTGACTTTGTTTCCTTTCCACCTTGCAGTTCTTGAACATTTTGGGCACGCATAGCTCGCAGTTCCTCCACTGTCTATGTCACCACCGTTGGCTCTGATACGAAACCGACACTCTTTTTCTTCTTTGGTGGTGGAAGTGGTGGTACACAAACTTCCTTGGGTTCATGTAGAGCCCCTATCTCCCTCATGATTTTCTTGCGAATCCACTTGGGGCAGACATCCTCAAGGTTGAATGCCATCCCCAGTTCCATTTCTTTTTTTCTCAACAGCTCTTGGAACATTTTGCTCACTAGCACTGCAATAGGCTGCTCGTCGAGATCCAACATTTCTTTCACTTCAAACATGCGGATGTGTGGCATTTTGCAGTCACTTTCCTCGTCCATCATAACAGCATCTCTCACAGAGATGCTAGCTGCCTCGTCAAGCCCCTTTGCCTTCATATCCTTTTCCTTTTCGAGTAAATATTGAAGTGTGGATTGCTCGTCATCAGTCTCTGTTTCCTCACCTACAGAATCCTCATTCCCTCCATTGTTTCCGCCATTGCCACTGTTGTTGCCACCAGAATTGTTGTCATCCTGGTCTTCCTCATCACCCTGCATATCATCGTCCACCCGTGTCTTTGTCATTGTCGTTGTCATTGTCTTCGCTTTCTTCATCATCATCGTCTTCCTTTTCTTCATCCTCGTCTTTTTTTTCTTCCTCCTCCTCTTCGTCCTCCTTATCCTCCTTGCTTTCATCCGTTACTGCTCCCCTCTCCTGAAAAGTTGCTTCTCCCTCCTTGTTGTCGTTGCATCCAGCCCTTTCAACTACAAAGTCGTCACCATCATCATCGCTTGATTGGCCGTCGCTGTCACTTTCATCACCCCCTCTGTCCCGGTCACTTTCGTCACTGTCACTTGCATCTTCCTCACTGTCAGTTTTGAATGACTCTTCTTCACTCGATAAGCTTTCTCTCGCAGCTGGAGCTTGTTTGGATCTCCTAGTAGGTTCTTGCCTCCTCTTTTCCATATGAACAGCCTCTGACCTGCTTGTCCCCTCTTGCGCATCATCTATCCTCCCAATACCAGAAACAAGCTTCCCAACTGCATGTGAAATAGTTGAACACATTTCGTGCACCATACCTGTCAGCTTCTTTTGTTTCTGCAAACAACAAGAAAGTAGAAAAAAATGGATGAACATGATAAGTCTTGACAATATGTTGGTTTGAGATTAAAAATGGAAAAACTAGTGAGCATAACAGGCACTTGATAACATACATTTTTGTCATATGACTCAGGTAATCTTGCTGCTACAAATTTTGTGACGTGGTCCATGCTACCAAACAAGCTATCATCCGCACACCGTGAGAACTCAGTCTTCAGCTGCTCGTTGTGTTGGCAAAAAAAAGACAAACAATAAAGGATGGGATAAAAGGCAATAGTGAATTCTGGCACTGGCTTGCCAAGTTTACACCTGAAAACAAATGCATGCTTTAAACCAAGTCAAGCACTGTGGCATCATTGTTGCCTAATTTCCTTATCATGTGTGGATGGAGGTTCTAGCATGTAGCATCGATTAGTTTTTCAGTATATAACTTAGCAGGACTATATCGATTATAGGAAACCATCAAGTTGCCATAAAGAACTATGAACTTGCTAATGTTTAGTGTGTAAGTTGCTATGGTGAAATTATTGGATTTGCCTAATTTTTCTTAAAAAAATTAGACATCAGCTGCTATAACTGTCCCAGCAACCTACGTACCATGTTGCAGGCAGTTGCAAACAAGGGTAAACAAATGAGTGGGAAACTACAAAGTTGGTTCATGAAGTACTTTGAACTTGCTACTGTCCAATATACAAGTTGCTACGGGCAATGTGTTGGACTTGCCTACTTATTGAAAAAATCTTAATAAGCTACAAAAAAGTGACCAGATAACAAAAAAATGACCACCAAAAACTTTGAACTTGCTTGGACCTTGTAATTCAATTGCCTCCTCTATAAGAAGCTAGATTTGCCTAACCTTATGCCTTTTAAAGCAAATAAAATGCCATTATTGAATACAGATGTGATGACAAAAAATAGCTTACCCGCAGTTTCCCACATTCCCCGGGAGCTTTCCTGTCCTTCTTGATAACTCTTGCCATCAAATCTGAATTCCAAACTGAAACCCTTGGTACCAAGCTGGGAATTGGTTCATCAACATCCAGAGAGTCTAGATACAGCAACTGAGTTTCAGATAAGAAAAACATAAAGTTTGAGTTATGATATGATTTTTAAGAAAACATAGAGCACATAGGAAACATACAGATTCAAAGTTAGGTGAACTTACTACAAGGTGGAAAACACAGCAACAAACGGCCTTCTTGGCACGACCTGATTTTAATGCTAGCTTTAGTTGATCAACCACAAACTGGCATATGTTGGTTTCAGTTATTCCATTTACATCCATGACCGCAGGGAAGCTTTTTGGTGAAATGCTTAAACTTGTAGATGGTGCAAGGAAGCAAGAGAAAACAAGAGATAGCCATGTGCGTAGGAAGTCGTCATCATGAGCTCATGCCATATCTTTGATCATCTTGCACCATGCTGTGAGAGATGGTGAATTCTTTGAAGTGATATTGTAAATCCTGAACATTGCCTTTGTGATATCAGGGTGGTTTTCATAACAGACTTTTCTCCCCCTATTTGGCAAACCCCATATCCTCCGAACACTCGCAGCATCTACTGGAATCTTCCCCCTCTCTGGAATAACTATCTGTGACATCTCTGGATCATAATGCTTCATTATCCATTGACTAAGGTCACCAGGCATGTTGTTCGCTGCAAGGTCCAACAGGCCTCCAAACTCTTTTCCAATAATAACACCTTTTTGATTAGAAACCAACTGTTTATTCAATTTGAACAGCCTTGCAGGCGATGCCCTGTTCCTACGACCCTATGAGAAAATAGTTTGAAAAAAAGAAGAATCGAAAATCAACAAATGGTATATGCCAGGAAATTTAGACACCACTACTAGGCAATTGTTTCAATGAGGTGAGGCAAAAAATACCTCGTTTCCTCCGGTTTTCTGCCGCTTTGGATTTGGTGGCTTATCCACACCACCGCTTTTGTCACTCACATTTTTAGCATCTCCGGGGAGACTCTCATTGCTCATAATATCATCGGGGCGCTTCCCTCGAGAGATAATTGCCTTACTCCTCTGGCGCTTGTACCCAACTAACGGTTCACTGCTTTGAGACTGAAAAATGAAGATAAACACATAAATAACAATCCATAACATGAAGTTAGGAAAAAAGAAACCAAGAATGAAAATAAGGAAAAAAGGTAGAATGTTTCGAAAATGATTCAATGAATTCTGCACACCTCCATCCTATGGGCTTCAGTTGCATGAGATGCGCCATCAACAGGATCCAATACAGGGAGGCCATCCTGTATGCCTTTTTTGCTTGCACCCGACATGTTTTCGTGCTGCGCGTAAAAAAGAACATCATCATACCTGAAAAAAAAAGAGTAAAAAAACTGCAAATTGCCTAGTGTTCAGCCTAGACATGTAAACACACAAGGACACACATAATGCATAAACACACTAAAAAGCTGATGCAAAAGTGTCAAGCAAACTCATACAGAAAAAAATGACATGCTGAGGAAAAACGGGTAGTCA
This sequence comes from Aegilops sharonensis, assembly GCA_904067115.1. Lineage (NCBI taxonomy): Eukaryota > Viridiplantae > Streptophyta > Magnoliopsida > Poales > Poaceae > Aegilops > Aegilops sharonensis. Next base: position 194,228,632 of record LR880972.1, on the reverse strand, counting down.
TATAAGGCAACTAAAACTAAAACTAAAGCTGGATTTATTTCTGTTTTGCTATATAAAGTAGGACTAAAGTGTAAAGAAAAACTGAAGCACATCAGACATACTATTTTTTTCAGATCAAGCAACTTGCACCAATGTCGTTTAAAAATTGACAGGTTTTGATACATCTTCCCATTATTTCCTCTGGATAAAAGTAAAAGTATTGTTCACACATATAAGATATAGCAACATATGGACAAACAACATACTACAGTGTCCTTAATTTAGGGTTTGATACCAACATACAAGGTTTTGCCTGATGCCCAATACTTTATTGAGCAACTTCTGGCAACATATTGAGCAAGTCATTCACCACAGTGAAGCAAAAACGAACAAAAAACTACAGAGTTTCTGTATGGGCAACTTCAGGAAACATATTGAGCAAGATGCTCGCAACACTAGAGCAACTTAACAAAAAAAGGGGACAAACTACAGAGTTTCTGTGTCTGTGTGGGCAACTTTTGCACCATATTGAGAAATTCGCTCGCAACAGTATGGCAACACTACAGAAATGTGAACAAACTGAACTACCTCTGTGGTAAGCATCCCAACAACACTTCCACTTTAACCCAGCATCCCAAAAAACAGCCAACAAACTGCCTTCAAACCACCTACATCCAACCAGTAGCAGAATCACCTTGCCAAACAATCCAAAACGTCCACTATCTACTCGTCAATTTCGAGACAAGGGCAACAAATCCAAAACGAAAAGCGAGGCCAGATCTCCTTACCAACAGATTGCGAAGCAGGGAGATGGTCGTCCTATACGCGACCCTGACCTCTGCGCGAATGGCACGGCGCTCGCAGCGGCCGTTCCTCCCCCTGTCGACGAATTGGACATATACTGCTTCCCGTCCGACGGCCGTGGGCGGCGCCGCAACACAGCCTACTTCTCCTCTTCCGGGAACAGGAAACGCAGCAGCCGCACCTAGTGCCCGCGCCCCGCTGGCTACCTCCCCCTCGCCAGTAAACTCAGCCCGCACCTGGTCGCTGCGCGCCGCTGGCTACCTCCCCCTCGCCAGTAAACTCAGCCCGCACCTGGTCGCCGCGCGCCGCTGGCTAGCGTCCCCCGCGCCAGGAATCGCCACCCGCAACTGGCCGTCGCGCGGCGCTGGCTACCTCCCTTCGCCGTGAATAGCTCCACCCCGGCGCGACGAACGGTGGGTGGCGGATTTGGGGCAGGGAGATTGCGGGATTTGGGGGGATTGAGAAAAGAGGGTTGAACAGTTTCAAAATGAGGGGAGGTGGAAGCGAGAGGAGGGGAAGTGGTGGGACCCGAAACCGACGCTCCCACCCAATGGGCGACGGGCCGACCAGGTGGAACGCGCGAGGGACGAAAACCAACAGCGGCGCACCTGGTGGGCGTGATTAAGATCGGACGGCGGGGAGACGTGTGTGCTCGAGTGCGCTAACGAGCACAGCTGCACTTTTTAGGATTTGGGTTCTTGAAAGGGTTGGCAACGGGAGTTGCTATGTCACGCTCTATGCATCAAAAGGTCACCCGGACACACATAGCATCCCTACCTGGCCCGGCCCAACTAGAAGAAACAACGGCTGGAAAAGGAACATTTTTTAGCCGGCCCGACCAGTCCTATTGGGCGCGTAAGTCGCTTAATATTTATGGGCCGGTCCATACTGGTTTTTACCCACCGCTTTAGGGAAGAATCTTCCCTGAATCGGTTTATTCCTTTTTCTTTTGGTTTCTTTTTCATTTTCGTTTTCCTTTTTCCTTTTTACAAGTTCTTTATTTTATTCTCTTTTAATTATCATTACCTTTTTACTTTTTCTTTGGATTTTTATTTTCCATATTTCTTTTTCATTATGCCATTAGCTTTTAAATTTGTGACATTTTTTTGACCGCGAAATTTTTTCGAATTAGTGAGATTTTTTAAAAATTGTGAAACTAAATTAAAATTTATAGAATTTATGAAATTGTGAAAAATTTAGAATTCACGAACAGTTTAGGAAATTCGTTTTTTTTTTGCAATGGTAAACATTTTTTGAAATGACGAACAGTTTTGAAATTTGGGAACAATTTTTAAAATTCACTAACACTTTTTTTTCAATAATAACAGTTTTTGAAATGCATGAACATTTTTTTAATTGGGAAAAAGTTTTGGAATTTTCTGAACATTTCTGAATTCAAGGACATTTTTCAAATTGATGAACATTATTTGATCTCGAATATTTTTATAAATTTGTGAAACTTTTTTGAATAAGCAAACATTTTTATAAAATTGTGAATATATTTGAAGCCGTGAACATTTTTTGAATTCACGAACATTTTTTGATCCAGTGAACATTTCAAATCAAATGCTTTTCCTAATTTATGAACATTGTCTGAGTTTTGAATGCACGAATATTTTTTATTATAATCTTTTTATATTTTCATGGACGTTTTTGAATTTTAAAATAATTTTTTAATACATTAACGTTTTCTAAAAATCATGAGCATTTGTTTTCAAACTTATGAACTTTTTAAAAATTCTCAAACACTTTTCGGAAATCATTGCATTTTTTAAATATGCGGACATTTTTGAAAAATCAAGAACATTTTTTAATCCACAACCATATTAATGATTTTTTGAACATTATTCTCGAAATTCCTAATTTTTTGGAAGGCCAGAACTTTTTTCAAAAGAAAAATCAGAAATTAAATCAATGTTCCTGTTTTTGATTTTTTTTAATATTCGTGTTTTCAAGCAATGTTCATAATCTAAAAAATGTTTGTTACTCAAAAATAGTTCAATGGTTCAGAAAATGTTTGGAATTAAAAAACAAAAAACTCCCAATTCTTAAAAATGCTCAGAATTTTGGGAAAAGAAACCCAACAATATTACATTTCATAAAAACAAATTCATTTCCAGAAACTACACGAAATTAAAAAAAGGCTAAAAAATGGCTAGCGCGGTGACTGGGCTGGCCGGGAGAATATCATACGGAACCAACATTCGGTGAAAACCGATGAAAACCACGCGAAAAAAGATGTTTCGAAGTTTTGAAGAAAAAAAGGATGTTAAGAGGTTGATGTTCTATTGCCATGTGGAACTTCTAGTTTAAAAACATTATGAGGTGTGAGCTATGAAAATAACAAAATTAGCATTGAATAGTGTCGAACAGTAATGTCACAGGGCTGAAGTTGTTTTTTCATAGCTCACATCTCGTAATGTGTTTGAACGTGAAATTTTGCGTGTCAATAAAACATCACACTCTTAACAGTTTCAGATTCTTTTTGAAACTTTCAAATGTGGTTTCCATGAAGTTTTCTCTGAATGTTGGTTTCCATATGATATTCTTCCAGGTCGGCCGTGCAAAGCACCTACAGAGGCCCCTTAAAAAATACTCCATGTGTCTCAATAATATAAGATCATTTTGCAAGCTAAAACAACTTGCTAAACGATCTTATATATGGGACAAAGTAGTATAACTTAAGACTCCCTGCGATCCAAATTAGTTGCCGCAGCTTTAGTACAATTTGAATCAAAGGGAGTAATTGTTTCTTAAATGACGTCATAGCGTCTCTGTCTCCAACACTAAGACAATTGCTTGGTTTCGATTCTTCCTTTCTAATAATAAAAATCTCCCCGGAATGCCGAGTGGCTCACACGTGTAGGCCATATACGCTGACATCATTTTCGATGGTTATTACTACTCGTCTAGAATCAATGTTGCCTTTTTCCCCTCATTGCTTTTCCTCGGTCTACGCTTCTATGGCTTTCTATTTTGCTAGTATGATCCTTTTGAGTGTGCATTGATATTGATTGTGTGTATGCATTCTAACTATGTAGAGATATGATGTTATTGTACTTTGCTTCATTATGAGTGTGTAAAACATTTTTTCGGGGATCGACGCAAAAAATAATATCCTGGCATGTAACACTAGCCCACTCATTGGAGATACCTTTAGGAGTTAGGAGGCCTCTCAACTTTACACTATCAATATGCGCTTCTCATGGGGGGAGAAACGGGCCAGGCGCTCGATGCATGATTTCATGATGACGCCTTACCTGACACCATCATTCAACAAAAGAACTGTTAATCGGTTGGGAATTTTCCCCTATCATCCGTGCTAAGCATCTTTGTTCCATGTTGTGCCCTTAAGGAACACCATCGCGATTCAGGAACTACAAGTGGTCGTTGTTGAGTCTGACAAGCGAAGGGAGGTTGCTAAGGAGGAGATGCGTGCGATTGAGCGCCGCCTGTCAGGTGTGTGCTAAATTTTACATGTATCGTGATTCTTTTTCTTTTTCCTTCTTGTCCAGCTGCTTTACCAAGATAATCTACTCGTCCCATGCTTGGATGATGAGATTAGACAGCTGGCCCTTCACTATCGGCGGTCTGTCACCCCACTAGACAATGTACTCAGGAAACTCTTTTCCAATTTTGTCATTTCAAGGTGCTGGCATACGCTTTGCAAAGGTGCACATGGGAGTGCTAATGGGTTTTTCTCGTTAAACAAGATGGTAGCCCCATGAGCTTCCTTGACATCTTCGTCAAGTTCGACCGGGCTCCTAGTCAGGTGGTACGGGTGAGATGATCGGCTGCACGTGAGGGGAATCAGATTGTTCTGGTGATGTTTAGGATGCATTACACACACATGAACCTCTGTGACATCATGCGAGAATCAACGATTAATAGAGTTGGGAGTCAGATCCACCCACATAGATTCTTCGAAGAAGTCTGTGTGTGAGCTTTTCAGAGTAGAGCTGTATTCAAGTATGAGGGGATGATAGAGCAAATCAAATTGACCATGTAATGTTGTCTCTATGTCGGGCAAGATAAGTTGGCTTCAGTGCCAATGTTTTTTTTAACTTTGCGCTTGCTTTGTCACTGAGCGTAGTCAATTGCAAGCTGCCTTTTGTTTTGCAGCTCATTTGGAACACTATTCTACTCGTTATGTCTGTTTTTTTTACGTTGCCTCCACTTCACACCTAGCAAACTATTCGAAATGTCGTCTGGCGTTTACCCATGCCTAACAATTTGCCATGTCAATGGCGTTTGGATGTAAATGAAGAGGATGATGAAGAATTATCTCTTCACGAGGAGTAGATGCACGTGGAACCGCATGTAGTGCTGCACCCTCTCGGCGCAGACTCCTCAGGACAACCGTCTTGGACTTTATTGGTCCTCAAGCTTGAGGGCGACTTTAAGTTTGCGAGATCAACAAACTCGGTGTCGACAAGTATGTCAAACATGATGTATCTATCAAACTCGATCGAGTGTACTAGACGCACCTTCTTCAAAAACCGGGTAGGGCGGTTGACATTTCGCCATACAAACATATTCAATCCAATCCTATTTCTGGCAACGATAATAATAATAAACAGTTCAACTTTCTTCTCGGTTGCATTTGGCTTTTGCACCAAGGACACAAGGGGTCATTTTATTTTCATATGGTTTACTCAATGGAGGACATTGTAAAGGGTAAAAAGCCGCTTGTGTTGGAACCAGAATGACCAAAACCGACGAGCACAACAAGTCCCTTGTCATGAATCCCATCTCCGAGGGACCAGGTTGCACTGTCAATACATGGGGCATTCTCAAAGAGTGATCATACGATGGCAGACGATATGATACTACGATAACATGATGGGATGATCATCTTTGCTGCTTATAGATTCATGTTCCATTGTAATGACGCACTGGAAGCAGTGATGCATGCTTTGATGCAGGACATGGCCTTGGCCATGCAACACACTAAGCTTCCAGTTGGTGCGCAGTCAAATTCGTCGATGACCCTACCGATCTTCAGAGATAAATCACTTGTTTGCTCTCCGTATGGTCATCTAGCATTGGACATCAAGTACAACCGGGTGTTTATTCCACAAAAGTTTTATCATAGTCAGAATAGAGTAGCAGATTGTTTGGCGAGATACAGCCATACTGAGTGATAGAGTTCCATGATAGTCTATGTGCTAGCCTATTAAAAGCTAGATACTATCCTCATGGCAACATGTTGGATATGTTTTTTTATAGAAATTCATCCGCGGTTTGGGAAGGTATTGAAGGAAATATGCCCTAGAGGCAATAATAAAGTTATTATTTATTTCCTTATTTCATGATAAATATTTATTATTCATGCTAAAATTGTATTAACCAGAAACATAATACATGTGTGAATACATAGAAAAACATAGTGTCACTAGTATGCCTCTACTTGACTAGCTCGTTAATCAAAGATGGTTAAGTTTCCTTACCATAGACATGAGTTGTCATTTGATTAACGGGATCACATCATTAGGAGAATGATGTGATTGACTTGACCCATTCCGTTAGCTTAGCACTTGATCGTTTAGTATGTTGATATTGCTTTCTTCATGACTTATACATGTTCCTATGACTATGAGATTATGCAACTCCCGTTTACTGGAGGAACACTTTGTGTGCTACCAAACATCACAACGTAACTGGGTGATTATAAAGGAGCTCTACAGGTGTCTCCAAAGGTACATGTTGAGTTGGCATATTTCGAGATTAGGATTTGTCACTCCGATTGTCGGAGAGGTATCTCTGGGCCCACTCGGTAATGCACATCACTATAAGCCTTGCAAGCATTGCAACTAATGAGTTAGTTGCGGGATGATGTATTACGGAACGAGTAAAGAGACTTGCCGGTAACGATATTGTACTAGGTATTGAGATACCGACGATCGAATCTCGGGCAAGTAACATACCGGTGACAAAGGGAACAACGTATGTTGTTATGCGATTTGACCGATAAAGATCTTCGTAGAATATGTGGGAGCCAATATGAGCATTCAGGTTCCGCTATTGGTTATTGACCGGAGACGTGTCTCGGTCATGTCTACATTGTTCTCGAACCCGTAGGGTCCGCACGCTTAAAGTTCGATGACAGTTATATTATGAGTTTATGTGTTTTGATGTACCGAAGGAGTTCGGGGTCCCGGATGAGATCGGGGACATGACGAGGAGTCTCGAAATGGTCGAGAGTAAAGATCGATATATTGGACGACTATATTCGGACTTCGGAAAGGTTCCAAGTGATTCGGGTATTTTTCGGAGTACCGGAGAGTTAAGGGGATTCGCCGGGGAGTATATGGGCCTTATTGGGCCATACGGGAATAGAGGAGAGAGGCCAAAAGGAAGGAGGCCCGCGCCCCCCTCTGGTCCGAATTGGACAAGGGGTGCAGCCCCCTTTTTCTTTTCCCTCTCCTCCTCTTTCCTTCTCTCCTACTCCAACAAGGAAAGGAGGAGTCCTACTCCCGGTAGGAGTAGGACTCTCCCCTGGCGCGCCCTCCTCCTTGGCCGGCCGCCTCCCCCCTTGCTCCTTTATATACAGGGGCATGGGGCACCCCATAGACACAACAATTGATCTCTTGATCTCTTAGCCGTGTGCGGTGCCCCCCTCCACCATAGTCCTCGATAATATTGTAGCGGTGCTTAGGCGAAGCCCTGCGACGGTAGAACATCAAGATCGTCACCACGCCGTCATGCTGACGAAACTGTTCCCCGACATTCTGCTGGATCGGAGTCCGGGGATCGTCATCGAGCTGAACGTGTGCTAGAACTCGGAGGTGTCGTAGTTTCGGTGCTTGATCGGTCGGGCCGTGAAGACGTACGACTACATCAACCGCGTTGTTCTAACCCTTCCGCTTTCGGTCTACGAGGGTACATGGACAACACTCTCCCCTCTCGTTGCTATGCATCACCATGATCTTGCATGTGCGTAGGATTTTTTTTTAAAATTACTACGTTTCCCAACAGTGGCATCCGAGCCTGGTTTTATGCGTAGATGTTATATGCACGATTAGAACACAAGTAAGTTGTGGGCGATACAAGTCATACTGCTTACCAGCATGTCATACTTTGGTTCGGCGGTATTGTTGGATGAAGCGGCCCGGACCGACATTATGCGTACACTTATGGGAGACCGGTTATCCCGACGTGCTTTGCACAGAGGTGGCTAGCGGGTGTCAGTTTCTCCAACTTTAGTTGAACCGAGTGTGGCTACGCCCGGTCCTTGCGAAGGTTAAAACAACACTAACTTGACAAACTATCGTTGTGGTTTTGATGCATAGGTAGGAACGGTTCTTGCTCAGCCCGTAGCAGCCACGTAAAATTTGCAACAACAAAGTAGAGGACGTCTAACTTGTTTTTGCAGGGCATGTTGTGACGTGATATGGTCAAGACGTGATGCTATATTTTATTGTATGAGATGATCATGTTTTGTAACCGAAGTTATCGGCAACTGGCAGGAGCCATATGGTTGTCGCTTTATTGTATGAAATGCAAACGCCCTGTAATTGATTTACTTTATCACTAAGCGGTAGCGATAGTCGTAGAAGCAATAGATGGCGTAAGCGACAACGATGCTACGATGGAGATCAAGGTGTCGCACCGGTGACGATGGTGATCACGACGGTGCTTCGGAGATGGAGATCACAAGCACAAGATGACGATGGCCATATCATATCACTTATATTGATTGCATGTGATGTTTATCCTTTATGCATCTTATCTTGCTTTGATTGACGGTAGCATTTTAAGATGATCTCTCACTAATTATCAAGAAGTGTTCTCCCTGAGTATGCACCGTTGCGAAAGTTCTTCGTGCTGAGACCACATGATGATCGGGTGTGATAGGCTCTACGTTCAAATACAACAGGTGCAAAATAGTTGCACACGCGGAATACTCAGGTTAAACTTGACGAGCCTAGCATATACAGATATGGCCTTGGAACACGGAGACCGAAAGGTCGAGCGTGAATCATATAGTAGATATGATCAACATAGTGATGTTCACC
>LR880972.1:194196891-194214006 GCA_904067115.1 Aegilops sharonensis | reverse complement strand
GACGCTGATAGTAGTGTTACTATCTACAAAGCTAGAATTGTCGCAAAAGGTTTTCGACAAGTTCAAGGTGTTGACTACGATGAAAGTTTCTCACTCGTATCTATGCTTAAGTCTGTCCGAATCATGTTAGCAATTGCCGCATTTTATGAAATCTGGCAAATGGATAAACAAAACTGCATTCCTTAATGGATTTATTAAAGAAGAGTTGTATATGATGCAACTAGTAGGTTTTTTCAATCCTAAAGGTGCTAACAAAATATGCAAGCTCCAGCGATCCATCTATGGACTGGTGTAGCATCTCGGAGTTGGAATACACGCTTTGATAAGTTGATCAAAGCATATAGTTTTATACAGACTTGAAGTAAAGCCTGTATATACAAGAAAGTGAGTGGGAGCACTACAACATTTCTGATAATTATATGTGTATGACATATTGTTGATCGGAAATAATGTAGAATTATTCTGCAAAGCATAAAGGAGTGTTTGAAAGGAGTTTTTTTTTCTTCAAAAAAAGACCTCGGTGAAGCTGCTTACATATTGAGCATCAAGATCTATTGAGATAGATCAAGACGCTTGATAAGATTTTCAATGAGTACATACCTTGATAAGATTTTGAAGTAGTTCAAAATGGAACAGTCAAAGAAAGAGTTCTTTCCTGTGCTGCAAAGGTGTGAAATTGAGTAAGGCTCAAATCCCGACCACGGCAGAAAATAGAAAGAGAATGAAAGTCATTCCCTATACCTCAGTCATAGGTTCTATAAAAGTATGCCATGCTATGGACCAGACCTATTTGTATACTCTGCCCTGGTTTGGCAAGGGAGTACAATAGTGATCTAAGAGTAGATCACTGGACATTGGTCAAAATCCTTAGGGGAATAAGGATATGTTTCTCGATTATGGAGGTGACAAGAGGTTCGTCGTAAAGGGTTACATCGATGCAAGTTTTGACACGGATCCAGATGACTCTAAGTCTCAATCTGGATACATATTAAAAGTGGGAGCAGTTAGCTAGAGTAGCTCCATACAGAGCATTGTAGACATAGAATATTTTGCAAAATACATAAGGCTCTGAATGTGACAGACCCGTTGATTAAACTTCTCTCACGAACAAAACATGATCACACCTTAGTACTCTTTGGGTGTTGATCACATAGCGATGTGAACTAGATTATTGACTCTAGTAAACCCTTTGGGTGTTGGTCACATGACGATGTGAACAATGGATGTTAATCATATACAAATATGAATATTGGTGTTAAATCACATGGCGATATGAACTAGATTATTGACTCTAGTGCAAGTGGGAGACTGAAGGAAATATGCCCTAGAGGCAATAATAAAGTTATTATTTATTTCCTTATTTCATGATAAATGTTTATTATTCATGCTAGGATTGTATTAACCGGAAACATAATACATGTGTGAATACATAGACAAACATAGTGTCACTAGTATGCCTCTACTTGACTAGCTCGTTAATCAAAGATGGTTAAGTTTCCTAACCATAGACGTGAGTTATCATTTGATTAACGGGATCACATCATTAGGAGAATGATGTGATTGACTTGACCCATTCCGTTAGCTTAGCATTTGATCGTGTAGTATGTTGCCGTTCATCAAATGACATCACATGTCTATGACTAGGAAACTTAACCATCTTTGATTAACGAGCTAGTCAAGTAGAGGCATACTAGGGACACTCTGTTTTGTCTATGTATTCACACATGTATCAAGTTTTCGGTTAATACAATTCTAGCATGAATAATAAACATTTATCATGATATAAGAAAATATAAATAACAACTTTATTATTGCCTCTAGAGCATATTTCCTTCAGACCTCGTGGACGATACACTATCCAGATCAACCTATGGTCATCTTGACGCTGAGATTAAAGCTCGCATGGTTATTAGGTAGTTTGTTCTTTGTAAAACTGGTCGGGAGCATAATAGGGTAGCACATCTTTTGACACATTATAGCCATAACGAGTGTTGTACTGCAGGTCCTCCATGTTGTGAAGGACAGCTGTCTCGAGATTGTAACTCTGTCATTTTAGAATAAAACTCCTTTTTACCTCACAAAAAAACTCTATAACCATAGGATAAAATCCTTTTACCCTCGAAAAAGGAGATTCTAATTGTGCATCTAACTTTTTGTTTGCATTTGGTTTTTACGCCAAGAACACATGTCATCTAAGTTTACATAACAACTTGCTAAGTCTCAGTCGACTAAGACTTTGTTAAATCTCAATCAATGCTATATCCGTGAGATTTTACGTTGATATTCGTGCAAAACTTTTTTTTTAGTTTTTTTCTGTATGTTATGTCACTTGACTAAGACTTGATTAAATCACACCAACTGAGACGTTCCGTCGACGACAAGGTGCCTATAGTGACTTTGTAAATTTCAAGATGATATACCAACTCAGTCTTTTGAAGGTGCTCATAAAGATAGAGTGTGCGTGTGTGCGTTCATAGGGGTGAATGTATGCGCGTGTATATGCACCTACGTCTGTATTGTGTAAAAAAAATCTTGCAGCTGCATGGACGCTGCAAAGAAAGCATGATATCCTGTGCTAAATTAACAGCACGTCCGTCTATCGTGTACCATTTCCCTTTACCATGTCCCACTCTCACGTGTCCGTGTGCCATCACTTTGCCATAGGCGAACAAGCATCGAGACATAATCATTTCTTTTGGAGGGTCACCGAGACATGATCTTTTTCTTTTGAGGGAATCGAGACATGATCTAGCGTGTACAGTTTTCAGAAGGTTTTGGAATCGGACACGCGTATCCGCATCTTTCCCTTGGTGGGTGCACGTCAACATCGGAGAAAGCGATTTTCCTAAGAAAACCGTAGCTGAAGAAAAAAGGGTTTGAATTTGTGACTGGTGCTTCTCCCTGGAACGAAAAGGCCAGCAATAAAAGACCGGAGGACAGATGGCGGCCACCCGCCCACCCCTGAACCCGAAAAGGCCTTCGGAAAAAAAAAAAACCTCCGTGCGTTGCACTCAAAAGTGGCGGGGCCCCTGGCCGACCTGACGGCGTGTCGTCGTGTTGGGTCGACTCGAATATCCCACCACGCCACGCCAGCGGATTCCAACCTCCCTCTCGGCCTCACCGATCTCGCCTCGCCAAGCCAAGCCCACCAACTGGGTCACGCCGCATCGCATCGCGATCCAGCGCCGTCTCGAGCCTTCCATCCAGAGCCCTCCCAAACCCCTCCGCCGACCCCTCGAGCCCCCGCCCGCCGCCGCCGCCGCCGCGCCGGAGATGGTGTACATCGGCGCGCACGGCGTGGAGACGCTGAAGCGCTACAGGTACAGCGGCCAGGACCACTCGGTGGTGGCCAAGTACGTGCTGCAGCCCTTCTGGAGCCGCTGCGTCACCCTCTTCCCGCTCTGGATGCCGTGAGTGCCCCCTTCCGCCTCCTCCCCTACTCTACTTAATACTGGTTAGAGTAGATGGCTGTGGTTTAGTCAGTGGTTGGAGAGTAGATGCGCCCAAGAGGGTCGAATTTGTGGGTTGGGGAACGGGGGTGACGCGTTATAAGCTTGCTTTGAAGGAACATTTTAAGAGAGGTAGGAACTTAACTCAATGAGAGGCAGGTTAATATCACTGAAACCTTGTGGCTGTCACAAACTCCCTGAGCTGTTTGGATTGGCAATTTGTTTGTATATTACTGTAACTTGTCAGGCTGTCAGTGTCAGTAGGCAGTGATTTGCATGCCAGTCGCTCTAAACACAGTAACTTAATGAGATGCAGGCCAATATGACTGAAGCCTTCACAAACTCCCTAAAATTGCAAGGATTGACAATTTGTTTGTACATTACTACTTTAACTTGTCAGGTCATCAGTAGTCAGTGGTTTTCATTACAGTTGCTCTGAACAAAGGAAATGTGGTTACGTGCCTGCCTAGTGTAGAGTGTGACATCTCTTTACCTCATTACCTGTAAATTATACTATGATGTTTTGATTAACTTAGATGACCAATGGCCAAGTGATTGAGCTTGAACCACGGGTGACAGAACAATCAAACTTGATATTCCTGTTTTCATCTTACGGATTAATAACTAGCAGGATCGATCTTACACTTATTTTTTTTCTCTCGAACACGCATCAAAACACTCGTCTTTCGTATTAGAAGGCGAACACCCAAATGGCGCAAAAGCTACACAACCACCACGAGAAAAACGCAAAAAATCTTGAAAAAACAAAGAACGAAAAAGACACAAAACTATGGACCTAAGTGTGACTAGAGATGTGGCCACAAGGGCGAGGAGCATGCAGGAAAATGCTCGGAGCTCCTTGGAGCCTGCCAACCTCCACTGATCTGCCTCACTGAAGATCTGTTGTCTAGGTCCTGGCTGTAAGGGTACTCGTTAACACACGTACTTCTCTGCTGCCATAGTATCTACATTGTTAGGATGGTCAGAGAACTGAGATCTTGCACCTTCTTGGAGCTACATATCAATATTCTATAATCGAAGGAAATAGATTTGTAGTCTTGTGCAAACAGAAAATAAATGTTTTCAATTTTTGTTCTTTTCATCAGAGCTCTTGAACTAATTTATAATTTTTCACGTTTGCATGTATCGACCAACGTATAGTCCGAACATGGTAAGAGATTGATCGGTAAATTGTCAATTCTTCCTTGGGTTCATTTCATTTGGAGCAGTCTGTGGTGATCCTTTCTAAATTTTCAGATCACACTCATGGGATTTATGTTTCTACTTACATCTTCACTGCTCAGCTATGTGAGTGTCTTTCTTAATCTTTTTTCTTCTTATTTCAGAGAGCTGCTAAATACCCCCTCTGTAAACTAATATAAGATGTTTTAGGTCAAACGTCTTACATTTGTTTACAGAGATAGTATGTTGTCACCTTATGATGCGTTCCACGTTTTAGGTTATGTCTTGTTTTCCGCTTATGACTCTAATTTCACAGATTTATTCACCCCACCTTGACACAGCTCCCCCTCGGTGGGTCCATCTTGCCCATGGAATACTTCTCTTCTTGTACCAGGTGTGTGAAACTGAGAATGAGATTCCAAATAGATAACACTTCCTTGTTCCGATCTTTACGGCTTCTCCTGTATATGATTACTAAAAAGCATTATTTTGCTTAAGCAAGAGTGTTCCGTTTGATAATTTCTGTAATTCTTGTTTTCTTGCCTATCCACTGGTTTGATGTCTTACTATGACATGATCTGTACAATCTATGGTAAACAAGGAATTTGCTTTGTTGTTCATATTACAATTATGTATTCCTGGCTGATTTTCGAGAAAGGACCCATAGCCACCTAATGATATAAGTATAATTTCACTAAGTGGTTGAATCTAGAGCTATATAGGCCAACTACTGAATAACAGTTTATCTTAAATCCTTTATGTCAGGTAGCAGAATGAGTAAGACCCACTCTTAGTGGGCAGTTCTGAACTTGATTAGAATTAAGCCTGACATTTACCCCTAGAAGAATTATTTTGTTGTAAACTTGTTTAGCTGACTGATGTAACTATTAATAAAAACACATATGTAGTGTCATTATCACCTTGTAAATCAACATGCGCATAGCAAACGGGAAATTATCATGTCATCTAGTTCATTGGTTTGAATTAATCAATTATATTTTATTGTGCCTGCTAGACTTTTGATGCCGTTGATGGTAAACAAGCAAGGCGCACCAGCTCATCAAGTCCTCTAGGAGAACTTTTTGATCATGGTATTTTTTCCTGCCCTCTCTCTCTCTCCCTCTCTCTACATCTCAATCTGACAGTATTCAAAATTTTCATTTGGCAGGATGTGATGCCCTTGCCTGCGCTGTAAGGATTTTTTTTATTCGAGGCCTTCACCTTGTCCTCGTCCTTCACTAAAGATATATTTGTCTTATTTATCTTGACTGGGCTCGTCCCTATACTGTGGTTAGTTTGAAGCCTTGGCCCTTGGAAGCACCTTGATGTGCGGAAGGTTGACATTCTGTTATTGGGTGGTTGCTGCTGTCCCATTTTATCTGGCAACATGGGAACAGTAAGGCTTTTAGAACTCAATTGCTCTGAGCATATTCCAGATATCTGCAAAACAAGATGTTCTTTTCTTGTCCGAAATGTTAAAAAAATGTCATTTCAATTGTAATCTTGCATTCTTCCTTCTGTAATAATGGGTTTAGAGCCCTGCATGCTGCAGCTTTTGGTGCGGCATGAAGATTGATTTAGTGGGATGATACTACTGATTTTTTTTCTGTGTGAACTTCTGTCCGTAGTATGAGTTACATGTGGGTAAACCCGATCGAGTCATTTCAGAAAGGTTTGTTACCATAAAAGCGTAGTTATCTAGCCCAGAGTTTTGAGAAACTAGCTCATAATGTTTCTGATATTAGACTCTGCTTTCTCCTTGTGTTGACCTTACACCAGTGTAACTGGCACCTCATAGGTAATTTTTGTCATAGTTGAGTAACAGATTGGCGCATTACATGCATCCACTTGCTTATCACTTTATCATAGTTTTCTTCTATTTCTGTAAATTCTTCTACTGACCATTGATTTCACATAAGAAACTTAGTAGTCAGCTCAACATTTGCTCCAGAACTCTCAGACTGCTGTCTTTATGTTTGGTTTTTCACATTTGCTAATGCATTAATTTCTTGGAAGCTCTTATTGACAGTTGTATTTCTCATGCTGCCAGCTACTTTACAAATACTCTTATTCTTCCTGTAATAAATGGACCAACGGAAGGCCTGATGCTGATCTATGTCTCACACCTTTTTACCTTTTTTACTGGTAATTTACCTAAGCAAGACTTGATATTCAAATAGCCTTTTGTTTCTTTAGGTTTTCTTACATTCTTCTAAGATAGGCAATTCTACTCCCCAATTTAGGTGCTGAATGGTGGGCGCAAGATTTTCGGAAATCCCTCCCTCTTATTAGTTTGGTTCCACTTCCATTTGTTCCAGGTATGTTACTTTAGGAACTACGAATGCCTTTTCTGTTTATTTTGTGTATTATCTCCTCTATTTCGATAATGACTGCTAGCATAGGTATGTACGATTTACTTTACTCCTTTTCTGCTGGAGTGCGAATTACAACTTACATCGGCTACCAGTGTTGCCAACATGTACACAAGTACTCCACGTTACTATTAATAGAAACTGTTTCTGATTTGTTGCTTTAACTTGTATCAGAAATCCCCTTATATGTTATCGTGCTGATTCTGATGATCATGTTTGCTGTAATCCCAACAGTTGGATCCAAGTGAGTTTAAATTCCTTTGTATTTTATTTTTCGAGTAACTTTTTTCATGGCTCCGTGACATGAAGTTAACATATGACTGATTCCTATGCCTGTCATGCAATTTTTCTCTGTGTTCAAGATCCAAAACTTCTGTGAAATTGCTTGCAAATAATTGAATCTTCATGTTCCATGAACCAGTTCCCTTGCAAGTGGTTTGTTTGTGGCATTTACTGCATGTCCACTAAACAGTTTCCAATGGAATAAGCCAATAATCATGTGCTACATATGTCTTGCTGATATTTCTTGCTTACACATGACTGATTCTCTTGTCATGCAGTATTGGTAATGTCCAAAAAGTAGTTGATGCACGGAAAGGGAGCATGGAATTAGCATTAGCAATGGTAAGTTTTTGGAATTTCCTGTATGTAAAATACTTAAAGCTTGTAATCTTTTAGGTTGTATATTCCTGGACTAGAGTGCTTTTGAAAACTCTAAGCCGTCTGTCCATTTGAACTTCAAGAAGCAATCAATGATTGAATATTTAATATGTATAGTTTTGAGTTTGTGTATATGTTCATATGAATAGTCTTTGTTATCATCAAGCTTGTATTTTTTTACCGGAAACTGTAGGAGAGGCTCCGACGGTGAAATTTTATTGATAAAATACACAAAAGCTTGCATGTCTTTGGGCAACAAAATTACCAATGCATAATGTTGTATAAATACCTAGTTCGCCCCAAAACTTATAACTAGAGCATCTAAAATGGCAAAGTCAGGTCTTAGCTGCTGGGTTTAATTTTGTAGCTATTATTTTATCTTGGACAGGTGCAGCTCTTACAGATATTCTGCATGCGAACAGTCCAAGTTCCATGTGATTATTTAAATATTCAATTCAACCTGGAAGGCTGAAACCTTGTTTACAAGAAGAAAATACCGATTTTTTGCTTTATCTTCTTACATTCCATGCACATTTTAATGCTTGTATTTTACATTTGGGCTGCAGCTCCTTCCGTTCATTGCACTGTTAGCTGGAGTTGTTGTCTGGTATGGGATCAGAAAGTCTATTCATTATTTATCGTACAAAATATAACTCTCTGAATGTAACACTAGTTTTATTTATCTTGTTGTGTAGGTGTTATCTCTCTCCTTCAGATATCATGAAGAACCAGCCACATCTGCTTGTCATTGGAACTGGTTCTGCTTTTGGATATTTGGTTGTAAGTTCCTTTTCTGTTGTTGGGTTCCTTGACCCTGACTTGCTGAGTAGTTTGTAATATTGAATAATGTGCTTTCATATTTACGATATTGGTTCCTGCTAAATCGCATGGTGTCTGTCTACTTTTCCTTCTAAAACACAGTATGTTGCATGTACAATTATGCATTGCAAAAAGAAGGAAAAAACGTCAGGGTTCAGAAGCTTCATAGTATTTGCATGTTGGATGTTTTTTTTTACCTGTAGATGTTAGATCCAGTGCACCACAAGATCGACTGCCTTCCAAAAAGCAGGCGATACCTTTCTTTTCCCTTGGCATGGATTTAACTCTGAACTAACCAAGCATCAAAACATCCAGACTAAATGATTGTCCAAGTGCTGTTATCTTGGTAGTTCTGGTTGCTACTGGAAGAAGTAGACTACACACCTTCAGCATCTGCCACCTAGTGCAACCTTATTATTGTTCTGTTGCTACATCTACAAATGTTCAAACTATCTAACTTTGTACATCAAACAAGCTGCGAATATTCAAATGTAATCTGTTGCTACATCTTCTAACCATTGATTTCAATAAGATAGGTATAATTCTGATTTCAACGTAATTTTTCTAAATTATTGATTCGTGTAGGTATAAGTCTGATTTCAACACAATTTTTTCTAAATTATAGATTCGTGTAGATATGATCTAGTATCACTTAATCTAAAACTTATTGCTTTCAAGACTTCAATTCTGTCCCTTCCACGCTGAGGAAATTTGTCAGGCGGTGAAACGCCTTCCTGCACGGAAAGCCCCGGCCCGGACGGCTTCACCGCCGAATTCTTGCTGGCGTGCTGGCCCATCGTCCGGCAGGATTTCGGTGACGTCTTCCGGCAGCTCTACGAGCTGCGTGGTCAGGGTTTTAGCTGCCTCAACCAGATGTTCCTCACCCTGACTCCCGAAGCGCGCAGCCGCGCGTGGCCTTGGTGACTTTAGGCCCATAAGCCTAATTCACCTTGTCGCCAAGATCTTCGCCAAGGTCCTGTCGCTCCGTCTCGCGCCAAAGCTCAACGCCCCTGTCAGCACGTGCGAGAATGCATTTATCCTTGGTCGCAGCCTGCACGACAATTCTGTCCTTGTGCGCCAGTCTGCGCGCCATGCGCGCCTATTGCACCAGCTCGGCGCCCCTCGCGTCCTCCTGAAATTGGCCATTCCTCTTCGACGTCCTTTGCCAGTACCGCTTTGGCGCCCGCTTCTTGGATTGGCTGGCCATCTTGCTCTCCTCGGCCAGCACAAAGGTGCTCATCAACGAAGATCCCAACCCCGCCATCTGGCACAGGTGTGGCCTCCGCCAGGGCGACCCCATGTCGCTCCAGCTTTTCGTCCTCGCGGTCGACATGCTGGGTCTCCTTCTCCGCCGCGCCACGGAGCTGGGCGTCTTGCAGCGGCTGCACCCCCGGTGCTCGGTCCCCTCGGTCTCCCTTCACGCCAATCACGTGATCCTCTACTGCCACCCCACCCTCAGCGACATCGCCGCCGTCAAGAGCATCCTACTGCTCTTCGGCCGCGCATCGGGCCTCCAGGTCAACTTCTCGAAGAGTTCCGCGACCCTGATCCGGTGCTCTGCCAATGATGTCGCGCCCGCTGTCAGCCTGTTGGGCTGCCCCCTAGCAGTGTTTCCTATCACCTAGTTGGGCATCCCATTGACGTCGTGCTGCCCCACTGTTGCACAATGGCAGCCCGTCGTCGACAAAACGGTCGGCATGCTACCTACTTGGAAGGCACAACTCATGAACAAGGCTGGCCGCATCGCGTTCGTAAAGGCCGTCTTGAGCGCGATCCCGATCCACTAGCTACTCGCTTTGGCACCCCCCAAGAAAACCATCAGGGCGCTCGAAAAGATCCAGCGAGGCTTCATGTGGGCTGGGCGTGCGGAGGCGAACGGCGGGCACTGCCACATTAACTGGCAACGCGTTGCTAGGCCGCTCTCGCTCGGAGGCTTCAGTGTGCGCGACCTTGCCCGTACTAGCCTTGCACTCGGCATGCGATGGCTATGGTTCAGCCGCACGGACAACACCAGAGCATGGGCAGGCCTTGACTTGCAGTTCACCGCCGAAGAGCGTGCATTTTTCTTTGCATCCACCACAATGCAAGTTGGGAACGGCATGGAGGCCCTCTTCTGGGAAGATTGATGGATTGACGGGCGATCCATTCGCGAGATTGCGCCCCTCCTATATGCATGCATTCCCAAGCGCCGCCGCAAGCTCAGGACCGTCGCCGATGGGCGTGGGACATTCACGGCACGGTTGGCATCCATGAGATCGGGCAATACTTGCAACTCTGGCACACAATCGGCCGCACAACCCTCTCCGCCGAGCCGGACCGCCCCTCCTGGAAATGGAGCCCCCGCGGCGTCTACTTCGCCAAATCGGCCTACATCGCCACTTTGTGGCTCCACGGCCTTCGCCGCATGGAAGCTTACCTGGAAGAACTTGGCACCTCCGCGCGTCTGGTTCTTTCATTGGCTCACCCGCCGTGGCCTGCAGCACCCCGCGCGATGCCCCCTCTGCGACCTGGCCCCTGAGACCATGCACCACCTCATCCTCGCCTGCCCCTTCGCCCGACAGATCTGGTACGAGGTGCTGCACTGGCTCAGGCTCTCCTGTGTCCCGCCCGACAATGAGTCCTCACTCAACGACTGGTGGCAATCGGTGCGGCGGCTCACACCAAAGCCCATGTGCAAGGGCCTCACTTCCGCGACCCTCCTAGTCCCCTGGATGATTTGGAAACACCGTAATGATTGCATCTTCTTCCGAGGATGGCCCTCAGCCAATGACCTGCTCACGACGATCAAGGATGAGGCCGCCCTTTGGGCCAGAGCCTGTGCTTTAGGGCTTCCCGCCATCGCTCCCCAAACGTGGGACGTTCACTGATGTGCTCACGAGCATTGTAACAGCCTCCTAGGAGGAATGTAACCCAAACTCTCTTTCTTTCCAATGAAATGAAATGCAAGCTCTCCTGCGTTTTCTCGAAAAAAAAGAAGACCTTGATTCTGTGATTTGAGATTATAAACTCAGAAATGTTGACAGACGGTGTGCAAGTTGAGTTATCTGTGGGAAACTGGATAGTTCCATTATCCACCTGGACATATGGAATTCACGGCAAAAGCACATAATGACTATAACACATGGGCAAGCAAATCACCTTACAACTAACATAGGCTCACAGATTGAACTCATGTTCTGTGCTGCATGCAGTGGCACTCCATTTTCAGAATAAGCATCTAACGGCACACAGTTCCTCCTTGTTATTTGTGCTATTGCATGTTGCTTTTCCGTGATGATGCGGGGTTTTATGGCTTGACTTGAAAGTGGCATGCATAGCGCATACTCTAACCTTTGATCATTCTTAATCTTTTAATTTTTTTTCTGGAATTGTTACTATTTTTCCATAATATAAATGAACTTGCCATGCATGGACAGGGAAGGATGATACTTGCTCATTTGTGTGACGAGCCCAAAGGTCTAAAAACAGGAATGTGCATGGTATGTCTATGTTGTGTAGTGTCATGTTTTCGCTCTGCAAAGTGTAAGAATAATTCAAAATAATGACTAAATATCTCTTATTTCAGGCTCTGGTGTTTCTTCCTTTTGCTATCGCAAATGCTCTCACCGCAAAGATTAACAATGGGTAAGTTTCTGTATGTTTGCGGCGCCTAGTATTGCCAAATTGGAACTGTACCTTTGTGCAGTTAAGCTAAACGATGCATCATTTTTATTGACAGGACTCCTTTGGCTGATGAGCTTTTGGTTATTCTTCTGTATTGTGCAACCTCAGGTGAAGTACTGCACTCCAACATTTAGTTTGAGATGTCCGTCTCAGCTGAATAGCTTTGCATCTTTCTTGCAACCTAAGTGACATAAATAAATGTCCAACCATCTCATGTCTTGTTTATTTGTAACAGTGGGTCTTTACATGCATCTCGCCATTTCGGTTTGTCATGAAATCAAGGATGCTCTTGGAATCTATTGCTTCAGGTCTGGAAATCTCACATGTTCTTTTTTTTTTTTGGCGCAATGAAATCTCCTGTCATCTTACCATTCTAAAAAGTACCATATCTAACACCACTCTTTAATGTTTCACAGGATAGCCAGAAAAGAGGCTTGAATTTGCCTGAATCCCTACGTAGCAAGCATGGGAAGCATTCTGCCTTTGGAACTCAACGAATCTAACATTACAACAACCTATAGCCATGGATGCTCAACGAATCCTGTCTTTGGAACTCCATGGCCACCGGTTATTCATCATTTTAAAATGCAGATAGATAATATCTTGTGTGGACTGTAATGCAGATTTGTGTTAAGTAGCGTATGTACATGTGGTGTGGTCGGTGTAATGTACATCATGGGTAGGGAAGCGGTAGCTTTCTTGACTTAAAACTAGATGGTGGGATGACCGTTGTTTGTAAGATTGTGTTCCATGAGAACATGACGTTGGACTTCTGTGGGGTGCAAAGGCTAGTCTAGCCAAAGTTTTTTCCTTTTTCTTTTGAGAGGAGTTGATGTTACGCCCACGAACTTTGGGCGGTGTGAGCCGTCTCGTGAAACTAATTTACGTGGCTTGTAGGTTTCCGTTTAGAACAAGTTTAGTAATGCCGTATGAGTGCTAAAACTCCCTTCGTTTTAGAATAGAAGGTGTATCGACTTTTGTGCAAGTCAAACTTATGTATGTTTTCATAGCAAAAAAAGGAACTTATGTATGTTTGACAAATATAATAAAATATCGACATCTATAGTACAAAATAAATGAAAAATGAAAATACTTTTCGTAATGGACCTAACGATATGGTACTGTATTTATTGATTCATTTTTTCTAAAAACATGATCAAACATGCACATGTTTGATTTTTAAAAAACTAATACACCTTATATTTTAAAACGGGGAAAGTGTATATGTATAGTACATCCAGCGACTATTATCCACATGGAAACAATCCCTAGCATGCTTCAACTCCATCACAAGTACTCCCTTCGTTCGGAATTACTTGTCACAAAAATGGATGTATCTACAACTAAAATACATCTAGATACATTTATTTCTTGGACGAGTAATT
The DNA here is from genome assembly GCA_904067115.1 of Aegilops sharonensis. Classification (NCBI taxonomy): domain Eukaryota; kingdom Viridiplantae; phylum Streptophyta; class Magnoliopsida; order Poales; family Poaceae; genus Aegilops; species Aegilops sharonensis. Next base: position 194,200,476 of record LR880972.1, on the reverse strand, counting down.
CCGAACGGAGGGAGTAGCAACTACAACATCACAGTCAAACAGATCGGAAAATCTAACCCTACCACATTGACAGATCTAGCTAGAACTAGTAGAGAGGAGGTGGTGATTGAACTTACAAACACCATTGGAAGAGTCGTAGAGGAGGTGCCTGACACGTCGGAGAGGAGGAGTCGACCCGCTGCCGCAGTCAACCGGCCACCGGAGTAGTTGCGCCACTTACCTCATCATTGAAGTGGATCCGCGCCGGAGGGAAACCACAAGAGGGGGGAAATGGTGGCGGGAGTTTTGCCGCGGTGGTCACCCTTGATATATAGGACGACCGAATCGGCGGGCGGTGACTCGAATTCGTCTCGCCGCTTTTTCGAAGATGCGTTGTTGCTCCCGCCATCTCCCTCCCCTGCGCGGCGCGGCGGGCGTTCCCCTACCCTGCATCGCTCGTGCCTGGCTCACTGAAAATGGGCTATTCAGCCGTTCCTTGCGGGCCTGGCTGAATGGTGCTTTGAGGTTCGTGCTATGCGGGCCAAACAGTAAATATAGACATCCAAACAGCCCATTTTCATCCCACACTGGCCTGGCCCGACCTAATGCATCCTACTAAATGCGTCCATATAGCCGTGGTGTAGAGAGAGAGTAGCATCCGTCTGCCTCCTCTCGCGGCTTTGTAGTGGGCCAGCCCATTAGTAGATACGAACACTAGTTAGTTTGTTCGCTTTTTTTTTCTTTCCTTTTATTGTATCCTGAAAAATAAATGTGCATACTTCAAAATTACTATACCTAATATAGATGATTTCAGCACACATTAAAAAAATCTATTGGCAACGCAAAATTTATTTTCATAAAAAATATATAAAAAGTTGATAGCATTAAAAAAAAGGTTCGTGACATTTAAAAATGTTAACGTGTTTGCAAAAAACATTCTTACATATTCAAAAAAATTATTGCTTACTTTTTGTAAAGAAATATTACAATTTAAAAAATGCTCACAAAGTTCTTAACATGGCCATCACAATTATAAGTAAATACATGATTTAAAAAATATTCATTTTTATAATTTCACGTTTGAATAATAAGTTCGTCAATATTTAAAAATATATTTATACAGTGTAAAACAAATGTTCACTAGTCAAAAAAAATGTTCAGTGCGTATTAAAAAATTCTACATTTCTTTGAAAAATTGATCGAGTATATATTTGAAAATGTGTTGTTCATGTATTTGATAAATGTTTAACGTGTATCAAAAAAAGGTTTCATATGTATATGAAAAATGTACAACATGTATTAAAAAAAGTTGACATGAATTTCATGAAACAACAGAGAAAAACAACAAAAAACACATAAAACATTAAAAAAAACATGGTCACTCGGTTTGCTGTTGACTAGTTGACCATTGACTTAAAAACATAAAAAATAAGGAATTCTGAAATAAATCTCACATATTTAAATACAGTTCATGAACTCAGAAAGTTCACATATTAAAAACATCGAGGATTTGAAAAAGTTTGTGCATTCGAAAATGTTCATGGATTTGGAAAAAGTTTGTGCATTTGAAAATGTTCTTGGGTTTAAAAACATTTCATGCATTTTGAAAAGGTCCACGAATTTAAAAAATTGTACATTTTAAAAAATTTAAGGATTTAAATAAAAGTTCTTTTAAGGCAGAAAAAATCATGAATTTGAGATAAATACGTGCATTAAAAAATGGATTGCGGATTCAGAAAAAGTTGTGAATTACAAAATAGTTCATGAGTTTAAAAATAAAAAATGAAAAAACCAAGTGAAAAATAGAAAAAGAATAAAAACCATATAGAAAAAAGGCAGAAAAAACACTGAGGCCGGATGTTTCCCAAAACCACTGGAAAGAGTGCCAGAACCGGAACAAAGGCTTTGTTCGAAAAATGGTTAACTGGCCGGCCCAAGTGAATCAAATGTGCATTAGTTGGCGAAAATGCCTAAAAACGACGAAATAAGCGCCAAATAGGGTTTGGGCAATAGGCGAGAAATAGCCCAGCGACGTGCTACAGATAGTACCCGCCATGACGTTTCCTTGAGCTGGAAATGAGCAATTGTCTGGGGGACAAATCATTTGGCCTCATAAGAGTATCTATAGCCAAACGTCCCAAATTCGTCTCAAACGCCCGGGTGAATCACCCGGTCACTGACCAGTCATAAAAATGTGATCTAGACGGGTTCAAACGTCCGGACTAACCAACACCCCTCCTATCTAGTCCAAATATGGGACGGACATGGTGCGCCTGGGCGTGTCCGCCACGTCAGACCCGACGACCCTACCCCACCATACAATATGAGGGGGTGCCGATTAGCCCGGACGTTTGAGACCCGTTTAAATAGACCGCCTGAATCGCATTTTTGTGACCGGTCAGTGACCGGGTCATTCGTCTGGGCGTTTGAGACGAGTTTGGGGTGTCCGGGTGTAGATGCTCCAGGAGCATGTCACGGACAGCAAAAGCGGGCCCTCAAAAGCCCGTACCTGTACGACAACTCTCAAATTATGTTCTCTGCTTTTCTAAAAAAATGTTCTCTACATCATGATACATTATAGTTTAATTCTTAAAACCATGTAAAGCATGAAAAAAAAGAACCTATGTACTACGTAGATCAACTACATCTCCTACTCTAATCCTCGTCGCTGGAGATGTTCATGATCTCTGCGCCAGCTCTGGGTACATTGGCAACAGCCCAACTCCGACTCTCGCAGCTCCGTCGGCTCCTCCATGGTCGCCTCCGTACTGGCCGCCGCCGCCTCCGCCACCAGATCAGCGAAAAGCTTGTCCATCTCGGCCTGCCGCTGGTGGAGGAACCGGCGATTGGCCTTCACCTCTGCCTTTGACTGGATGGAAGTGAGGATGGCCTCCTACTCCACCACCTTCATCACCCAGGCTAGCTCATACTCCGTCAGCGCCTCGAGCACCGAAGCCTAGAGCAGGGGGCGTCGGATCCACGTCCTCCTCCATGGCCGCGTCGACGTCCTCCTCTCCCGCATTCTACATGGTCGCATCGGCCTCCTACCCTCCTCCCCTTGCTGCTGCTCCACCACCACCTATGTGTCGGCCTTTTCCTCCTTGTCTCGCTCCCGCGATTTCCAAAGGCAGCCTGACTGCAATTCGGACCTCGCGCTGAGCCCGGATCTCCTCGAGCAGCTCGAGGCACCGCTCCGACGTAAGCATCGTGTATGTGGTCACCCGCTGCCAGGCCTTGGCTGTCATATCCGACAAGCGGAGAGGGAGATGTGGCTCGGGCTGGCGGTGCGGAGAGGGAGGCGGAGAGGAAGAGAACTGGATTGGCTAGGGTTGGGGTCGCCATCCATCTTAAAATAGCTGAACTTGGCCCTCGGGTGGCGAGCTGGAGCGGCGCCATGTGGTGTTCACACCCCCGGAGAAGACGCCCGTCGGGCTGTTGGGTTCCCGAGTGATTTCATGTGAGACCACAACTCCAGTCCGACGTGGCAGATGCGTCTGGGCACTCCCGCGGCGTCCCATATCTTCCTCAGATATGGGCTGGATATTAGGGGTGCCGATCAGCCCTACGGTTGAAGGCCGGTTTGAGGTGTCTTGCTTGCCCCCTGCA
>LR880972.1:194177378-194196627 GCA_904067115.1 Aegilops sharonensis | reverse complement strand
CATGGCCGGTTCCCGTCGCCGGGTGGCAGATGCAACTTGTGAGGGGGTGCTTTCTTTAGGGTTTGAGGGGTTCTTTCGTACCTTGTTGGGAGGCGAGACGGGAGCAGCGTGAGCATGGGCCGCGGAGCAAATGCTGCTGTCTGGTTAATCTAGTGCAAAACTGCACTGTGTACTGTACTACTCGGCAAACGTACGATCAGTTTCGTTAAAAAATATTATGATTTGCACGCACACACAATAAAATCCCGGCTCAACAACAAAATACAATTGGCCCAGTTTGATATAGGCGAGTCATCTGCACCGGCGCGCTGGCCCAATGGTTCGCTCGGTCATACCCTGTCCATTCGATTCTTTTATCCCTAACCGTTATACCTGGTCCTCTAAATCTCCCACCTCTAGAAAGTGCGTAGTCGCTCCCTACTCTGTCGGGTACTCGGGTTGCTCCTTCGCTAGATATGGCAAACACATTCGTCGACGTCAGCTGCCCCGGCGGGACCAACGCTGTTGTCAGCTTGCCGTCCCTCGTCTCACGCCCACCGGGATTGCAGCACAGCCGCGCTGTATGCCCGCTTCTACTGTTGACCGGTTCCAGCACACGGTCGTCATGGTTGTAGCAAACACTGCCATGATCCAGCAAAAAAACTCGGTAGCAAAAACTAAAAAATGGTCAACTGAAGCAAAACATTTAGTCAGTTCCAGCTACAAACAATGCCGGTTGTAGCAAAAAAATGCACTGATCCAACAAAAAAGAACACGGTAGCAAAAACCAAAAATGATCAATTGAAGCAAAAGAAATTAGTCGGTTCCAGCTAAAAAAACATCGGTTGTAGGGAAAAAAAATCCACTGATCCAGCAAAAAAAAATCTCAGTAGCAAAAACCTCTAATGATCACTTGTAGCAAAAAATTAGCTAGTTCCAGCTAAAATTAACAATGGTTGCTACAAGAAAGTCATGTCAGAAAACTAAAAAAAAAGATTGTAGCAAAAGAACTAGAAGGTTCCAACAAAACATAATGTTTTTTTTTCAAAAAGGGGGACTCCCCGGCCTCTGCATCAAATCGATGCATACAACCAAATTTTATTAGAAAGCAAATAGTTCAACAAAGGTCTAAAAAGTCACAAAGAAAATAAAAAGAGCTCACAAAGAGCCTAGAACAGCAGCCATAGCGCCACAACCGGCCGGCACAAATAAGATAAGGAAACTAATTGCCTATCCTATTACATGATCGCCATCCAAACCGATTGAAAATATCCCGTGCTACCATCTCCCAACGGATAGATCCAGTAACTAAACGCTCCCTGGCCTCCGTCAGAGTGAGTAACGACCACATACGGATCAACCCAGTGGCTCGGAAGATAACTTGCAAAAAATGAAAATTTGTTGTTCTGTTAAAAACCAGGTCATTTATGCAGTTTCAGACTGCCCACAATAAAGCACATACTTCTACACGAATGTGTCTCGCTGTTTCGGCCTCTATCCCGTTAAGCCATGTTCCAAATAGCGGGCAGTCGAGAAAGAGGTGTTTGATGGTTTCATCTCGATCACAAAAACTACACCTAGTAGGTCCTGTCCAGTTGCGCTTTGCCAAATTATCATTGGTTAAGATGACTTGTTTATGCACAAACCACATAAATACTTTAATTTTTAATGAAACTTTGACTTTCCAAACGTGTTTGGAACTAGGAATAGAGCTAAAATTGATAACATCGAGATACATCGATTTAACTGTAAACTCCCCAGTCCTAGTAAGCTTCCAGCGTAATTGATCGTCTTGTTGAGACAACTGGACCTCCATTATAATGCTGGTTCCAGCAAAAAAGCGTTGGCGGACAGGAATGCGTCCAGTTTAAGCAACGGTGGATACTAGTTCTAGCACGCCGCCTGGCCGGTTGCAGCAAATGCCGACGCTGGTTCCAGCAAAGTGCTGGCTAGGTCGTAGCCAAACATCGATGCAGGTTGCAGCGAAAAAATGGTGACCGCGGGTGGTAGCAAATTACCGGGCAGGTTCCAGCAAACATTGAATACGGTCCCTCAGTCGTCCATGCCGTCCATGAAAGACAGGGTGGGCGAGCGCTGCATGGAATCTAAGCACGGCGATGTACGGCCATGGCTGCCGTGTGAGGTGGGGTTGTGCTCAACTGTATGAGCTTCGGGGGCAAAAATGGCGGCTCTGTCTTGTGGATTTGTGGATGGACGAGAGAAGAACGAGAGGGGATAAAAGGTAGGTGCGCTGCGAGCGGTGGGTGGGCCCCCACAGCCACGTCTTCCCTCGCATGCGGCTTCGACGGAGACACGTTTCACAAATCATGAGTGCGCGTTTGTTACATGGGCGTGAATGTCACCCCGATCCAAAGATTCGCGAGCGACCGGCCGAGCGTTTCGGCCGGTGCGCTGCTTGTAAATGTTTCCCTTTGATATATGTATTTTTTTTTGTCACCCTACACAAAAGAAAAATCCCGGCTCAACAACAAAAGATAATTGGTCCAGTTCGATATACATATTTGTTTTCTTAATCTATGCCACATATGAAAGTATATTGTTATCTTGAGCGTGTTAAATATGTATTTCTGCATGTACATTTTTTTGTATTTTGTCGCTGTGGAAATATGTTTCTGAAAAGGTCCTCCATGGAGTGCGTTCGGTTTATTCAGTATCATGCTTTGATGGTCATGGGCGTGCCTAGCATTTTTTTTTTTACGGAATTGCTAATTTTCATCCGGATGAAATCAATTTACTTTCATTCGTTTTTCTGTCCGTCCGATCCTTGTGTCAAGATTCATATTTTCCACTTTTCCTTTCCACCCTCGGGATGTTTTATCGGGCCTGCAACGTTCTCCTGGAGACCCGTTAATCCTGGCGGGTAGTGTGTTCTAATCGTTTTTTTCTCCTCCATTGACTTTATCTGTTTTCATTCACCATTTCATGCAGCTTGGAGGCAGAGAGCCATGGCGATTTTGGCTGCATAGCTTAGTCGCCGATCTCTCGAGGCCGAGCCGGTGGTTAGGCGTCCGATCCTCATCCCCCCTCCCCCTGCTCCTTCTCCTTCAAGCGCGTGTTGAGGGACTGGCGAAATCGACGCATGGTGATTCAGCGGCGGTGCCTTATCTGCTCCCTTTGATTTCGTGCGGCTCCTCCTTTGCTGTGGTGTTCTCTGAGCCTGCGCCTCCCCTCTCCATCCAACGAGGTTGGTTTGCCAGTATCCCTTCCCCCTGTCTTCATTTCACTGCTTTGAGTAAAATGCATTAGTGATCATTGAACTTATCATGTACGCTCACTTTGATCATTGTACTTAAGAATACAGTCAATACAGTCACTATGTACATGCTAAAATGATTATACGGTCACTGTGAAATTGTATAACTCCGTATTCCATCCATTTGACTGGTCAAACAGGTCAAACAATCCACATGGCATGCGGCCCTACCTGTCAGTGGGTGGAAGTAAGAAGTAGAGGGAAAATAAAAATGCTGCTATGGGGATTGGAACCCCATACCTCGAGCTAATATGCGCACAGGCTGACCAGCCGCTTTGGTTCCAATCTTTTGTCTAATTAGAGGACAAACCCTTTTATATCTTCTAGTCATTCACGTGACATATTTCTTTTTTGCGTATGTTTATATAAGACCATTCTATTGGTTTAGATGATAGTGCATTCTAATTCATAGTTATTTCTTCCATATCAGTTTTAGCGTACCAAATTGCATCATCGCAAGCGTAATTTGGCTAACGTATATATTTCTGTTGATAGCATTTATAACCATAATTTGGAGTACTTAACACGTGTATATTACTTTTATGCATTTTAACGTTTATGAATAAAATTTTATATAGACATGTATTAACCATTTTGATAACTACACTTCACCATAATTAGCTAGTACAAGATGAACGCACGCCAAATCCCTGGCCGTCTCGTGCTAAAAAACAGAGCAACGATGCCCACCAAATCTACTGGAGCTGCCGCTGCAGCTGCAGCCGCGTCATTGTCGAGCCACCGTCCATGCGTGCATATTGAACAAAAGAAATTGAAGTGCTAATCCAATCTTTCTTGTGAGGGAAGTGCTAATGCAATTTTGGCCGTGAATCATATGTACGAGTACACAGTACTGCTAAAACAGCTTTTTAAATCCTAAAAGGCCCGAGCATTGAAGCCGAAATGATTATGATTTAAATGCCAAATGGCTCGCACGCAAAAGAAAAAAATGCAATGGCTGTCACGTGAATCCAGTAGATTGTAAATGGAATTTTTGCTCAAGTTAGACAAGACGGGAGACAGTTGTAGCTGGTTGTCCTGCTCGGGCAATAGGCGCGAGGGCCTGGTTTCGACTCCACATAGGCGCATAATTTTATTTCCTCCTACTCCTTTCTTCCACCCACTGACAGGTAGGGCCCACACAGTCAGAGAAAAAAAACCTGACAAGGCTTTGTTTGACCAGTCAAATAGATGAAATACAAAGCTAGGCAGTGACCGTATAATAACCGTATTGACCATATTTTTAAGTAGTGATTAAAGTGAGCGTATACAATAAGTTCAATGACTATTAGTGCATTTTACTCCACTGCTTTTTTCTGTTGGATTTTGCTAGATCTGGCTTAGTGGCGTGTTCTTCCCATGTGTAGTGGTGGATCCCAGTTGTTTTAGGTTGTTTGTGGTGGATCCTAGATGTTGGATTTCTGCTGCAGATGGAGCAAAATCTAGTACATGTAGATGCAACAACATCTTGTTTGTTGTAGATGTACCGGTTGTTCCCTCATGTCTATTCTTGATTTCTGCCCCCGAATGTCTCTGTAGTTGTTCATGTGTCGAGTAGTTTAGGTCCCTATATGTGTGTAGTCCATAGATGTGTGGATGTAAATGCTGAATCTAGTTCCTAGTTATTTGGACTGTAAGTTTGTATGATCCCACTTGTTTTTGTCAGTGATTTGGACTGTAACTTTTGAGCGGATTGGAGTGATTTGGACTGTATTTTATCAGTTAAGCATTAGTGATTTGGACTGTAGTTACAGTTTTTATTAGCCCATCTTACTCTGTAATTGTCAAGTGTTTTTTCTCTGGCTTTGTAACTTCAGCAATGTGTAAGTCATAGTAATCTACTCTGAATTTTCCACTCTTTTCCAGCACATATTAAACTGAATATCAGTGTACTTACAGTCTAATTTTTAATGTGAATTAACCCTGTCTCTTACTATTCTATGTACTTAAGTTTCCAGTCTAACTGCGGTGTAATTACCGCAGGATCGTCAGTGTGTTTTACATTGTAAATCCGGGTGTATTTTCAGTCCGAGTTTCAGTAATTTTAGTGAATTACCTAGGATTGTTATTGTGTTTTACACTGTAAATCCCAGTGTATTTTGAGTCTGAGTTTCAGTAATTTTAGTGAATTACCTAGGACTGTCAGTGTGTTTTACACTGTTAATCCCGGTGTATTTTGAGTCTGAGTTTCAGTAATTTTAGTGAATTACCTAGAATTGTCAGTGTGTTTTACACTGTAAATCCCGGTGTATTTTCAGTCTGAGTTTCAGTAATTTTAGTGAATTACCAAGGATTGTCAGTGTGTTTTACACTGTAAATCCACGTGTATTTTCAGTCTGAGTTTCAGTATTTTTTAGTGAAATGCACTGTATTTTACAATGTAAGTCTCGTTTGATTTACAGCGTAAATCTTATTGCATTTTGCTCTGTATTTAGTTGTTTTTTACAGTGTAATTTCTCACTGGATTTACAGTGTAGTTCTTATTGCATTTTGCAATGTATTTTAGTTGTTTTTTTACAGTGTAACTTTTGTTGGATTTACACTGTAATTCTTAATGCATTTGCAATGTAATTATCTTACTGGATTTTACAGTGTAACTCTCAATGGATTTACACTATAATTATCTTAGTGAATTTTACAGTGTAACTCTGAATGGATTCACACTGTAATTCTTCTTTACGAATTGCTAATTTTCATCCGGACGAAATCAATTCGCTTTCATCCATTTTGTGAGCCGTGTGATCTCTGTTCTGAGATTCGTGCTTTTTTTTTGTCTCATTTGCTGGTTTTACATATTGGGCCCGCTTAATTTTCCTGGAGACCCGGTACGCTTTCCCTTGCTATCACCCGCCAGTTGGCTTTGTCATTTCTTCTGATCATTTCAAAGACGCAACCGGAACAGAGGCTTGAGAGAGCGACAACCATGGCGATTTGGAGCTCCGCTCGGCGCTCGATTCAGTAGTTGGTGGTCAGTTGTTGGGATTCGACTGGTTGTTTGATTAGGATGGCTCGTTTATTTGTTGTAGTATGCACAAATGGTTAATTCGAAAATGCTGGAACGCCTCGGTCCCCTGTTCATTTCGATTAGTTAGGCTGGGTGTGTGCAAATGGTCAATTCGGATGGTCATTTTGATCTGTTAGGGTTTTCTAGGTGTATGAGTTGGGTTGTTAGGAGTGTATTTTCCAGTGTAATTCTCACTGTATTTTTCATTAAATTGGAGTGTATTTTCCACTCAAACTCATAGTCAGAACTTATGTTCATGTGAGATTGTTGCAGAGTGACCTTTTCTTTATCACTGGATTTACACTGTAAATCTTAGTTTTTACAATTGCTTGCAAGCGAGATTAAGGTGTTTTTGTTAGTGTAATTACAGTCACTTTATGTTGTAAGTACAGTGCAAATCGTAGTGTAATTTTAGGTTATTTTATCTGTCTTTGTTAGTGGATGTACATGTAATGACTCCATCTAATCTTTGAATGTATTCTGGTAATTCATAGTGGATTTTCTTAGTGTAACTACTTTATCTTTTAGTGTAATTACTGTTTCATTTTTAGAGTGACCTTTTCTTTATCACTGGATTTACACTGTAAATCTTAGTTTTTACAATTGCTTGCAAGCTAGATTAAGGTGTTTTTGTTAGTGTAATTACAGTCACTTTATGTTGTAAGTACAGTGCAAATCGTAGTGTAATTTTAGGTTATTTTATCTGTCTTTGTTAGTGGATGTACATGTAATGGCTCCATCTAATCTTTGAATGTATTCTGGTAATTCATAGTGGATTTTCTTAGTGTAACTACTTTATCTTTTTAGTGTAATTATTGTTTCATTTTTAGTGTAATTTCAGTGTAGTGTATTTTACTCTATCTTGTTAGTGCATTTACACTGTAAATCATAGTGGAATTTCAGTGTGTTGTCATCGTAATTTCAGCGTTCCTTTTTGGTATTTTGTTTTGTTTTGCATGAGCCAGCCTGGGTTGCAACTCGTAGTCACCATTTTCCTGCTTATCCCAAGTAGGGTTTCAGCTGTAGTGGAATTACAGAGTAAGTTGTGGAATTTCAGTGGAATTACATTAGAATTACAGTGTGTGTGATGTGCCTTTTACAGTGTAAGTTTAGTCGAATTATAGTGGAATTCCAGTGTATGAGTTGTGCATTTTACCGTGTCAATTTACTGTAACTCTTTGTGTAGTCTACTGTAACTTTATCTGCAACTGTAATGTTAGTTTAATTTTAGTGTAATTCCTGCACCTTATTAGTGAATTTACACACTGGATTTTTTAGTGTGATTACATTGTGCAAGAGTCTGACATTTTTTTCAACCTCACACTAGACTACATGAGGTTGAATCTTGGCTTGTCTTGGTCTGTTTACACTGTGGTTCGTCTTGGCTTGCAACTGCTAGATTTTTTTAGTTCATTAGTGTTGCATGAAATCCTGGTTTAGGTTAGTTAGCTACCTCACAAGAGTTCTTGTTAGCTTACCCAGAGCTTGCGCCTGGTTTTGTAGGTTTTATTTTAGTTTTTTAATGCTTATCATTGCTAATCGAGTTTTTTTGTATATTTTGCAGGGTGTTGGAGTGTTGCCTGCTCATTTGTGTTAGTTCTTTATTTCTAGTTTATTATGTATAATTTTTCTTGGTAGGCACCTTAGGTATTTGTTCAACGTAGTAATTTACACTCTATGCAATCTGGTATTGTGTATAATTTTGTTTCCAGGTTGCTTCATTTTCTGGTTGCTCCATTTTTATGCAATCTGGTATTGTGCATCATTTTGTTTCCTGGTTGTTTCAGAATATAGGTTTCTTGTTTGTACCAATTAGTGTAAGTGCAGAGCTTGATAAAATGTTGTAGCATTTGAATTTACAAGTAAAAGGTCATAGCATTTTGATTTTGAACTGGTAATTGTCATTTTTAGTTTGAGTGTACTCATTTGATTTTACAAGTAAAAGGTCGTAACTTTTCGAAGTTCCAAGTACAAATAAAAGGTATTTGTATAAAGTACCACAGATTAAAAAATCCAGTCATAGTTTCATTGCATTTTCTTAACAGAAGTATATTTGTAAACATCATCATAGTTTCAGATTAGTGTACAATATTTGTCTGTGCCAAAGGTTTTTAAAATACAGTCATAGCTTTCTGAAATTACAGGATTCCTAGCTTTTTTTGTTCAAGCCTTTTTTCCTAAAGGATCCACTCTTTCTTGACCATGTGATGTAACTGTATTTTTTATGGAAGACTGAGCTCAATTTTGACCATGTGTTGTAACTGTGTTTGCGACACGCAAGGAAGACTGTGAGCTCAATTTTCTGAGTGCTAAAGGATCCACTCACGTTTGTTTCTTTCAGAAACTTGCAAATAGTTTCTCTGTTCCTGTTTCTCTACACGAATTTGGTCCTAGTGTTTCTAGTTTTCTGTTGGTGACACGTAAGTACAGTTCCAGAGCTCTTCTTTTTGGCCCTTGCAGCAACTAACTGGGGATTTGAACTGTGAACAATGGGTGTGGCTGCAGCCTCCCTCCCTTTTTGTTGTCTTTTCTGTTTGGGTTTGGAAAAAGAGGGGGTGGACCGTTAAGTTTGATTCTGTGCGGTCTCTTTGAAAGCGGGACAAGGGACATTCGGGAACATGAGACACAGGACTGTCGTCGCATCCTAGTGGATGGAAAATCCGACTGAAACTCAATTGGTTTTCAGCCGGATGTTAATTAGACAGTCCCTTTTTTTAAGAGAAAGATGACTATGTTACAAGAAAAATGAATATGCTTAGCAGGGTATCTAGCCCCTCTACATTAAAATGACAACTTATATGGTTGTTCCCCTCAAGAAATGTAAATATCAATTTTTTTACTTAGCCGTTCGGTTTTTCGGTATATACCATAAAACCCGAAATTTCAAAACGGTATGAAAAGTTCATACCATACCATAAACCATAAAAAATGTAAAATTAGTTTGGTTCAGTTTATTTTTGCATGGTTTTTCGGTTTGGTTTTAAAATGCAGAGTTTGGAGCACCAGATATTTGCAAGTTTTGTGTAGAATGGATAAATTTGCAAAGATCCAACTTCTTGCAGGATTAAACATAGTCTGTTCTCTGTAGGACAGGAAATCTTCTAGGCAAGCGTAGGTTTTTTTTTTCAAAAAGGGGGGTCTCCTCGGCCTCTGCATCAGCATGATGCATACGGCCATCTTATTAACCAAACAAAAAGGTCCAACAAGGATCCCGAGACGAAACATTCCGGTCAGGATCGGGGCTCCGTCATGCTGGTCGTCACGTCGTTCACCGAACACACAGGCGGCCCGCTGCCGGCCGGCGCCGTGATGTACCCGGGAGCAGAAGGATCCGGCACAAGCATCTCATTGCTAAGGAAGTAGGTGACCTCGTCCATGGCCGGCCTCCTGGACCGGTCGTTCTGAACGCAGAGGAGCGCGACCTGCACGCACCGTGATGCTTGCTGCATCTGCTCATGGTTCCCAAGGCCAAGATGGTCCCTGTCCAGCACGTCTCCAACTCTAAGGTCGCTCCAATGCTGCCACACCTGCAGCTCAGGGAGATGGTTGCCCGGTTCAGATAAAAACCACAAGAAATGACTGAGATGCGGATCCCTTACATGTTCCACGAGACCGGTGCAGTTGTCATTCTCGAACCTATTGATGCTCTGCCCAACTATGATCTCCAGCACCATCACCCCGAAGCTATACACGTCTGATTTGGTGGAGAATTTCCCTTCCGCATAGCACTCTGGAGCTATGTATCCACTTCAGTAGGAAACAGAGGAACGCGATCAATCAGAGTTTCTACTGTGTAAACAAATATGTTGACTTCGGTAATCTACTGGAACTGATCAACTGAACTGAAACCAGTAACTATGTATACAACGTGAAGACGACAAGCAGGCTACTAAGTTATCACAAGTCTTCTTTGGAAATATGGAACAAGTCACAGAATATGTATACGTAGTCAGAAAAGAGAGAACCGACTTACTAAGTACCGGCCGTGTTACGAGTGCTTTCATGACTCCTCTCCCTGTTGTACCCTCTTGCAAGATCGAAATCGGCGATTTTCGCAGCGAAGTTGGAATCAAGGAGGACGTTAGATGGCTTGAGATCCCTATGAACAATATCCTTCCCAGAATCAAGATGAAGATAAGTAAGGCCACGTGCAACTCCTTTGATGATGTTGAGCCATTTTGCCCAGTCCAGTTTTCGGTAGTCGGCTGAACCTGTCAAATCCATGACGACACAGATATCTAGATATGGGTCAAAATAAATAGTAGGAGAAATTCATAATCACGACTGAGTGATTGCACAAGTACCTTTGAAATAGTTGCTTAGGCTTTTATTGCTAAGGTACTCATAGACAAGAAACATCTTATCGTCCTGAAAACAATGGCCCAAGAACTTGACAAGGTTCTCGTGCTGAAGCTCGGCAACCAGAGAAACCTCCCTTTCCAGCTCTTTCAGATTTTTTCTCGCAAGTTTTTTTATGGCTATTTCTTTCTTGTTCTCCAGTATTCCCTGTTGGTTAATTCATAAACAGAATCTAGCCTCAGTATGTTGAAAATATGTACTCTTCTCCCTCTAAATGGATGGTGGCATGTTAAATGTGGGCATCAAGCCGGTTGGGAAAAAAAAAGTGTGCATCAAGAAATGCGCTGCAGTATGTTGGTACTAAGAGAGGACTGCATCGTAGATTCACAATACCTAAGCTGCAAACCGTAACAGTCAAGCTCTAGAGATTAGTGCTCAGTAATTACTCCGTACCTTGTATACTACGCCGCATCCACCAGATCCTAACCGATTTTCCTCGGAGAAGTTAGCAGTGGCATTCACCAGAGTTTGGTAGCTGTAGTTACCACCCCCTGAACAAATGTGTGAAACCTTGAGTTGAGCTGCGAAACAGTACCCGTAAGAGAAAGAGGAATGGGGAATACCCGTGGCAATCTTTGATTTCCGGCCTCTCCGTTTGCACCACAATGCTACTAGGATTAGTGCGAGTATAGCAGCCCCGCCCGCAAAACAAGAAAGTGCGATCACCTTGCCTCGATCTGTTATCGGAAAGGAAACCAATGTGAAACACAGAGGAGAGGGAAATCCGTTGCAAAAAATGGCGAGAGGAGAGCCCGACGGGTACGAAACCTTTGCTCTGCGGAAGGGAATTGCTTCCTTCCGGAGCCGCGGCGCCGTCGCCCTCTGGGGCGGTGACATGGGTCACGGGCAGGAGGGACGCGTTGAAGAAGGGAGAGCCCGCGTACCGCAGCATGCAGCTGGGGCGAAGGACCTGCATCCCGGCACTGGAGTTGAACTCGTCAGAGAGGCGTGACAGCGCGCCGCGGAGACAGCTGCCGCAGTCCTGCGCCGTCATCTGGGTGATGCACTGGGCCAGCCCGTAGACACTCGCACGGCCACGGCCACGGCCGCCGGCTGCCGCTGCAGCTGGGTAGTCCGCTATCCCTGCGGCGGTCCTGGATCTGTTCGCGGTGGCGTTGGCTGCCACCTTGCCGAGCAAGCCGGTAGGCACCTTCTTCGGGAGGCTAGGCGCGTTGCCGTCGAACACGGCCACCATGTACTCATTGGCATCGAAGCTGCTGAAGTTGTGTGGACTGGAGCGGAGGAGGCAGCTGTCATAGCGCACCGCGGCGGAGTCGCAGTGGGTGTCAAGTGTGCCAAGGCAGGCATTGAGGCAGCGCAAGCACTCGTCGGCTGGCACGTCGGGCCGGCACTGCGCGAGCGCATACTCGTCCGCGCGGTCCGGCCCGGTGGTGGTGGTGACACTTCTTTGATCGTAGCGCGTCACACTGGACAATCTGTCGTACGCGCTAGCTGCCTCCACAACCTGTGACAGACTGTAGCCGAAGCCGCCGTAAAACGGGGAGTCCGGGCTCGAGTGCACGCCGTCGACGTGGACGCACAAGGCAAGGGTGGCGCTGCCGTTGCCGCCGGATGCCGCCACCGCTCTCAGGGTGAAGAGAGTGGCCACAGCTGCAAGGACCTGGGAGGAGGAGGAGGAGGAGGCCACGACCATGGTCTCCCTATTGGTTTGCGGCTTTGCGCTAAACCAAAGCTGCTGGAAGGAATCGGGAGTCTGGGACCTGTCGCCATCCTGAAGCGTTGTGCCTTTTCTTCGTCATAGTCAAAGTCTCCCCTCTCCGTCCGCTCCGCGTCTTTTCGCTTCTCGCGGCCGTTGAACAGATCTGATCCGTGGGAGTGGGACCTTTTACATGATCCGAAACATATACGAATATAGTACTCCCTCCATTCTATATAATATAGGATGTATAGTTTTTGGCATGGAAATTAAAAAACACACATGGAGAAAAAATTTCACAAGTTTTAGACGACATTACACATTACTAATTGACATGAAAAAATAGAGGAGCTTGCGTGATATAAAGAAATGTAAACAAATCCCTTAAAAAAATATCCAAACGAGTGGTGCAGCGCAATACACCTTATATTTTAGAATTTTTCTCAAAAATCTATACACCTTATATCAAGGAACGGAGGGAGTATAAAATACTAGCAAATATGTCCGTGTAACGGGAGAAAAACAATCAGACTATGCAGATGTGATAGAGATAAAGAAAAGTCTAAATCAAATGCCAGGATGAGATAAGGACTTTTAAAATGTCATTCCGCAAACTATGTCCGAATGATGTCATGAGGAGATAAGGGACTTAAAAAAAATCATTTTAATAACAGAAAATGTGATGGTCTCATAATGATTTGATTTTCTAAGGTGCCACAATGAAATATTTTTTGACTAAGCAAACTGCATTTGATGGACCATGCCTGAGCTAGATTGATGAATGATGTGTCTCGTCTTGACCTAACGTGACGGTGTTTTTCATAACCAGTGAAATTATAGTACCAGAATGAACATAGTTATGCATGGATGCAAAATAAACACTTACTCATTTTCATATAGCTTACAAAACGAACCCATAGGAAGTTGTGTCAATATTGTTGGGCTCGAACACGGAAACCTTTGTCTAACCCGACACGCGAGGGACAAAATAAAATTGTAACACAACCTCTACACATCCCCTAGTAAAACCTCAACGTAAGCGATGGTTTATTTTATTCGTTATTACGGATCTGTTTTAATTTTTGTGAATATTTTCACAAATTTCATGGTCATTTTTTTTCAAATTACCGATATGTTTTGAATACACGATCATTTTTTAAAAATCATGTACATTTTTTATTTCACAAACATTGTTTATTTCATGAGCATTTTTTTTAAATCATGTAATTTATTTATAATATGCGAAGAGTTTTTTGAAATCATGCTCATTTTATGATATCTCGATAAAATTTTCAAAATTCACAAATTTTTGTGAATATTTTCAAAATTTTCATTGCCATTTTTCTCACATTAGAGAATATGTTTTGAATGCACGATCATTTTTAAAAATCATGAACATTTTTTATTTCACAGTCATTGTTTATTTCATGATTTTTTTTGTAATAATGTAATTCCTTTAGAATAATCCAACAGTTTTTACTAATCATGAACATTTTATGATCTGTTGATAAAAAATCAAAACTCACAAATTTTTAAAATTTTGAATATTTTTTTTGGAAATTCCGAATTAATTTAAAAGAAGAAAACAAAAACGGAAATGATAAAGGAAAAATGAAAAAATAAAATAAAAAACACGGGCGTCACGAGCAGGCTATGAGCCGGCCCATTACCATGCGGGGAGTATGAGGCCTGAAGAGAAAAGGGGAGAAAAGGGGGGAGTACTAGAGATCAAACCCCCGCTCTCCCGTGTGGAAGACAAGTGCCTTAGCCACTGCACTGCTTTTGTGCTCACTTCATGTAAGTGTATTAGTCTATAAGAACCGAACCTCGCATGTTTTTGAAAAACGAATCATTTTCTTAACTTATAGGTGGCATGATACGTAATATTTTGTAACTTCAGGGGCAATGTTAATGACGGACGACCAGAAGCAGTAGCCATTTTATTATTAGGGAGAGACTAGCCAAGAGACCGTGCGTTACAACCGGTTGCAACGAAATTGTGTATTGAGCACTTCATCACAACGTGGGAGTGGGACAGTGAACCAACCTGTGGTTGGATGGTTAGTAGAACAGTGGTATCCCCAGCCTACCAGAGTTCAAATCCTAGTGCTCGTATTTATCATCGGTTTATTTCAGAATTTCCGGCGAGACGCGTTCAGTGGGAGGAGACGTTTCAATCGGTTACGAGACGTCTACGGTGACTTCATAAAATCTCAAGATGATATATCGGCTCAGTCTCTCGGATGTGCTCATAGGGGTAGGATGTGATTGTATGCGTTCATAATGATGAGTGTATGCACGTTTATATGAGCGCTTGAGTTTGTACTGTTCAAAAAAAACTTGAGTGGGACCTTCTACCTGATTTGGAACATGTACATATGAAATAGCAGGTTTGCTAACGAGTCTTTGAGCATCTCTAGCAGATCCCGCAACCGACCGACCCGCAAAATTTGTTTACGGGCTCCCATAAACAAAATTTACGGGACGGCAGACGTGGAGACAGAACAGATTCTGCATACATCACCGTAACTCAACTCGATTTGGAGTTGGTACTCCTCCCGGAGCTCCGGCAGGAGCCGCCACAGCTGCATCTCCGTAGGCGGCGACCTTTCTCGCCTGCCACCACGCGGTCTCGGCCGCCCGAAGCCGCTGGAGGGATGGGTCGAAGAGCCTCCCGAGGCGCCGGAAAGTTGCGCACGCCCGCGAGCCGGTGCTGTGGGACTTCGTGTCGTGGGTGCACGCCGCCTCCCTTTGTCTGTCCGACACAGGAGGGCAGAGGGAGGAGCTGTCGGCCTCGTCATCGTTGCGACGCTTGCGGCCGGCGAACCCCCTACGCCCGTTGCCGGTGTCAAAACCGGCGGATCTCGGGTAGGGGGTCCCAAACTGTGCGTCTAAGGTTGATGGTAACAGGAGACATGGGACATAATGTTTACCCAGGTTCGGGCCCTCTCCATGGAGGTAATACCCTACTTCCTGCTTGATTGATCTTGATGAATATGAGTGTTACAAGAGTTGATCTACCATGAGATCGTAATGGCTAAAACCCTAGAAGTCTAGCCTGTATGACTATGATTATGATTATCCTCTACGGACCTAGCCCTCAGGTTTATATAGACACCGGGGGGATCTAGGGTTACACAAAGTCGGTTACAGAAAAGGGAATCTTCGTATTCGGCCGCCAAGCTTGCCTTCCACGCCAAGGAGAGTCCCATCCGGACACGGGTAGATTCTTCGGTCTTTGTATCTTCACATCCCAATAGTCCAGCCCATGGCTAACAGGCTGGACGCCCGAGGACCCCTTAGTCCATGACTCCCTCAGTAGCCCCTGAATCAGGCTTCAATGACGAGGTGTCCGGCATGCAGATTGTCTTCGGCATTGCAAGGCGGGTTCCCTTCCCCAAAATAGTTTTCGGACGCAAAGAATGTATCCGGATCTGTAACACAAGCACCTCACATAACAGTAGAGAGTATAATATTCCATGAATCCAATCCGTTGGCAAATTTTTGTAATGTGACATCACGTCTGCCCGGTCATTATTTCGAACCGTTTCTTGTCCTATCGTTCCACGTTTCGAGGCGTGGTTTTTACTTGCACATCTTGTCAAAGCAGAGATCGTGTCCCCTTATTGCGGGATTCTCATCAATACGAGTGTGGGTAACCCAACCGTTCCATTGGGATGGTTCCTTAGGAATAGGCAGATTTCCGGGCTTTAGAAGGAGGTGTTCGATATTCGCTGCCTTTATAAAGGAGCCAAGGGTCGTCTCTTTTTACACCGACCCTTTCCTCAGCCCTTCCAACTTCGAGTTCCAGCACCGAAAGTTCGACTTCATTGCTTCAAGCTTCCCAATCATGTCCGGACCCAGCCCACGGGGTCGATGGGTGGCTTCCTCTGTTACGGAGGAGGATATTGCGAAGCTCCGTGCGGCCAGATACCTGACCGCGGAGATCCCCCACAGGCTTCCTGCTGGAAGACAGGTTATTCCTACTCCCAGATCCGGCGAGAGGGTCGTATTAATCTCCCACTTCCTCCGAGGATTAGGATTCACACTTCATCCCTTCGTCCGGGGGCTCATGTTCTATTACGGACTAGATTTTCACAATCTAGCCCCAGATTCTTTCCTTCACATCTCGGCGTTCATTATCACGTGCGAGGCCTTTCTACATATTCCCCCACACTTCGACTTATGGCTCAATACCTTTAATGTGAAACCGAAGGTTGTCGTCGGGGAACAAGCGGAGTGCGGCAGTGCTTCAGTAAACAAGCATACAAATGCTCTCTGGCCAAAAGGTTCCTTCACCAAAACTCCCGACCTACGGCAGCGGGAGTAGTTTTACGTGACTGAACCCCTGCGTTCTGATCTGGCCCTCCGATACAGCTTGCATCATGGATTAATAAGGAGCTGTACTGGGGATCAATTGACGAAGTGCAGACTTTACAGAGCCGCATCCGGAGCCTCCTTGAGAAAGGCATCGATCTTATCAACATGATTCAAGTAATGCTGGTCCGCCGGGCCCTGCCGGGCCAGCGTCAGCCTCTCCGTATGTGGGAGTTTAATCCGGAAGGACCACGAACCCTCCAACACTTCTTCAGCACTATGCACAAAGGAATGTGGAAGTTGTTTTTCGGAAAACAAAAGCAGTGGCCGGACACCACCGAAGACATCCGCCTTGACTGCAACCATCCGGATACCTCGGTAAGCGCTCGATTCCTGAACAATTTTAGCTATGCATGCCGTAATATGATACTGAGCAAACTATCTTCTTCCAGTGCTGGATAAAGAAAGCTGAGCGAATTAGGTGTTCGGCCCCTCTTCCCGAAGACTCAGCGGATCCCGTACTAACAAGGATGCTGGCCCCGGCATCGTACCATATGCCTGTGAAGGAGGACAAGGCGGAGAGCGGGAGGACAAAAGGTGGCCTCCATCCCGAAGGTATATCAGATACTGTGTCTGGGGAGATCAAAAGTCCGTTGCCCGAAGACAAAAGTGAAGGAGAAGCCAACATCCCTTCTCCCCATGGTAAGAAAAGGGCCGCCTCCGAAGGTTGGGAGGAAAAGGCTCCCAAGCGAGGCAAGATGCCCCTGTCAGGCGGCTCGGGCCTGGAGGATGACGCCGTCGCACAGTCCCACAGTGAGGACAAGCCTTTAGCCAAATCATAAGTGAACAAGGGTGTTTTAAACATATCCTGTTCCTTTCCTGTTACCAAGGTAACATCTAGAATATATATTTTTGCAGCTCGGCACACAGTCTTCCTCAACACTCCTCTTCCTTAGGGGATCTTCTCCCGGAGATGATGGAAAGCGAGATGCCTCCGCCGGCCTCCTCGCCCAATAGGGCGGACGACTTCGAGGTATCGTCCCGGAGGGTCTCTCCTGATCAACAAGTGGCGCGAGGGATGATGAAGACACTACCTGAAGGTGATACTTCGGTAGCCCAGGGTCCGGGAGCCAACAATAAAGGCCCCAGACTGTTCGGCTTACAGCCGGAGACGACTCTAGGGGTGAATAAACGGATCCCTTCGAAGGGAGGCCGTACTCCTACAGCAGCTCCCGGAGATCCAGAAGTGCCGGATATATTGACGAACATGCTGCGACAGGCGTCCGTCTCAGAGGAACAGCGTACCTCGATGGGTACGGTGGTTGAAAAGGTTCTATCCGCGAGAAGCGGATTGAATGAAGCCTTCACGAGCCTGCTAAGGGGCTTCGAGGTTTGTACTTTAGTATTTTTGATTGTGTTTTATTCACAAAATGCACTTGTGTATAGATAGTAGCCCCTGAGACTTTGATTGTCTTCCCAAGGGAGGCGAGCGGAGGATCAAAAAGATATGCTCAGGAAATAATCTAATTAATCCGAACACAGGCTGTTACCTCCCTGGCTAGTGCCCGAAGTACAGAGGTTGCTGATCTGCAGCGGAGGATTGATGAGGCGGATGATGATATCACACTTATCAACAGGCGGCTTGACGAGGCGCAAGGTATGTTTTTTTTGGGGCAGTCATTATATGCACGTGCTTATAATATAAGCATGATGCTAAGAACTGTATACTAAGATATGCATGACTGCATATGGTGCCGCCGCAGTTGAGATCCTTCGGGCTGAGCTAGCCCGGGCCAAGGAGCAGGCCCGGATTAGCAATGCGGCTTCCGAAAAGGTATCTACCGAGTTAAAGGCTGCACAGGCTGCTCGGCGCCAATACGAGGAGAAAATATCCACGATGACACTTGAGCTAAAGGGTGTCGTTGTCGGTGTGTGATGACCCACAAGTATAGGGGATCTATCGTAGTCCTTTCGATAAGTAAGTGTGTCGAACCCAATGAGGAGCAGAAGAAAATGATAAGCGGTTTTCAGTAAGGTTTTCTCTGCAAGCACTGAAATAGTAGGTGATAGATAGTTTTTGTGACAAGATAAATAGTAACGAGCAAAAGTAAATAACGTGCAGCAAGGTGGCCCAATCCTTTATGTAGCAAAGGATAAGCCTGGACAAATTCTAATAATGAAGAAAGAGCTCCCGAGGACACATTGGGAATTATCGTCAAGCTAGTTTTCATCACGTTCATATGATTCGCGTTCGCTACTTTGATAATTTGATATGTGGGTGGACCAACACTTGGGTACTGTCCTAACTTGGACAAGCATCTCACTTATGATTAACCCCTATTGCAAGCATCCACAACTAAAAAAAGGAGTATTAAGGTAAACCTAACCACAGCATTAAACATATGGGTCCCTATCAACCCCTAACGAAGCAACGCATAAACTAGGGTTTAAGCTTCTGTCACTCTAGCAACCCATCATCTACTTATTACTTCCCTATGCCTTCCTCTAGGCCCAAATAATGGTGAAGTGTCATGTAGTCGACGTTCACATAACACCACTAGAGGAAAGACAACATACATCTCATCAAAATATCGAACGAATACCAAATTCACATGACTACTAATAGCAAGACTTCACCCATGTCCTCAGGAACAAACGT
>LR880972.1:194151015-194164879 GCA_904067115.1 Aegilops sharonensis | reverse complement strand
ACCGGCGAGACTCCTAGCACCCACTCCGGCAAGCGCACCTCTTCAGGGTGTTGCGCTCCCGCTGAGGACGTGCCAGAGAGCTCTGCCGGCAAAAGCAAGAAGTCCAGAGCCACGCCACCAGAGACCAAGAAGGTGCCCATCGAGGAGGACGGTACGGGGGGAGTTTTTACCATAAGCTCCACCCTCGACGGCAAATAGGAAAGCGGGCTCGTCGCCTTCCTGCGGGCGAATGTCGATGTGTTTGCATGGCAAGCCTCCAACATCCCCGGCATTCCCAGGGAGGTGATTGAGCACCACCTTGCTGTCTGTCCTCATGCGCGGCCCGTCAAGCAGAAGGTTAGGAAGTAAGCTCTGGAGAGGCAGGAGTTCATCATGGAGGAAATCAGAAAGCTAGAGGCGGCAGGCTTGGTGAGAGAAGTACTGCATCCAACGTGGTTGGCCAATCCGGTAGTGGTGCACAAGGCAAATAGGAAATGGAGACTGTGTATTGACTACACAGACATCAATAAGGCCTGCCCAAAGGATCCTTTCCCGTTGTCGCGCATTGACCAGATTGTTGACTCCATGACTGGGTGTGACCTCTTATCGTTCCTGGACGCCTACTCAGGATACCACCAGATCTTCATGACAAAGGAAGACGAGGAAAAGACAACATTCATCACCCCATGTGGTACGTATTGCTTTGTACGAATGCCTTTCGGGTTGAAGAGTGCTGGCTCGACCTTTGCAAGAGCAGTCCAAATTGGTTTTGAGCCCCAGCTACATAGAAATATGGAAGCTTATATGGATGACATAGTGGTCAAAACCAAGGAAAAGCAACGCTCGTGCAAGATCTGGAGGAAACGTTTGGGAACCTGCGCAAGATCAACCTCAAACTGAACCCTGAGAAGTGTGTCTTCGGCGTCCCGTCCGGCAAGCTTCTCGGGTTCTTTGTGTCCCAGCGCGGGATTGAAGCAAACCCAGATAAGATCAAGGCTATCGAGCAGATTGAGGCACCCAAACGGATCAAGGACGTGCGTCGGCTCACTGGCTGCGTTGCTGCCGTGAGCCGGTTCATCTCCAAGTCCGCGGAGCGTGCCCTTCCTTTTTTTCAAGATCTTGAAGAAAGCAGGGCTGATGGAGTGGACCCAGAGGCCGAGGCAGCGCTGCAAGATTTGAATAAATACCTCTCCTCTACCCCAGTGCTGGTTGCGCCCAAACCACAAGAACCGTTGCTGCTTTATCTAGCGGCAACGTATCAGGTGGTTAGCGCCGCATTAGTGGCGCAGAGAGAGGTTGATGAGGAGACAGCAGCGGCGGCAGATTCGACGGTTGGCGGGCCGGAACCCTCCCCGGCAGGGCTCAGCCCCGGCAAGGCTGAGTCCCCGGCAGGGTTCGGCCCCGGCAAGACTGGCGCTCGTGCGACGGGACCCATGCGACCAGGTGAAGGAGCGCAGAAGAATAAAATGGTGCAGCACCCAGTTTACTTCGTCAGCTCCCTTTTGCAGGGGGCTAGGTCGAGGTACTCAGGTGTGCAAAACATGCTCTTCGGCCTCCTTATGGCTTCGAGGAAGCTGCGCCATTACTTCCAAGCGCATGAGATCACGGTGGTCACCCGCCTCCCATTGCAACGGATACTGCATAACCCAGATGCAACGGGGAGGATCGTGGAATGGGCCCTGGAGCTGTCATGCTTCGGTTTAAAGTTCGAAAGTACCTCGACAATTCAGAGCAGAGTCTTGGCGGAGTTTGTTGCAGAATGGACCTCGATGCCCGACGAAGAGGTACGAGAGACCACTCTCCCCGGCAAGGAAACGAGTCGCAACTGGATCATGTACTTTGATGGTGCCTTCTCGCGGCAAGGCGCCGGCGCTGGTGTGATGCTTGTCGCACCCACCGGAGAGCACCTCAAGTATGTCGTCCAGATGCACTTCCCCCGGGAGATGTCAACCAACAACACCGCCGAGTACGAGGGTTTGCTTGCCGGTCTCAGGATCGCGGCGGACCTCGGGGTTAAAAAGCTCATCGTCAGGGGCGACTCACAGCTCGTCGTCAGGCAGATCAACAAAGATTATCAGAGCCCGTTGATGGAAGCTTACGTAGATGAGGTGAGGAAACTGGAGGAACGCTTTGACGGTATACAAGCGGAGCATGTCCCTCGCGCGGAGAACGACTGTGGCACCCCGGCTCAGAGAAAACAGGAACGCCCCGTATTCCGGCCCAGAGATCGAGATGAAGTCTTCTGGAATACGACACTGCTTAGCATAGAACAAACCAGCTCTTTATTACAATCTATTTGGGTACAATGATTACATCGGCACGACGACACTACGCCTGCCACTGTTGCTCTATGCAAGCAGCAGAACAACACGATGCAGTAGAATAACTCTAGCAGCAGAACAACAACGACGGTGGTGAACTCCACTCCGCAGGGACTCTGGCTGGAACGCTTATCCTAGCTCGCACGAACGAAAACCACGACAAGCAAGCAATCAAATCCGGCATGACCTGCAAGCTGGCATGACACGCCAGGTCAGTACATTGAATGTACTTGCAAGCTCACAATAACCAGAAGCATTCAAGACAAACAACAGCATGGCAATTACAGGTTAAACAGGAATTTAACATGATTTCATCAGAATAACATGGCATGACCATCATAAACATGATACAGCTAACACAACATGAACATATTAATCCGACAATACTAGCATGCAACATGATGACACTATCATGCACCACTTATTCTGCTCGGGTTACCTCGTAACCATCACATGCATCACTTACCAACCTCGGACATCACACGATCATCTCAGGATCAAATCAAGCTTGGTATAAACAATACCGTAGTAATCAGTAAATGACCACAAGGAGCTTGACCTTTACCCATGATTCTCGTACAACATCACGAATATACAACAACTCGGTATCCTCGATACCAACGTGATCCTTATGGCGATCACAACCACGACCAACACTTGGTCCCAAACCGTGATCCTTACGGCGATCACAACCCGACCAACACTTGGCCCGTGATCCTTACGGCGATCACAACCCGACCACTAAATGGCCCATGATCCTTACGGCGATCACCACCAACTTATCTCATTGTTATTAAGCACATTAT
Source organism: Aegilops sharonensis (assembly GCA_904067115.1). NCBI lineage: Eukaryota > Viridiplantae > Streptophyta > Magnoliopsida > Poales > Poaceae > Aegilops > Aegilops sharonensis. The sequence continues at coordinate 194,161,773 of LR880972.1, read as the reverse complement.
TCTTATTACTGTTGACTCATGGTGTGACCTACTTTCGACCTGGGCCCTTATCCACGGGCGCGGCTATCGATATATTTAATATACACTCTGCAGAGGTTAGTACACTGTACCCACACTACGGAACCCATGGCCTCGCACTCCCATTCGGGTGGACCAACGGCGATCCGACAAAACCGTCCTACTGCCATGACACTCTCCCGACCACTCCCACTAACTCCCCACTGGGCTAAGTCATGGGTGGCCCCGTGTCTACCTCTAGACACAACGACCACCGTCGTGGCCCGTCCCACACGGGGACACGGATCCAAAAACTCAAATAACTCAACAACGGGCACACAAGGTTATGCCTGCTTACCGGGCCAGGGTACAGCACGCCCATAACCTTCCCTCGTTGGAGGCACCGACGAGAGGCACAACAATAGACCCAGTTAGGACCGTCCCATACCGGTAAGCATGGTTGCACTGGTCAGCATCGTTTCAGCGGCACCATGACTCAGCCAACAGTTGTTCAAGTTCAATTTAATCCGGTTAACTTGAATGCAAATATGCTGAGCCATGATAAAATGCATGACCATGATATCAACATAATCATGAGGGTATCACATAACTATCCACCATATCAACAATAAATCATATCCACTGAGCATCGCATACTGACTAGCATGACCATCTCCAACATCAACATGCACTACTAACAAGCATAAACATATGAAAGGTAATACTAGCAGGTATAACATGATCACAGAGTATAAGACAACATAGCACAAACATGAACATGCAAATCTGAACGTCACCGGAACAACGATAACCATCTTTTCAACAAGCAAACATTTAATAAAGATTCAAGTTGAAAACCATGGCTACTGCATGACTATCATGCAAGTGGGCATTGTGGCTTGCCTGGGGATGGAGAAGGCACCGGGGAGAAGTGCGAGAAACTCGCGGAACGAATTGCCGGAAAACGTACTCTCTCGGAGGGGGCTGAATAAGGGCAAGGGCAAAAAGGTCATTTTCACAGTGTCAAACCATAGTGAAAATGAAAACAACAGAACAGGCTCGACGAATCAAAGAAGTGAGCGTTGGATTCACCTCAAACGGAGTTACGGTTAAAAAGATATGGAAGTTTTTCTGACAGGGACCTATCTGTAATGAATATATTTTCAGCAAGGGGCCTGAACAGAAAAAGTGAAAACGTATTCTCGGAAAATACGCTTTCACCTTATCCAAAGGAACAGTGACGGGGCTGACGCGTGCGGGTCCCACGGGTGGGGCACGTCACTTATCCACGTGGGCAGGGCGGGTTAACGCCTGAGGGGCCGACAGGTGGGGTCTGCGCGCAGGGGGGGCCCACCTGGCTCCTGTCTTCTTCCTCCTCGCGTTTCTCCCGATCGGGAACAGAGGAGAGGGAGCAGGGCGAGGCCGGCGGCGGTCCGGCTGGCTCCGGCCACCTTAGGCCGAGCCGAGGCCAAAGGCGGACGCGGGCGTGCTCGCCGCATCCATCCAGAGGGCTAGAGGGCACCGGGGAGAAGCGGGATGGCGGCGAAGGGTTGCAGCGGCCGAGGGCAGAGGCGGCGGCCAACCTTGGGAACGGCGGCCTGAAGCACTCCGGAGATGAATGGAGGGGCTGGGGAGGGTCGCCGGAGCACGGAGAAACCGATGGTGGTGGCTAGGAGAGGAGGGGGACTCGGGCCTGCTCGAATTTGAGATGGCCGAGGCGGCGGCTATGGCGGCATAGGGAGGCGAGGAGAGCAGCTCCGGCTCGGGGAAGAAGTGGGGCGGGGTCCTGGGAGAGAGGTGAGGCTAGAGGTGAGCTCGGAGAGGTTCGGGGGTTGGCCATTTATAGGCGGGGCGAGGGAGGCCGAGCTGGCACCGCCGGCGACGCGTGTCCGGCGCCGTGGGCGCGGGGGCAAACGACGAGGGAGGAGCAGGGCAGAGATTCACGGGGAGGAGGAGGCCAAAGGAGGGGCAGAGGAAGAGGCCGAGCGCCATTAAAGCTCGGTCGGCCACAGATCTCTCGTGGGCGCGCGGCGGTTTGCGTCGGTGAGCTAGCTTCAGGAGGGGGCGCGGGGTCCAGGGGAACGGCAACTACGCGGGGAACACGCTGGACATCTTCACAAGTGCGAAGCCGACGAGAGGAGGAGGGGGTCCAGCACAAACAGTGCTCTGGACACGCCATAGCGCACAGAGCGCGCGCACAAGCATGCCAGCGTTGTAGTCACCACGTGAACATGGGCAGTCAATGCTCTACAGCGCCCAAAACGTTGTCTAGTGGTAAGTTCCTCCAGGTAAGGTCTCAACTACGGTGGTAACTAGGTTAAAAAGTCTCTGGTTAAAAAGTTAGTGAGCTCTGAAGTTTACTGCAGTAAACTTTACCAGCTCAATGTTATCAACTGGGAACTGTTTGAGGCCAAATAAGTTTTCTGGGATGTTTAGCTATGGAGGGACTGTGATCCGGGAGGTTGGGAGGGTAAATGGACCAAGTTTTTCTGCAGTTGCTTTACAACTGCATTTTTGGTCCAGAAATGAAGATTATGATGGTGCACTCAAATGGAGTGTCCACTTGAGCTCAGATTGGGCAATGATTGGTCATTTGGACATATTAAGATGTTGTAAAAAGCTCATGCCAAATGGCTAAGCCAAAATAGCACTTACTTCTCAAACATCTCTGCTGATCAGAAACTTGGAACAATTATGGTGGTCAAATGGATCAAAGAAATGATGCCCATTTGGGTGGAGAGATGTTTTATGGGTATAATAATGATCTGGTAATTTATCAGGATTTTGTAAGCAATATAAAATATACTTGCTTCACAACCTGAAAATATTGCCAGAAACAAAGATTTGCTCCTGTGCTCACATAGATGATTAGATGGGGCTGCAAATGGGTGGAGGGGATTAATTTGATCACATTAAGAAGTGTACACAAGTTCATCTCATTTGGATACTCCTAGCTAGTACTTCCTTCACAAAGCCTTCTGTTTGACAGAAACTTTGAAAAATCACTGAGGAAGATTGGCTAGGAAAATAAATTTTAACTTGTGCATGAGGCAATAATTTGGACATATAAACATGCACAAAAAGTTTGGGAGTCAATAGGAGAAATATAAATGACTCTTCCTTCAGAAAGTGCGATTTAGGGCAGAATAGGAAATGAATTATTGGAGGATTATTTTTGAACATGGCAATGAAGGTTTTTGCCATATTTGATCAAGATATGACCCAAACAATTTATGAGAATTATTTGGGAATTTTAGGAGTGAGGGAAATATAGGTTGCTTCACAACCTAGGGCAATATGAGTTATTCCTTTAATAGAAAAGGAATATTCCCAATAAAAGAATATTGGGATTTGGGCTAGGATGGACATGAAAGGGTCTAGGGAAGGATTTGGGAATTACAAGCCACTCTGGAAGCAAAGAAGAGGACATCTTCTTCAGTTTCCAGACCACAAAGCCACGAAAAAAGAAAACTCAGGCAAAAACCTTGGAAAAACAAAAAAAGGGCCAAAATCAGGCTGTCACAAACCTTACCCCCCTAAAGAAATCTCCTCCTCGAGATTTGGTTGCTGAGGGAACAAGTATGAATATTTTGACTTAAGGAAACCGTTTCCTACTCCGTTTTCCTTTATTGTTGTTCCCATTAAATCTTTATCTGACTGGCCCTGGGGTAGTTTGATTCACAATATCCTCCTTCTGACAGATCTTACCTTGCTTGTTCATGTTGATAATGGCTCCAATTTCTTTTTAGATCTGCTGACTAACTGAGTGTGATTTAATTATCATGACTGAAATATATGTCCATCTCACAAATCCAAAAGTGATTTTCGCTGGGTGTGCCACCCGGCACTGACAACCTTTCAGGTAATGATGATCAGATTTTTCTGATGAAAACTCAAGCTCCGACCCATTGCATTGGGTTTCTCCACTAAATGCAGGTCCTTTAGGTTCCAAACAGTGAGTTAAAACATAACCGTTTCTTGACAGATTCTGACTCATCGCAGAAGTTTCTGAATCATCTTAACTGGTTCCATTGTCGTGAGTATCGGATCCATACCAAATATTTGATTGTCTCCTGTCGCGGCCAGCATAAAGGGTTTGGCCTGTATGATAATATCTGCAGACTTGACGGAAAAATTTTGTTCACGACAGGCTACCCATGATGATTCATATAAGTGAGGACTCAGGCTTCCAGACTGTTATTCCTCATGTCGATTACTCATGCTGTAGGCATATCTATGTTGATCAATACTGACTTAGACTGTCTGGGGGATCTGCACCATGGGGGTCGTCTACAATTTTCATACCTGCATCACTGGTCTTGCTCCTTCATTATTGTTTTCTTGGTCTGGATCCTTAGCTGAAAGAGCTGGGCCATATTGCTTCTTCGTATGACCACAGGTACTGTCGGTGCAATTTTTCGGCAATTGTAGTTTATCCTCATTTTTCTAATAGGGTAACCCATTAAATGGCAGGTTCAACACCTCTCAAGTTCTGATTGTTGGGAAATGATCATCCGAAACCCTTGCAAGAACTTGGCAAATAAATCAGTAGCCACCAGAACGGTCTTTACCACTCAGATCTGGGACATTACTGAAATAACTCAACCACGGCTCAAGACGGCCGAAAAACAGCTCAGAGCATGAGACCGAGTCGATAAGAAGAAGGTGGAAGCTCCCTAAAATAGCCAAAAAGCATCTATAGGGCTATTGTCACAAAAAGAAACTCAACAGCTGTACGAGACAGCCGAAAGTAGCGCAGACTCGTGACAGTTGTTGAAGAGAGAAAGAAAAATTGGCATCCACCCCGGATAGCTAGAAACAGCTCAGATCACAGGCGTGGTGCCGTCATTGGAGAAAAAGGGGACAAGGGCTCATCAGGATCATTTTCCAGGTTCACGGGTACTTGTATTGAGCTCATTGATGTCGTCAATCCTCATAATCCTTTGTCACACTGCGGTGTATGCTGGCTTTCTTCTCTTAATCATCCTTACGTGGTTATCAGATCCTCATCCGAGTATCTTGTTAGATCTTGATGGTATGCTCATTGCATATATATGAGGACCTGATTCCGAGACAGATGTGTATTCTAACTGATTCTTGATTCTGACCAAAATGTTGCGGATCTGATTCTTGGGATTCACTGCCATATGCTATCAATTCACAGCGTACTACCTTGTACCAATGTCTTACTGAGGAATATTTGCTGGCTTGTGCTCGAAACTTTCATCGGACAGCTTGCTGAAGAATACTGAATATCGTGCTTTAGAAGCTTACCCCCTTAAAGACTTTGCTGGGGAAAGACTCAGTACCTTATGCCGGAAGCTATTGCGGTTGCTTATTGAAGAAGGCAAAGTACCTTGCGCGAGAAGTCATCCATGTATCGTACTGTGGAAGATAGATGAATCTTGCCTTGGAAGCTTCTCTGGTATCTTGCGAGAGAAGATTGGGTTGCTTACACCAGAAGCTTCCTATTGTGATATGCGGACCGATTTCCACATATACATACCATCTTAATATTTCTGTTGTTGATTTCTTGTATGAAACAGGGTTTTACTGGACTATCCTCCATTCTGAGTACATGCCATATTTTTGCTTGCTTCCAGGTACATCGAGTTCCAAAATCATCCTCGACGAAAAATTAAACTCGTATCTGAGCCATACCTTTGATAATATTCTGTCAACCTTGCACACAATTTATCTTCTTGCTAATTTAATCATTTTGTTGTGATGAGTGCATGCTAATGCAAACTTGATACTGACGGCCCATCCAGGATTTCTTTTGCATCCAGACAAGATATTCCCAATTTCACTGCAGTCAGCTGGTAATTCCATTCTGTTTAGCTGAGTTTCCAAATATATGCATTTCTTGCTGACTCTTCGGGTCCGGTGTTGGTTGACGAGCAACTTTAATAGGGGAAAATTTTGGAACACCGAAGGCCCAAAGAAAGGAACAAAAGAAACGACTAAAACAAGAGCACACAAGCGTTCTACTAAGATAATTAATCAAGCAATCATCACATATTACTGCTACTCACACAATAATATGCATGCACACCTAAGCACACAAATCTCGTGGAAGCTCCGGTATTGCGGTCTAATATGCTGTGACGATGTGCACGAGGACGAATAAATATGTGGAAGAATTGGTGTAAACAACGCTACACCAAGTGCTAGCTTAGCCAGGTGGCAACCTGGATTGACTCAGAGGTGAGGACATACTCGGTAATCATGTAGTGGGACACGGGGGTCGCAACCACATTCTTATCAAGCGGACGGAAAAAGATCCGTACTCGTCCAAGAAATAGGATTGCGGGGAAAAACTGAGGCTGCTGACATTGCCCTTTCTTGATAACTAAGATCATTAAGGGTTGCCAACACGACAAAATAAAAGAACGATCCGGGATAGATGCATCTCCATCACCGAAATGATAGGCGGGACTGAAGGAAAGACATCGACGCGATACCCGAGCACCATTTTTGCAAACAGTGTCGGGATCACTTGGCATCACTCTGCTGGGACAGAAATGACACCAAACACCGAAAGAAAAAGGAACTGGAGAAATGCAAAGGTTGAGCTGCAGTGGATCCGAACCGATGCCAGCTAAACTCACCAGATAAACCGTTAGTACAAATACTAAGGCTATATGCATGCTATGCGACAAACAAATGCAACAAACCAACTGGGATCTATACTACCGCTTTCTAACGTTCGCGCGGTCTAGGACGTCCTACAGCCAGAACTGCTCTGATACCAAGCCTATGGCACCCCGGCTCAGAGAAAACCGGAACGCCCCGTATTCCAGCCCAGAGATCGAGATGAAGTCTTCTGGAATACGGCACTGCTTAGCATAGAACAAACCAACTCTTTATTACAATCTATTTGGGTACAATGGTTACATCTGCACGGCGACACTACGCCTACCACTGTTGCTCTATGCAAGCAGCAGAACAACACGATGCGGCGGAAGAACTCTAGCAGCGGAACAACGACGACGGTGGTGAACTCCACTCCGCAGGGACTCTGGCTGGAACGCTTATCCTAGCTCGCACGAACGAAAACCACGACAAACAAGCAATCAAATCCGGCATGAACTGCAAGCTGGCATGACACGCCATGTCAGTACATTGAATGTACTTGCAAGCTCACAATAACCAGAAGCATTCAAGACAAACAACAGCATGGCAATTACAGGTTAAACAGGAATTTAACATGATTTCATCAGAATAACATGGCATGACCATCATAAACATGATACAGCTAACACAACATGAACATATTAATCCGACAATACTAGCATGCAACATGATGACACTATCATGCACCACTTATTCTGCTCGGGTTACCTCGTAACCATCACATGCATCACTTACCAACCTCGGACATCACACGATCATCTCAGGATCAAATCAAGCTTGGTATAAACAATACCGTAGTAATAAGTAAATGACCACAAGGAGCTTGACCTTTACCCATGATTCTCGTAAAACATCACGAATATACAACAACTCGGTATCCTCGATACCACCGTGATCCTTACGGCGATCACAACCACGACCAACACTTGGTCCCAAACCGTGATCCTTACGGCGATCACAACCCGACCAACACTTGGCCCGTGATCCTTACGGCGATCACAACCCGACCACTAAATGGCCCGTGATCCTTACGACGATCACCACCAACTTATCTCACTGTTATTAAAGCACATTATTCTTATTACTGTTGACTCATGGTGTGACCTACTTTCGACCTGGGCCCTTATCCGCGGGCGCAGCTATCGATAGATTTAATATACACTCTGCAGAGGTTAGTACACTGTACCCACACTACGGAACCCATGGCCTCGCACTCCCATTCGGATGGACCAACAGCGTTCCGACAAAACCGTCCTACTGCCATGACACTCTCCCGGCCACTTCGACTCTCTCCCCACTGGGCTAAGTCATGGGTGGCCCCGTGTCTACCTCCAGACACAACGACCACCGCCGTGGCCCGTCCCACACGAGGACACGGATCCAAAAACTCAAATAACTCAACAACGGGCACACAAGGTTATGCCTGCTTACCGGGCCAGGGTACAGCACGCCCATAACCTTCCCTCGTTGGAGACACCGGCGAGAGGCACAACAATAGACCCAGTTAGGACCGTCCCATACCGGTAAGCGTGGTTGCACTGGTCAGCATCGTTTCGGCGGCACCATGACTCAACCAAAAGTTGTTCAAGTTCAATTTAATCCGTTTAACTTGAATGCAAATATGCTGAGCCATGATAAAATGCATGAACATGATATCAACATAATCATGAGGGTATCACATAACTATCCACCATATCAACAATAAATCATATCCACTGAGCTTCGCATACTTACTAGCATGACCATCTCCAACATCAACATGCACTACTAACAAGCATAAACATATGAAAGTTAATACTAGCAGGTATAACATGATCACAGAGTATAAGACAACATAGCACAAACGTGAACATGCAAATCTGAACATCACCGAAACAACGATAACCATCTTTTCAACAAGCAAACATTTAATAAAGATTCAAGTTGAAAACCATGGCTACTGCATGACTATCATGCAAGTGGGTATTGTGGATTGCCTGGGGATGAAGAAGGCACCGGGGAGAAGTGCGCGAAACTCGCGGAACGAATTGCCGGAAAACGTACTCTCTCGGAGGGGGCTGAATAAGGGCAAGGGCAAAAAGGTCATTTTCAAAGTGTCAAACCATAGTGAAAATGAAACCAACAGAACGGGCTCGATGAATCAAAGAAATGAGCGTTGGATTCACCTCAAACGGAGTTACGGTTAAAAAGAAATGGAAGTTTTTCTGCCAGTGACCCATCTGTAATGAAAATACTTTCAGCCAGGGGCCTGAACAGAAAAAGTGAAAACGCATCCTGGAAAAATACGCTTTCACCTTATCCAAAGGAACAAGGGCGGGGCTGACGCGTGCGGGTCCCACGTGTGGGGCCCGTCACTAATCCACGTTAAAATGGCGGGTCAACGCCTGAGGGGCCGACAGGTGGGGTCCGCGCGCCGGGGGGCCCACCTTGCTCCTGTCTTCTTCCTCCTCGCGTTTCTCCCGATCGGGAACAGAGGAGAGGGAGCAAGGCGAGGCCGGCTGCGGTCCGGCTGGCTCTGGCCACCTTAGGCCGAGCCGAGGCCACCGGCGGACGCGGGAGGGCTTGACGCATCCATCCAGAGGGCTAGAGGGCGCCGGGGAGAAGCGGGATGGCGGCGAAGGGTTGCAGCGGCCGAGGGCAGAGGCGGCGGCCAACCTTGGGAACGGCGGCCTGAAGCACTCCGGCGATGAATGGAGGGGCTGGGGAGGGTCGCCGGAGCACGGAGAAACCGATGGTGGTGGCTAGGAGAGGAGGGGGACTCGGGCCTGCTCGAATTTGAGATGGCCGAGGCGGCGGCTATGGTGGCATAGGGAGGCGAGGAGAGCAGCTCCGGCTCGGGGAAGAAGTGGGGCGGGGTCCTGGGAGAGAGGTGAGGCGATAGGTGAGCTCGGAGAGGCTCGGGGGTTGGCCATTTATAGGCGGGGCGAGGGAGGCCGAGCTGGCACCGCCGGCGACGCGTGTCCGGCGCCGTGGACGCGGGGGCAAACGACGAGGGAGGAGCAGGGCAGAGATTCACGGGGAGGAGGAGGCCAAAGGAGGGGCATAGGAAGAGGCCGAGCACCATTAAAGCTCGGTCGGCCACAGATCTGTCGTGGGCGCGGGGCGGTTTGCGTCGGTGAGCTATCTTCCGAAGGGGGAGAGGGGTCCAGGGGAACGGAGACGACGCGGGAAACATGCTGGACATCTTCACAAGCGCGAAGCCGACGAGAGGAGGAGGGGGTCCAGCACAAACAGTGCTCTGGACACGCCACAGCGCACAGAGAGCGCGCACAGGCATGCCGGCGTCGTAGTCACCACGTGAACATGGGCATTAAATGCTCTACAGCGCATAAAACGTTGTCTAGTGGTAAGTTCCTCCAGGTAAGGTCTCAAATACGGTAATAACTTGGTTAAAAAGTCTCTTGTTAAAACTTTAGTGAGCTCTGAAGTTTACTGTAGTAAACTTTACCAGCTCAATGTGATCAACAGGGAACTTCTTGAGGCCAAATAAGTTGTCTGGGGTGTTTATCTATGGAGGGACTATGATCCTGAAGGTTGGGAGGGTAAATGGACCAAGGTTTACTGCAGTTGCTTCACAACTGCATTTTTGGTCCAGAAATGAAGATTATGATGGTGCACTCAAATGGAGTGTCCACTCGAGCTCAGATTGGGCAAGGATTAGTAATTTTGACATATTAAGATTCTGTAGAAATCTCATGCTAAATGGCCAAGCCAAAATAGCACTTGCTTCTCAAACATCTCTGCTGACCAGAAACTTGGAACAATTATGGTTGTAAAATGGATCAAATAAATGATGATAAATTGGGTGGAGAGATGTTTTATGGGTAGATGAATGATCTGGTAATTTCTCAGGATTCTGGAAGCAATAAAAAATATACTTGCTTCACAACCTGAAAATATTGCCAGAAACAAAGATTTGCTCATGTGCTCACATAGATGATTGGATGGGGCTTAAAATGGGTGGAGGGGATTAATATGAGCACATTAAGAAGTGTGCAAAATTTCATATCATTTGGATACTCCTAGCTAGTACTTCCTTGACAAAGCCTTCTGTTTGGCAGAAACTTTGAAAAATCACTGAGGAAGATTGGCTAGGCAAATAAATTTTAACTTGTGCATGAGGCA
>LR880972.1:194087005-194118448 GCA_904067115.1 Aegilops sharonensis | reverse complement strand
GAAATGAAAAACATGAGCAATGGGATTACAAGCTTTAAATTCTACTAAGGCCCGAAGGCTTACAAACTAAAAAGAGATAAGGTGCCCGTAATCCCTTTCTTGTCCCTCTCCTCAGGAAATGGAACAGGAAAAGCAGGAGGGCAAAAGGGGCGCCTAGGCGAGCTACGAGTGGCAGAAGACACTAAGAGAACATCTTGTGGCCGTCCAAGGGCTGGATGGTGATGGCAGCGCCGGAGGCGGAGCCCGAAGACGAGGCGGCATGACGTCAGTACGCGACGAAGGCGTCGGTGCCCGCGTACTCCGACTTGACGGCCTTGCCGCCCGCCCTCTTCCTCTTCCACAGCCTCCTAACGCCAGCCGCCCAAGGAGACGACCACGAGAAGTTCAAGGAGCCGGCGAAACGGATGATGGGGTCGCCGGTGCCGCCCGGAGCGGCTCCCGATGCCTAGTCGGACCCGTCATCCTGCCGCCCGCTGGCCTCGTCGTCGCTGCCGTTGTCCTCCTCGTCACTCTCACTCGAGGAGGAATCTTCGTCATCAGAAGAGCTCTCCACGCAGCACCTTACATGAGTCCCGAAGTGCCCGAAGATCTTGACGGAGAGGAGGCCACCCTCCATTAGTTTGAAATGGAGAGTGAGCCCATCCGTCAAGCTGTGGAGGCGAGCGAAGGTCTTCCACCCTCGATGAAGATACATGACATGAGGGGCGGGGAACTCGACGTTGGCCCATGTACCGCTGTTCCCGCAACCCCTCATATGCAGCCGCAACGCCTGCGGCAGATCCAGCTCCATCTCCCGCGCGAATGGGGTCGGGAGGCGAAGGCGACGGCGCGGTGGCCGGTGCAGCCTGACAAAGAATTTGCAAGGGTTGTCCCCGGCGTGGCCCTCCATCGGAGGAGGGGCTGCTGGTGGAGGCGAAGCTGATCTGCCGCCCCGTCCTCCTCTCCCTCGAGTACCACGACAGCCTCGACCTCGCCCCCTCCCCCTTCCTCTAGCAGCCGGCTTCGCCGCCACAAGCTCTTGGGGAGGAGCGACACGTTGTCTGGCCGAAACCCTTGCCGCCACCGATGAAGCATCGCCACGCCCCCTCGCCATGGCAGAAGGAAGGAAGAAACAAGAATGGGGAGAGGCAGATGGCGGAGGGTTGAGAGGCACAGTTCCTCCCGCTCCCCTCTTTATAAAGGAGTAGGGGCGAGACTTGGCTGCCCCCTCTCGGCCAATCCGACCCGTTGAATTGACAGCGAGCGGGGCCGTCGACCGCCCTCCCCGCTCCACTGAAGGCGCGTGGGAATCGACCCACGCGCGCGCATGACTTCCCACGTCCCGCGCGCCTGTCATTTGCCCTGCATTATGCATGCAGCGAACGTGGCGCAAGGGGCATGCGTAGTGAGACGCGTGGAGCGACGGTTCCCAAGCGGGGTTAGTAAATGGGAGGCGGCCCTGCAGTCTCAAAGAGACACGCAAGCCGCCTCTTTACTATCCACCGCGAGGTGACGCCAACATGCTTCCATCACGCGCGCGCGCATAACCCCCACGTCGCGCGTTCAACGCAGGTCGTGGAGAAGCCCAGCGGGCGGACCAGTTGCCGCAGTAAAATCCGCCCCTCCTGCCCGCGCACCGTTCTGGGCCTGGCCCAACAACGTGTCACACTTATTTATGGCCCGGGCCCGGGAGCTCCTGTCGGTGTGCAAAAGTAGGGCTCTCCTTTTGACCCCTTTACTTGTGCGCGGACAGTTAGAGCCATTCGCCACGGCCACACATCACACGACAGGGAAGGGAGGCCGGAGAGAAGCCGAAGGCACAAGACAAATAAAGCAACGACAAGGACCAAGGCCACAAGGGTCGGATGGGCGAAGCAGGTTTTCCCGGCAAGACCCTTACCAGGGCAGCTCACCCACGCCAGCCGAGCGAGCCACCCTTGAGCCCACCAATGCTCAAACAGACGCATTGGGACAGGGCTCGGGAGGCACCTCCATGGTGGCATGCAGATCTTTGTGAAGACAAAGAATAATCAAGATCAAGTGAGGATAGGAAGGCAATCATCCTCACCAAAGGAACCCACAAGACCCCCGACAAGGTCCTTGCCGGGGACGCCTACGCGCCGCGGCAAGACCCTTGCCGGGCCACCCGGCAAGGCCCTCGCCAGGCGCGCCAGCAGGGCCGCTGCCAGGCCCGCACCAACCAAGTTTCCACCGCCGTTCACATGCAGCTGCCGACCCAACCAGCTGAGCAGGCACCTGTGTGGCAACATGCAACCCTTCGTGGAGGCTCCACCACCGCGCCACCTTAGCTGCCTACCTGCCTACATGGCACCGCATGCATCGCTGGCCAGGGCGCGTGTCGAAGCAAGGAGGAGCGGCAACGGATGGGATGGGCCTCGCTCCCATCCCCGATAAAGCAAGAGGACACCTAAGCAATGCATTAAATGCATCTTGTCCTGTAATACGAGGGATAACCTCGCGGCACTGTTCCCTTTCCACCTCCTGCTTGCCACTGTGGCGACCCCTTTTTCTGTAAAAGGAGGCCCGAGGCGACCAGGAAAAGGATTCGGCTTTTTTGGAGCTCGTTACACCCCGTAGCTAGCTCAAGAACTTAGAATACATCCACCAAAGCAGGACTAGGGTTTTACGCATCCTCGCAGCCCGAACCTGGATAAATGAACCGCGTACTCTCTGTCAGATCCGCTCTTCTCTCAACCCCGTGCCCCGCAACCGTAGTAGGGATCCTTGTGATCCCATAGGTGTCGTTCCCACCGACATTCGTTAGCCGCTGCGAATTCCTTGAGAAGGATAACAAAGCCAGAACAGCTGATCTTGACAAGGCCTTACAAGAGGTGAAGGAAGCGCAGTCCGAGTCTAGAGCGGCGTGGGAGGAGGTCCAGCAAGCTGGGGAGATCGTGGCTAGTAAGCCCTTTTTGTTACAAAGTAAGTTCGGCGATCCGAATTATGCCCCGCTTAACCAAGTGTGGATTTCTCCAGACGCATTACTGGACTTTTCGAAGAGTGTCTCCGATGCGACGCAGTTTTTCCAAGCGCAAGAAGGACACGCAACAGAAAAGCTGTTTTGGTCGCAGTTTAGCATGCCGAAGCATCCACTGTTGTTGAATGAACAGATGGCCCAATGGGCCAAGCTCCACAGGATATCCGGCTCTGCCATGAAGGACGTCGTGCTCCGGCTATGGCCGACCGAGCCAATTCCAGATAGTTATTTCGGTTTGGTGCAGCGACTTGTTGATGCGGTGCCGCGTATCGACGATGTTAAGCGGTCAACATGCATTGAAGGTGCACGGCTGGCCTTTGCCCGCGTCAAGACATACTGGGCGAAGATGAACGCCACCGACTTGCAGCGAAGAGTCCACCCAAGGGCAAGGACCACCACGCACCAGAGCATTATTTCGAGGATGTCTTAGAGGGTGCCCGCTTGATAGAGGGTTAGTGCTCGAAAGACATAATATTCGAGTGAAATGTATTGAAATTGTAAAAGACAATATTATGATATAATAAAGCTATTTTTTGTTGGTTCCTCCTGTGCGGCCATTTTTTTATAATCTGAAAGTTTTCCAGTCGTCGGCTTCAGCCCCCTCGTAGAAAATACGGGGGTGTTCGAAAAAGCACTTGATCACTCTTAACCCAACGTCTTGGTCCATGAAGGAGGTGTCAATGCGGCGAACTAGGCAATCAGACTATAGGGCGTTAACACTTTCACTTAACCATAGGAGTTTTATTGTGGGTCTACGATATAGACCCTGGTATGTACGCGGTTATCCCAATATTGTGCGTTACATGTATGACCTGAAGAAAGGTCCTTCGTGTAATAGGGAGGGAATCGCTTAAGATTCTGATAAGTCATCGAGTGGTTGACCAGCTCTCGCCACATCATGAGTCAGTTTTTGGCTTTCTCTACTGAGGTGTTTGACCATGTGAACCGGAAACACAATCGCAGTAGTTCTCCCTTTACTACCCTAGCCGATAGAGCGGAACGTAAGGTAGTAAGCACAGGAGCCGGGCCACCCAACTATTGACCCACAACATGATTCAGAGTTGATGCATATAAGGACAAACTCACGATGCCGAAGTATGCTATAAAGCTGTTCGGACTTGTTGGCAACTCATTTTGTTCCTGTACCGAGCCCCTGGCAAGTTACGTCTGGGTGCGCGTGTGAGACATCCAAAGGAGCAAACTTCAGTTCTTTAGAAAAAAGTGAATACTGAGTATGGATTATGTTTACTGGAACTTGAGTATATGCCCATCGTCATTTTACAGATAATAACGCCACAACCCCGGCTATTTGACATGCTAGGGGTCGACGACTGAGGAAAAAGGCAGTTTACAGGCTAAAAAATAGAGAGTGCGGTCTACAAAAAGTTGTTTTGGACCTCCTGTCGCACGTCTGCGTCGCTGTTCCTTGGTGAAGGGGTTCCTTAACAGGAGTGGCCTTTGGGTGAATGTACGAAGCCAAACTCCGATAGAGTCCGTGAGATGACCAGCCTTGTGAGCCACCTGCAGTGACCCATAATGAAAAAAGAAAGAGTAGTTAGAAAAGAAAAAAGAAAGAGTTTATGTGAGTACTTGTAGGCCCGTCCGTACTGCGTTTCCGCCAATGCCCAGGGTATTTGAAGTGCATAGTTATGTATGCGCGGTACAGATTTCGCAGGTATATGAGGCGGACGGCGAAAGCCGAACTGCTAATCCCGCTCCAAAATTGGTCGGTCCTGTTGAATGGAGACCGGCGGCTTAATGGCTGACAAGGTATGCGTCTAAATAAGACTGCTTTGTTCTTCGGCTCAAGTAGCCGTGGTGTGATCCTCTATCCGGATGGAGCGCTTCTTATGCTCCCTTGTAGAGGTGTGTGTCACGTATACCATGTTCACTGTTTTTACCTTGGGGGGAAACTACTTCTGACCCCCGGTGTTTGGTTGGTGAGTCTCTTCATCCTCGCTATCGCCGGGCGGCATCTTCCCCTTGTGTTCGGCATTAAGCTTGCCGGCCTGTTTGAATACCCAACAACTTCTGTTGGTGTGGGTAGCTGGCTTATCGGGGTTGCCATGAATCTGGCAGGGCCGATCCAATATCTTGTCTAAATTGGATGGTCCGTCTGTGTTTGCCTTGAATGGCTTTTTCCGTTGACCGAATTTGGGTCCGCTGAATCCGGAGTTGACCGCTGTGTCGTGCATTCTTTCATTATCATTGCAATGTTTGTGTTTACTGCGTCGTGGCTTACCGTTGCTGTCTCGTACTTCGGAAGTGCCCGGGTCGCCGGCACTGTTGCTTCTACGAGCGAGCCAGCTGTCTTCTCCCACGCAAAAGCGGGTCATCAGAGCGGTAAGGGCTGACATGGATTTTGGTTTTTCTTGACCAATGTGGTGGGCGAGCCACTCGTCCCAGACGCTATGTTTGAAGGCCGCTAGGGCTTCCGCGTCCGGACAGTCGACGATTTGGTTGTTTTTAACTAAGAACCTAGTCTAGAGCTTCCTGGCTGACTCTCCGGGCTGTTGGACGATGTGACTTAAGTCATCGACATCTGGTGGCCGGACATATGTACCTTGGAAGTTGTCGCGGAAGGCGTCTTCCAAGTCCTCCCAGCTGCCAATAGAGTTTTCCGGCAGACTGTTTAACCAGTACCTAGCTGGCCCTTTGAGTTTTAGTGGTAGGTATTTGATGGCATGAAGGTCATCTCCGCGGGGCATATGGATATGGAGAAGGAAATCCTCGATCCATACCGCGGGATCAGTTGTTCCGTTATATGATTTGATATTCATGTGTTTAAACCCGTCTGGGAATTCATGCTCCATTACTTGGTCCGAGAAGCAAAGAGGATGTGCGGCGCCTCTATATTGGGCCACATTGCGACGTGCTCCGATGGAGTCCGTCTGCGGTTTTCGGCCCGGGCGTGACTAGGCTTGTTGCGGCCGATTAGATAGTCGTCACCGCGTGTCGGGGCACGTCCTCGTGATCCGTAGATCGATCTGGTATGTCCTGCTCTACTGTCCAGGTCCTGCTGAAGGTCATATGTATAACCCCGAGCTGTTTTATCTCTGCCTTTACGGTGAGGTGGGGCGGGCTGGTGTTCGGCTAGAGTTGCCGCTTTGTCCCGACTGCGTGGTGGTTGGTTAGCCGGATTGTGTGATGATGGTATGGGCTCCGCCGCCTCATCATCGAACTGAGGTAGCAATTTGCGCTTCGGGTAACTTTTGGCTGGGCGATTGAGGCTGTATTCCTCGGCAACCAGGACCTCAAGGCCATCTATCGTTGAGCAGGTCTTGATCAGCTTGAAGCTGCTGCTGCTTCTTTTTCTGGCTCCTTGCAGTGGCTATTAGCTGGCACTTAAAGCGCTCTTGCTCGAGAGGTTCCTCACGCACGATAAAATCCTCGTTGCCAAGGCTCACCTCATCCTCGGAGAGTAGAAGATAATCACTGTCCTCTGAGTCGTCGTTTATGGCCTGTTCATCAGGGCTAACTTGCCCGTTTTCCCGTTCCTCCTGTTCGGAAGTTATCTCAACGGGGTCTTCATTATCTTCGGCATCATCCGGAGTATTGTTTTCCCCGGTGCCGGTATTGCTATCTTTTGCATGATGTGGCTTAGAGCAGCGCCGCTGACGCCAGCGTCTGGGCTGTGTCTCAGGAGATTTATCCTCGACTGGATCTTGTTTTTCATCGTTGTTAGTTTCTTTAGGTGTATCCACCATGTATACGTCGTACGAAGAAGTGGTCGTCCAGCTTCCGGTAAACGGCGGGTTTTGGCTCTGCTCCTCCTCGGCATCGTCGTCCTTACCGTCGATGTCCTCAGAGCCATTGTCAAGCATGTCGGTTAAGTATTCGACAGTGGCTATGAAGTGGGCGGCGGGTGGGAAGCGAAATTCCCCGTCATCAGCCTCCAGTTCGAACCGGATATAATTCGGTTGTGAGTCCCCCGCTAAGGATAGATTTTTTAATGAGTTTAGCACGTCACCTAAAGGCGAGTGCCGGAAGATGTCCGCGGAGCTGAATTCGACGATCGATGACTGATCAAGCTCGATGCACGTGGACGCACATGGTTTGGAACCAGTAGCCGGACACGAGTCCGAGGCTCCGGTGACACAGATTCCACTCAAGGCTGGGTCCGTGTGCGGTTCTGACGTCGCTGGGACTGCGGCCTCCGTGGCGGGGTTGAGCTTCCCGTCTTCGGATGGCGCGATCTGCTCCGGATCTAAGGCCAGAGCAGCTACAGGTGCTATCTCCTGGGTATGGTCCGATGACAGATTTAAGTCATGTTCATCATGGTGACAGGGAGCGGCTGCCGTGGTCTTGAATCCGTCGAAGATCGAGTCTCCACGGATATCCGCGACATAGTTCAAGCTCCCGAATCTGACCTGACGGCCAGGGGCGTAGCTATCGATCTGCTCCAGATGACCATGCGAGTTGGCCCGCAGTGCGAAGCCGCCGAACACGAAGATCTGTCCGGGGAGGAAGACTTCTCCTTGGACAGCATTGTTGTAGATGATTGAAGGAACCATCGAACCCTTTGAGGACGGCACAATGGAACTCTCAATGAAAGCACCATTGTCGGTGTCAAAACCGGTGGATCTCGGGTAGGGGGTCCCGAACTGTGCGTCTAAGGTTGATGGTAACAGGAGACAGGGGACACAATGTTTACCCAGGTTCGGGCCCTCTCTATGGAGGTAATACCCTACTTCCTGCTTGATTGATCTTGATGAATATGAGTGTTACAAGAGTTGATCTACCACGAGATCGTAATGGCTAAAACCCTAGAAGTCTAGCCTATATGACTATGATTATGATTATCCTCTATGGACCTAGCCCTCCGGTTTATATAGACACTAGGGGGATCTAGGGTTACACAAAGTCGATTACAGAAAAGGGAATCTTCATATTCGGTAGCCAAGCTTGCCTTCCACGCCAAGGAGAGTCCCATCCGGACACGGGTAGAGTCTTCGGTCTTCGTATCTTCACAGCCCAACAGTCCGGCCCATGGCTAACAGGTCGGACGCCCGAGGACCCCTTAGTCCATGACTCCCTCACCCGTCGAAACCCCACCACACCCAAACCCGCCATCACCACGCCTTACACCCGTAGACGCCATCCCCGCAAAGATTCGATGGCCTGAGGTGCCATAAATTGCTGCCGGAGTGGAGGAGATTTCTCACCGGAGGGGTGGATTTTGCGGCGAAGATGGTTTCATGGAATACAGGATAGGAACCCTAAAATCACCCCGCACCGGCATATATACCAGAAGGCCGGTCGGTTTACGGGCCGCCTGTAAATTTTTTACAGGCCGGGCCTCATTTGCAGGATCTGCGCGGGCCATTTTTTGGATGTCCTGTATAACATCCGAGAAAACGCAGTTCACCGGAGTTATACTGGATATGTGAGCATCTCTAGCAGATCCCGTAAAATTGACCATCCAGAATAATTACCGTCGATTTAGCGGATATTTTTCTGCTCCGAACAGATCCCGCAAAATAATCCATCCTGTAAAAAAATTGCGAGATCCTGTATAATCTGTGCCTCATCCAATAAATAACCAGGATTGGAGCCCATTTTTACACGGGCCTGCAAAATGAAAAATGGTTGGCGAGAGGGAAGTTTCAGCTCCCGCCATGGTCTCAGGGCCATCACCGTCCCCAGCTGACGCCCCCGCCGCAAGCTGCCACAATCGCGAGATCCTTCGCGACCATCGCCCGTGAGGCCGGCGGTTCCGTCCGCGATTGGCCATGGTCGGCTGTCCCTCAAAGCTTCGAGCCGCGAGCAAGGACACGACCGGCGTGGGTGCTCGGCTGTCCCTCACAGCTTCGAGCTGCGAGCAAGGGCATGGCCGGCGCGGGCGCTCAACTGCCGCTGAGCGCGTGACGGCAAGAACTCTGCCGGTGCAAGCACGACCTGGGAATCGAAGAACCTGGCTGTCACATCATATCCTTGATCCCACCGGTCGCCGCTGCCCTCCTTCACCCAGTGCCCCGGCACGTACCCGGCCTTGAGTCGCACGTAGTCCGCGATGCCCTCGAAGACCCTCAAATGCATGTTGTAGTCCTACATCCCCCACTGCCACACGTGCGCCACCTCGTGGTACATCACCCCAGTCACCTGGTCCATGAGGTCGTCACCGGTGATGCCACCGACGAAGTGGACGTTGAGCTCGACTGTGCTACCGCTGTTGGAGGCGATGTCGTCCGTGTCACGGACAGTGAGGGTGACGGTGTTGCCCTCGGAGTGCCTGCGGTCGGAGGGGTACGGCTGGTTGAAGATGCCCTAGGTGAAGGAGGACGCGTTGGACAGGACCTGCATGACGTAGGCGGGGCTGTACTCCTTGTCGAATCGCTGGTCGCCAGCCGTGCTTGATGCCTTGTTCATCACATCGAACGTGGCGGCGTCGGCCATGGGTGCCAGGGCCAGGAGGAGAGCGATGGAAATCTTCATATCGTCTGGGTGCTTTGGTGAGCAATAATACTACGGGTGTGTTTGGTTTGTGCCCAAGGTTGCCCCACAAAAGCATTGGCTAGCCAAAATTTTGGTTGAGATTTTGGTTGCCCATGATTTGGCCAACATTGGCAAGAAAAATGAACTAGAGTTGGCTAGAGTTCATTGACATGCCAAAAAATTGGCAACCATCCAAACAAAGACCAATCTTTGGGTCATGAACAAAATTTTGGTAGGGTGCACTTTGGCCACAATCGAAACAAACCCTACACCTACGTAAATAACTATGTAATGTTACGTAAACTTCCTAATCTATCCCTCTCTCCCCCTTGATTTTAATGGGGGTGGGACCCTCCTCTCCCAATCTCCAATCATAACTTGCCATGTTTTATTGTTACGTAAGAGCAACTCCAACACGCCGACCCAAACGGACGGCGATTTTGTCCGCTTTTCGTCCGTTTGGGTTGGCCGCCCGCTCGGCGTCCGCCCTGTTTTTCTTTTGAGTCAGCCGTGCGCCCAACGCCCACGACCCATTTCATGTCTGCGCACAAATTTGAAAAGGCCCGCGGCCAGAGAACATGCTAGCGGCCATGCCGTCGCCCAAAATTCACGCCGGCACCATGCCAGCGGCCGACATACAATGCCAGCCTAAAAAAAACCATCATACAGTTCATGCTGGCGCACTTGCCAGCGGCGGGCACACATGCCAGCACACAAAAAGGTGCGGGAGTTTGACCACGCCATCTCGGTCGTGGCCATGCTAGCACACTTGCCGTCATAAAAAAAGGGATGGCGCTCGCCGCCATATATCACTCGTTATCGAACTTGAGCATGTCGGCCTGCATCTTCTCGAACCATGGCCTCTTCCTCGGCGACACGGTGTTGAGGTCCACCTTCATGATCTCCACCCCATCATGATGCTAGCGAGCACCACTTCTTTCGCCTTAGTCTTGGCATTGGCGGTCTCGATCTCCAGCATCTTGGCTTGCTTCCCCGCCTCCATCTCAAGCATCCTGACTTGCTTCTCCGCCTCCATCTCAAGCCTCCTCCTTTGGATCTCCGTGAAAGCGTTCATTTTCTCATCCTTGTATTGCCGACACTTCTCCTCCCTTGAGTCCTTTTTGCTCATCATTCCCTCCATGGTTGCAAGCAAGGCGATCAATGACGCATCCCGCTTGTCCTCCTTCTTGGAGTTAGTCTTCTCTTGCGGCCGTGGCTTTTTGCCCTCCCCATCCTCCTCCACGGCTTTCTTCCCCTCACGAGCCATGAGGGTGGGATATTGCGCCTTGAACTTCTCCTCCCCGTTGATGACCATCCAACAATGGGAGAGGTTGAAGAATTTGCCGTCATGTTGGACCTTGGATGTCTCCAAAGCTTGAAATGCCTACAAATGAATAGCATGCAAGCATATGGGCAAATGGATATGCAAATGCACATGCAAGCATAGGGAATGGAAATGAAGGCGACTTTGGCAGCACCGCCAGCGACCGCCGCACCACCTTCGAAGATGATGTTCTCCATGATGAAACAGTTGGTCGTTTCCTCGTCGCCAGCCGCCGGTATTCTGTCGAACAGGTTGCGGGCGCCGAGGAGCACGTCGGCTGGCATCTCCGGTGGGTGTTTCCTCGCCCCTCCGGATGATGATGCACCGGCCACCGGTGTGGTGTTGAGGTCGATGTACACTGGCGCGGGCGTGGAAGACGCCACCACGCTTACCTCCGGCGAGCATTCCCCGAAGATCTGGGAGGTTTGTGGATAGACGTGGAAGCTGGGAATCGGGTGTGTGGCAGACGTGCGCGGAGACTCTGACAGCACCATTCGACGAAACGCGGATGAGCCCGTGCTGGCCACGGCCAAGGCAACACTGACGAGCCCCTGCTGGCCAGGGTTTGACCCTAGGTAGATAAGGGCCTCCCTCGTTGTCGCCATGACTCGGGCGTAGGTTTCCTCCTGCTGTGCAGCGGTGGTGAGGGCGGCGACGACCGCTGCTTCATCCCTTGTGTCCGTCGCGTGCCTCCGACCCTTCCTCTTGGCCGACCCCATGGCCCGCTCTGAAGGAAATATGCCCTAGAGGCAATAATAAAGTTGTTATTTTATATTTCCTTATTCATGATAAAAGTTTATTTTTAATGCTAGAATTGTATTGATCGGAAACCTTGATACATGTGTGAATACATAGACAAATAATATGTCCATAGTGAGCCTCTACTTGACTAGCTCGTTGATCAAACATGGTTAAGGTTTCCTAACCATGGACATGAGTTGTCATTTGATAATGGGATCACATCATTAGGAGAATGATGTGATGGACAAGACCCATCCGTTAACTTAGCATATTGATCGTTCAGTTTTATTGCTATTGCTTTCTTAAATGTCAAATACATATTCCTTCGACTATGAGATTATGCAACTCCCGGATACCGGAGGAATGCCTTGTGTGCTATCAAACGTCACAACGTAACTGGGTGATTATAAATATTATCTACAAGTATTTCCGAAGGTATTTGTTGAGTTGGCATACATCGAGATTCGGATTTGTCACTCCGAGTATCGAAGAGGTATCTCTGGGCCCTTTGGTAATACACATCATAATAAGCCTTGCAAGAAAATGACTAATGAGTTAGTCTCAGGATGATGTATTACATAACGAGTAAAGAGACTTGCCGGTAACGAGATTAAACTAGGTATGAAGATACCGACGATCGAATCTCGGGCAAATAACATACCGATAGACAAAGGGAATAACGTATGTCTTCATAACGGCTCGAACGATAAAGATCTTCGTAGAATCTATAGGAACCAATATGACATCCAGGTTCCGCTATTGGTTATTGACCGGAGAGGTCTCTCGGTCATGTCTACATAGATCTCGAACCCGTAGGGTCCGCACGCTTAACGTTCGATGACGATAAAGTATTATATGAGTCATGTGATTTGGTGACCGAATGTTGTTCGGAGTCCCGGATGAGAACACGGACATGAAGAGGAGTCTCGAAATGGTCGAAAGGTAAAGATTGATATATAGAACGATGGTATTAGGACACCGGAAGTGTTCCGGAGGGTACCGGGTACATACAGGGTCACCGGAAGGGGTTGCGGGCACACCCGGCAAAGATACGGGCTTAATGGGCCAAGGAGGGACAGACCAGCCCACAAGGGGCTGGTGCGCCCCTCCACCAGGCCGGCCAGCCCTAGGGAAAGGAAAGGGGGAGGGCAAGTCCCTCCTTCCTTCCCCTCCTCAAGGGAGAAACGAAAGGGGGGCGCCACCCCCCTTCCTTCCCGTGGCGCCTATACAAGGAAGGGGGGGCGAACCAAGTGTCGGTGTCAAAACCGGCGGATCTCGGGTAGGGGGTCCCGAACTGTGCGTCTAAGGTCGATGGTGACAGGAGACGGGGGACACAATGTTTACCCAGGTTCGGGTCCTCTCTACGGAGGTAATACCCTACTTCCTGCTTGATTGATCTTGATGAATATGAGTATTACAAGATTTGATCTACCACCAGATCATAATGGCTAAACCCTAGAAGTCTAGCCTGTATGACTATATATCTTTCCGGACTAAGCCCTCTGGTTTATATAGACACTGGAGGGGGCTAGGGTTGTACAAAGTCGGTTACAGAGAAAAGGAATCTTCATATCTGGTCGCCAAGGAGAGTCCCATCAGGACACTGGAGAGAGTCTTCGGTCTTGTATCTTCACAGCCCATTAGTCTGGCCTATGTCCAACAGGCCGGACGCCCGAGGACCCCTTAGTCCAGGACTCCCTCAGTAGCCCCTGAACCAGGCTTGAATGACGAGGTGTCCGGCGTGCAGATTGTCTTCGGCATTGCAAGGCGGGTTCCCCTTTCCNCGTGTGCGGCGACCCCCTCCATAGTTTACACCCCCGGTCATATTCTCGCGGTGCTTAGGCGAAGACCTGCGAGGATCACTTCACCATCACCGTCACCATGTCGTCGTGCTGACGGAACTCATCTACCACCTCGACACCTTGCTGGATCAAGAAGGCGAGGGACGTCACCGAGCTGAACGTGTGCAGAACTCGGAGGTGCAGTACGTTCGGTACTCGATCGGTGGAGTGCGAAGAAAGTTCGACTACATCAACCGCTTTGTGAAACGCTTTCCGCTTACATTCTACGAGGGTACGTAGACACACTCTTCCCTTCGTTGTGATGCATCTCCATGGATAGACCATTGCGTGTGCGTAGAATTTTTTTTATTTTCCATGCAACGTTTCCCAACAGTGGCATCATGAGCTAGGTCTATGCGTAGATGATATGCACGAGTAGAACACAAAGAGTTGTGGGCGATGATAGTCATATTGCTTACCACCAACGTCTTATTTTGATTCGGCGGTATGGTGGGATGAAGCGGCCAGGACCAACCTTACATGTCCACGCACATGAGACCGGTTCCACCGACAAACAACTAGTTTTGCATAAAGGTGGTTGGCGGGTGTCTATTTCTCCTACTCTAGTTGAATCAAATTTGATCACGGCCGGTCCTTGAAGAAGGTTTAAACAGCAAACTTGACGAAACACCGTTGTGGTTTTATGCGAGGTAAGAACGGTTCTTGCTAGAAGCCCGTAACAGCCACGTAAAACTTGCAACAACAAAGTAGAGGACGTCTAACTTGTTTTTGCAGGGCATGTTGTGATGTGATATGGTCAAGACATGATGTGATAAACGTTATTGTATGATATGATCATGTTTTATAAGATATCTGACAACCAGCAGGAGCCTTATGGTTGTCTCTTTATTGTATGAAAGGCAAACACCATGTAATTGCTTTACTTTATCACTATGCATTAGCGATAGTTGTAGAAGCAATAGTTGGCGAGACGACCACGATGCAACGATGGAGATCAAGGTGTCGAGCCGGTGACGATGGAGATCATGACGATGCTTTGGAGATGGAGATCGAAAGCACGAGATGATGATGGCCATATCATGTCACATATTTTGATTGCATGTGATGTTTATATTTTATGCATCTTATTTTTGCTTAGTACGGCGGTAGCATTATAAGATGATACCTTAACTAAATTTCAAGGTATAAGTGTTCTCCCTGAGTATGCACCATTGCGACAGCTCGTCGTGTTGAGACACCACGTGATGATCAGGTGTGATACACTCTATGTTCACATACAACGGGTGCCAGACAGTTTTGCACATGCGGAATACTCGGGTTAAACTTGATGAGCCTAGCATCTACAGACATGGCCTTGGAACACTGGAGACCGAAAGGTCGAACGTTAATCATATAGTAGATATGATCAACATAGAGATGTTCACCATTGATGACTACTCCATCTCACATGATGATCAGACATGGGTTTGTTGATTTGGATCACATTTTACTTAGATGACTTGAGGGATGTATAAGTGGGAGTTCATTAGTAATTCAATTAATTGAACTTAATTTATCATGAACTTAGTCCTGATAGAATTTGCAAATTATGTTGTAGATCAATATCTTGTGTTGTATCTCCCCTATGTTTTTGATATGTTACTAGAGAAAAATAAGTTGAAAGATGATAGTAGCAATGATGCAGACTAGGTCCGTGATATGATGATTATCCTCATTGCTGCACAGAAGAATTATGTCCTTGATGCACCGCAAGGTGACAGACCTATTGCAGGAGCTGATGCAGACGTTATGAACATTTTACAAGCTTGATATGATGACTAGTTGATAGTTTAGTGCACCATGCTTTATGGCTTAGAATCGGGGCTTCAAAGACATTTTAAATGCCAAGGAACATATGAGATGTTCCCAGAGCTGAAATTGGTATTTCAGACTTATGCCCGTGTTGCGAGGTATGAGACCCCTGACTAGTACTTTTCCTATAAGATGGACGAGAATAGCTCAGCCAGTGAGCATGTACTCAGAATGTCTTTGTACTACAATCGCTTGAATAAAGTGGGAGTTAATCTTCCTGATAAGATAGTCATTGACAGAGTTCTCTAGTCACTATCACCAAGCTACTAGAACTTCGTGATGAACTATAATATGCAAGGGATGACGAAAACGATTCCCAAGCTCTTCGTGATGCTGAAATCGGCGAAGGTAGAAATCAAGAAAGATCATCAAGTGTTGATGGTTAACAAGACCAATAGTCTCAAGAAAAAGGGCGAGGGTAAGTGTCGGCATTCTCGGAACGGGGGTCCCCAGACTTGCCTGCCTGCGGCCTGCGGCGTGGCTCAAAGGAGGCCCAGCACAGCCCATCTTCATCAACACAAGCTCAAGACCCTCGCGAGGGGCCAAGCCTCGCGGGGCGGACGACCAAGAGCTTCCTCATGCACGGCCTCGTTAGGCTGGCTCACGAGGAGGCAGAGAGTTCAAGGCAGGGTACCTCGTGAGGTGCCCATGACGCAAGCCATGACGACCAAGGGCGCCAGTCAGGCACCAGCCCGCGCAGCGTCCTCCTTTCCTCTTTGGTGCAAAGGGAGCAAGCGCAGGCAAAAGCATCAAGCAAAGGCATCCGTTTCGGTGCAACAAGACCAAGACCAGCCCCAACGGCTGGAATGCAGTCATCGTGGAGCCCAAGCAGGCGTCATCACCAGAGCCTTTGGCAGGCGAGGACCAACTTTAGTCAGGATAAGTGTACCCGCTGTTCCCCTTCAAAATGGCCAATTGTTGGCGCCCTTCCCGCTCAATATTTGGGAAGAGGCCCAGGGCCTTCGTCTATATAAGTAGAGCTAGCCACCATAGTAAGGGGAGAGAGGATCCGCCATTCGGAATCCAAAGAGAGATAGAGACTCGATCCTCAAGCCAGAGCGACGGGACACCACTCAGCAGTTCATCACGCCACCAAGAACAGACCCTCGCGAGGCTGTTCTTCCCTGTACTGTTCCTCATCAGCCCAAGAGGCAATCCACACACCACACACTGGAGTAGGGTATTACACCACGACGGTGGCCTGAACCAGTATAAATCTTGCGTCTCTTGTGCTGTTCTTGTTAGTAGTTTAGGTCCTTGCGATTCGGTGAGGTACGAGACGGTGGAGGGTTGGATCTCCGCGCGCACCCCAGAGTTCGAACCTTAAGGGTCTGCCGGAACCCGTAATCCGACATTTGGCGCGCCAGGTAGGGGTGCGCCGGAATCCCCCTTTTGCCACCTCGTGTCCCGTCGCATCGTTATCACCATGTTCGGCGACCAAGCAGGCAACCCAGATCCTTGGGCGGTGTGGCCCGCCCATGCAGAGCCGCTCGCCTTGGGCGACCCCGTGCCCCAGGCAGCTCGCGGCCCGCAGGGCGTCGCGGGCCTCGGGCGATGCGGACAGGCCTCGACGGCTCTCACACCGCGGCAGGCGCGGTCGGCAGCAAGATCCTCCAACCACGCCGCGACCACATCACCGTACACCCGCTAGGAGCAGGCGAACTCGAGGGCCACGCTCACAGTGGCCCGCGAGCTGCTGCAGTGCAGGCTGCTGGAAAGCGGCCGCGACGTGCTGCTGGAGCGAGTGGCGGAGCTCCTGGGCTTCGCCGCCTCGGGGGTTCACCCCTTATGCACCCAACTCCCACCTCAGGCCGAGGGCGGCCCGCACAGGGGCTCCGCACGCGCCCGCGGGCTCCGGAGCTACTCCAGCACCGGCGAAGCTGTCAGCGCCGGGCCGGCGGCGGGGTTGCCCCCGCCCCCGGCCCACGGAGAAGAAGGACCCGACGCAACTCACGGCCCTGGTGGACCGCCGCGCCACCACCCCACGGCGGGCGCATCGAGCAGAGCAGCGAGGCACGCTCAGCACTACGGCGTGGCCTTCGGGATGACGGCGCCGGAAGAATACGTGCCCCACATGATGGACCAAGGGCACCCACATGAGGGAGAGCAAGACTCGCTCCTCAGCCCAATCTGGGGGGATGAGGCGCCAGAAGCCGCGCTCTTTCAGGAGTCTCGAGACAGTCCCACTGGTCACGCCGGGGGCGACGATTATCGGGTACCGCTACTTCCTCAAGAGCAAACATACGCTAACCATAGGTCGCAGGAGGTACAGGTCGCCACGACGGGTGGCTGCCCCGCTCCCGCATTCTCCTACCCCTCGGGAGGGGGGCGCAGGGGGCTGCCGGAGAGGGGCAGAGATCCAACATCACCACCGCGGCGTTCGGAGCAAGGCGTTCTCAGGAGGTAGGCCCTCTGCTGGGGAGGTGACTCAGGGCCTGCCCCCGGCGGAGGACCCGTGGTCGTCGGGGGAACCGCTGGCGACCGCTCTACCCCACCGGCGGCGTCCTGGTTTCTGGTCGTCGTTGGTGGCACTAGAGTGTGGCGCAAGGCGGGGCCCTCGTCTGGCGATATGAAGCAAGGCTGGTACCTGTGAAGAAGGCCCAGTGCCTGTGAAGCTCGCTGCCCCGTGACACTCTCACGTAATAATGAGTGGGGCTGTACACGCCCCGGAGTCTTAGGGGTGCCGTCCTCAGGCCCTGGGGCTCCCTCCTACGCCCAGTAGCAGCACTTAGCTGCGCGTTGGTGAGAAGACGTCCAAGACTAGACTAGGTGCCGGACGCGGCCTTTTTCTGCTTTCATTTGGTTTTCCCTCTGGCTGTCGTTTTCCCCTGTTGGATTTAAGTTGAATTTGAGCTTGAAGATTTGCGTGTATTCGGGGAAGGGGTGCTTAGTCTCGTTCGAGCAAACCTCTCGCGTTTCGGTTACAACTCCGCCTCAGTTGCGTCCCCTCGCGAGCCCCTCGCGAGCCGGGCCAGGCCAAGCTCGCGCACAACCCAGCCTGTCGCCGCCGCGTCCTCTCCGGAGGGTTTTTGCTGCAGGTCCTACGGATTCAATCAATAGACACTCAGATCGCCGCAGCCTCCCACAGGCTATCTCGAGGCTCGTACGAAACAAAGGTAAACCATCCAACTAGCGCGCCGCTTAGCCAACCACTTGGCACGGGCGTATGGGCGATGTAACACCAGCTAATACGAAGAACACAAGTCTTACATGAGGGGCTCCCCCTCCCAAAATGCTCTCACCTCCATCAGGCCAAAACCTGAGTTCTATTCATGCAGGGTAATGGAACAAGGACAATACATGATCAGTCGGACAAATCCCCCAATGCATCCTCAGGAGCACCTCCCGAGCCGTTGCTGGCGTCGCTGGCCTCGCCGTTGCTGTCTGCGTGATCGTCGGCGGCGTCTGGGCCGTTCACCACGCCGCCCTCATCGGCGGCCACGACCACGCCGTCGTCGTCCGAAGCGAAGGCCCAGACGAGGGCATCCACGTTGTCTTCCACCCAGTGTGCCAGGTCGCCCCGGACGGCCTGGGGAACTGGGGCGATGGCTGCGTCCAAATCGAAGTGAGGGTCCATGTCCCGGAGATGGCTGAAGACGCGAGAGAAGGCGCGCCCGAGCAGCGCGCGGCTCCTCTCCTCCACCAACCTATCGGCCCTGACCGACCGCGCCTCCAGCCGCGCCACCACGTCGGTGAAGAACTGGAGGTTGCCGGCGTAGTTAACCGCGTGCGGCTGGCCTACTGCCGCCTCGCAGATATTATCCAAGGCTACGTTAGCTCTTTCCCGGAGCGTGGCGAGCATGGGACAGTGCTCGTGCTCCAAGATTCGCCGCTGACGCATCTCGTTCGCATTCTGGCGCACAACAGCCTCGGCCTCCTCCACCCGCTGGCGAAGAAGGACCGCCTCGGCCTGAGAGGTGGTGGACTCCCTCTGCGCCACCTCGAGGGCGGCCTGAAGAGCATCGGCCCGCCGCGTCGCCTCCTCTAGTTTGGCCCTCAAGGCAGCAGTCCTGCCCTCAGCCTCGGCCTTGATCAACCCCAACCGCTCCTCGAACTCGCGCTCGAGGTTCGAGCGCGCCGCCACCACTCGGCGTCCGACCTCCTCCATGACGCGGGCTTCCTGTGCTGCAACCTCATCCTCTACCCGCGTCGCCAAGCGCTCCCTCGTCTCCAAGTGCTCGTACTCGCGCGCGCGTTCGGTGGCTTCAAGCGTCAGTGCCTCTTCATGCTTCTGGAGCTCCGCCGAGTCGCCAGAGGCCACCTTCATCGACGCAAGGGCTGCCTCGCGCAGCTCCGCTTGCTCCTCCAACGAGTTGCACCGGGCCAGGGCTTCCCGTGTCCGCTCCTCCGCCGCCTCTCGCCGCCTGTCAGCTGCCCGGGCCTCCTCGACGGCCCGAGAACAGGCCTCCCGAGAGGCTGCCAGCGATGCCTTGGCCTCTTCATCAGCAAGCTCGCGCTGGCGACGCGCAAGGGCGGCAGCGCCCTCCAGCTCGCGCCTCTCTACAACCAGGCGCAGGCCCTCGGCCTCAAGGCGCGCGTCTTCGTCAGCAAGCTCTTCACCAAGAAGGCTCACCGCGTCGGCCGCCCTTCGAAGAAATCCTTGGCGAAGGGCGCGACGCTCCCGGGCGCGCTCACACACGTCCTCCACACCATCGATCGCCCCAGACGGGCGCCGGGAGCCGCGAATCAACACTCCCCCTCCGGGCAGGGGGCTGGGGACTGGCACCCTCACGACGGTCGGGCACGCCGCGCCAGAAGCCTGGCCTGGAGCCATCCCATCCCCAGACGAGGGGCGCAGGAAGCGCCTCAGCCAATCGCCGTCCACGACCAGGCGAGAAGCCCACGGCAGGCTAGCTATGCCTCGGGAAGTCTCGCGAGGAAGGGTTGCGAGGCGCGCGGGGCCACGACGCGCCTCGGGACGGCTCACCTCCCCAATCGCCCTTACCACGAGAGCTCCACTGCTTGGAGCACTCGAGGGCTGGGGAGGGGATGAAGCAGAGGGGGACGGCTCCTCACCCATCTCCGTGAGCTCAGCAGGAAGGGGCCTGCAGGGCAAGGATCAGTACGAGCAGTAGAAGAATCAGGAGCTGGAGAAGGAGAATGCTTACTCATCGGTGGCGAAGTACTTCCTGCGCTTCAGCAGGCGACAAGGGTAATCATCGCCCAGGGCCTCCCTTCTCTTCCGAAGGGCCTCGAAGTTCACGCGGAAACGACCCAAGATTTGAGCGCAGGGATCAGCCTGCGGCGAAGGAGAAGCATCAAGGCGGCTTGCTTCAGGGGCGATACCCTGACGTGCGCTGCTAGTCACCTCACCAGGAGAAGCAGCAGGGGCCTCGGGGGCTCCAGCCGCGGGCGCTGCGGGCGGCTGCTTGCCGCCCTCAGCCGCAGCGGCATGAGCCTCAGGAGCTGCCCCCTCACGAGCATCGCCAGGCGTTGCCACCCCGGCGGGGGCCCCTTCGGCCTCTGGCAGCTCGTGCCTCCCTGCTCTGCCACTTGAGGAGGAGCCGCCTTGGCCGACTGGAAGGGCTGTCACCACCACTGGATTCTCGCGAGGCCCCTGGAGACCAGCGGGGCGCAGCCCCCATTCATCGAAGATAGGCATCTGGTTCACCAGATCACCCCTGTTCCGGCAGAGGTACAACAAGGCCCCTTCATGCTGAATGCCATTGGGATTAGGATCGCCAGTCAGGATCAGGAGCACTTTCCTTAGCGCTTCAGGCGTCAGGTCTTCTTCCTGGAGCCTCATACGATCACCAGGCCCGCTGAAGGCCCACATCCGGTGGGAATGGCGTTGAAGAGGAGCAATGCGGCGCATCAGGAACTCCTTCACCACCTTGGGCGCCGTCACAGCAAGCGACCTCAGGAACGCGAAGCGGCGCCAGACAAAGGCGAGCCGAGGGCTCGAAAGCGTCTCCTGGCCCCACCCTGAATTGGGGACAGCAGGTGAGGTCGGCTCAGATAGCAGGGGGCTGGGCACCCCCACATCCACGTACAACCACCTCTCGCGGAACTCAGCCGCAGGCGGAGGCAGGTTGAAGTCAATCCCTGAGGCCGCTGTCTCGGGCGCGGCGACGAAGCTCACGCACGCCGAGCATTGAGTGGGGTTGACAAGGCGCAGAGAGAAGAAGTGGCGCAGCAAGGCAACCGAGGGAAGGATGCCCATCATTGCCTCACAAACGAAGGCGAAGACCGAGAGGAGAGTAATGGACTCAGGACCCAGATGCATCATGTGGATCTGATAATGGGAAAGCACGGCATTGAAGAAATCAGAGAAGGGGGGAACCAGTCCCGCCCACAGGGTGTCAGCGAAATACCGGACCTCGGTGACTATCCTGTCGATGGTGAAGTGGGACGCGGGCCAGGCCGTCGTCCTCCCACATTCGTTGAAGGAGGTGGCCAGAGCCGAACTAACCTTGCCCAAGCCCTCCATATTGAGTATGATTGACGGGTCGACAGCGGAGGCCGTCGGCGGCGGAGAGCAAGGCGGAGGCACAGGTTTCTTCCCTTTCCCCTTCTTCGTCGGAGCCATGGCGATCGAAAGGGGGAAGGGGGGATTTGAGATTGGATGGGAAATGGAAGCTGGAGTTCGAGAGAGGGAAGGACCGGAGCGCACAAGCAGCAGAGAGGGGAACAGATGTGTGCAGCAGCGTGTCCACCTAGCAAGGCACGAAATAAGGAGGCGTGGGGGAACAGTGCCGCCCACGTCCAATCAACCGCCACACGTCGCCCAAGGCCGCAGGCTGTTAGGGCCCGCGACACTTCGCACTTGCCCTTTCGCCTCTCTGCTCGGCCAAGTTCGAGCGCGCAGTGGGCCCGGGGGCTGCTGCCGGCGTTCTGGGAACGGGGGTCCCCAGACTTGCCTGCCTGCGGCCTGCGGCGTGGCTCAAAGGAGGCCCTGGACAGCCCATCTTCATCAACACAAGCTCAAGACCCTCGCGAGGGGCCAAGCCTCGCGGGGCGGACGACCAAGAGCTTCCTCAGGCACGGCCTCGTCAGGCTGGCTCACGAGGAGGCGGAGAGTTCAAGGCAGGGTACCTCGCGAGGTGCCCATGACGCAATCCATGACGACCAAGGGCGCCAGTCAGGCACCAGCCCGCGCAGCGTCCTCCTTTCCTCTTTGGTGCAAAGGGAGCAAGCGCATGCAAAAGCATCAAGCAAAGGCATCCGTTTCGGTGCAACAAGACCAAGACCAGCCCCAACGGCTGGAATGCAGTCATCATGGAGCCCAAGCAGGCGTCATCACCAGAGCCTTTGGCAGGCGAGGACCAACTTTAGTCAGGATAAGTGTACCCGCTGTTCCCCTTCAAAATGGCCAATTGTTGGCGCCCTTCCCGCTCAATATTTGGGAAGAGGCCCAGGGCCTTCGTCTATATAAGTAGAGCTAGCCACCATAGTAAGGGGAGAGAGGATCCGCCATTCGGAATCCAGAGAGAGAGATATAGAGACCCGATCCTCAAGCCAGAGCGACGGGACACCACTCAGCAGTTCATCACGCCACCAAGAACAGACCCTCGCGAGGCTGTTCTTCCCTATACTGTTCCTCATCAGCCCAAGAGGCAATCCACACACCACACACTGGAGTAGGGTATTACACCACGACGGTGGCCTGAACCAGTATAAATCTTGCGTCTCTTGTGCTGTTCTTGTTAGTAGTTTAGGTCCTTGCGATTCGATGAGGTACGAGACGGTGGAGGGTTGGATCTCTGCGCGCACCCCAAAGTTCGAACCTTAAGGGTCTGCCAGAACCCGTAATCCGATAGTAGGAAAGGAAACTTCGAAAAGAATGGCAAGCAAGTTGTCGCTCCCATGAAGAAGCCCAAAGCTGGACCCAAGCCTGAAATTGAGTGCTTCTACTGCAAAGAAAATGGTCACTGGAAGCAGAACTGCCCCAAATACTTGGCGGATAAGAGGGATGGCAAAGTGAAAAAAGGTATATTTGATATACATGTTATTGATATGTTTTTTAGTAGTATTCGTAGTAACCCCTAGGTATTTGATACCGGTTCAATTGCTAAGATTGGTAACTCGAAACAGGAGTTGTAGAGACTAGTTAAAAGCGAGGTGACGATGTGTGTTGGAAATGATTCCAAGGTTGATATGATCACCATCGCACACTCCCTCTACCTTCGGGATTAGTGTTGAACCTAAATAAATGTTATTTGGTGTTTGTGTTGAGCATAAATATGATTAGATCATGTTTATCGCAATACGTTTATTCAATTTAATCAGAGAATAATTGTTGTTTTATTTACATAAATAAAACCTTCTATGGTCATACACCCAATGTGAATGGTTTATTGAATCTCGATCGTAGTGATACACATATTCGTAATATTGATGTCAAAAGATGCAAAATTGATAATGATAGTGCAACATACTTGTGGCACTGCCGTTTAGGTCATATTGGTGTAAAGCGCATGAAGAAACTCCATGCAGATGTGATTTTGGAATCACTTGATTATGAATCATTTGATGCTTGCGAACCATACCTCATGGGCAAGATGACTAAAACTCCGTTCTCCGGAACAATGGAGCGAGCCAATGACTTATTGGAAATAATACATACCGATGTATGTGGTCCGATGAGTGTTGAGGCACGCGGCTATTTATTGACCTTCACAGATGATTTGAGTAGATATGGGTATATCTACTTAATGAAACACAAGTCTGAAACATTTGAAAAGTTCAGAGAATTTCATAGTGAAGTCGAGAATCATCGTAATAAGAAAATAAAGTTTCTACGATCTGATCGTGGAGGAAAATATTTGAGTTACGAGTTTGGCCTTCATTTAAAACGATGTGGAATAGTTTCACAACTCATGCCACCTGGAACACCACAGCGTAATGGTGTGTCTGAACATCGTAACCATACTTTATTAGATATGGTGCGATCTACGATGTCCCTTACCGATTTACCACTATTGTTTTGGGGTTATGCATTAGAGACAACTGCATTCACGTTAAACAGAGCACCGTATAAATCCGTTGAGATGACACCGTATGAACTGTGGTTTGGCAAGAAACCTAAGCTGTCGTTTCTTAAAGTTTGGGGTTGCAACACTTATGTCAAAAGGCTTCGGCCTGATAAGCTCGAACCCAAATTGGGGAAGTGCGTCTTCATAGGATACCCTAAGGAAACAATTTGGTACACCTTATACCACAGATCCGAAGGCAAGATCTTTGTTGCCAAGAATGGAACCTTTCTAGAGAAGGAGTTTCTCTCGAAAGAAGTGAGTGGGAGGAAAGTAGAACTTGATGTGCTAATCGTACCTTCTCTCAATTTGCAAAGTAGCACATCAGAGAAATCCGTTCCCGTGAAGCCTACACCAACTATTGAGGAAGCTAATGATGATGATCATGAAAATTTGGATCAAGTTACTACTGGACCTCGTAGGTCAAACATAGCACGTTCTGCACCAAAGTGGTACGGTAATGCTATCCTGGAAGTCATCTTACTAGACCATGACGACACTACCAACTATGAAGAAGCAATGATGAGCCCAGATTCTGACAGATGGCTTGAGGCCATGAAATCTGAGTTAGGATCCATGTATGAGAACAAAGTATGGACTTTGGTGGACTTGCCCAATGATCCGCAAGCCATAGAGAATAAATGGATCTTCAAGAAGAAGACTGACGCTGATGGTAATGTTACTGTCTACAAAGCTCGACTTGTCGCAAAAGGTTTTCGACAAGTTCAAGGAGTTGACTATGATGAGACTTTCTCACCCGTAGCGATGCTTAAGTCCGTCCGAATCATGTTAGCAATTGCCACATTTTATGATTATGAAATCTGGCAAATGGATGTCAAAACTGCATTCCTTAATGGATATCTCAAAAGAAGAGTTGTATATGATACAACCAGAAGGTTTTGTCGATCCTAAAGGTGTTAACAAAGCGTGCAAGCTCCAGCGATCCATCTATGGACTGGTGCAAGCATCTCAGAGTTGGAATATACGCTTTGATGAGGTGATCAAAGCATATGGTTTTATACATACTTATGGTGAAGCATGTATTTACAAGAAAGTGAGTGGGAGCTCTGTAGCATTTCCGATATTATATGTGGATGACATATTGCTGATTGGAAATGATATAGAATTTCTAGATAGCATAAAAGGATACCTGAATAAGAATTTTCCAATGAAAGACCTCGGTAAAGCTGCTTACATATTAGGCATCAAGATCTATAGAGATAGATCAAGACGCTTGATAAGACTTTCAATGAGTACATACCTTGACAAGATTTTGAAGGAGTTCAAAAATGGATCAGTCAAAGGAGTTCTAGCCTGTATTGTAAGGTGTGAAGTTGAGTAAGACTCAAAGCCCGACCATGGCAGAAGATAGAGAGAGAATGAAAGTCATTACCTATGCCTCAGCCATAGGTTCTATAAAGTATGCCATGATGTGTACCAAACCTGTTGTGTACCTTGCCATGAGTTTGGAAATGGGGTACAATAGTGATCCAGGTGTAGATCACTAGACAACGGTCAACATTATCTTTAGAGGACTAAAGATATATTTCTCGGTTATGGAGGTGATAAAGAGTTTGTCGTAAAGAGTTACGTCGATGCAAGCTTTTACATCGGTCCAGATGAATCTGAGTCTCAATCTGGATACATATTGTAAGTGGGAGCAATTAGCTAGAGTAGCTACATGCAGAGCATTGTAGACATAGAAATTTGCAAAATACATACGGATCTGAATGTGGCAGACCCGTTGACTAAACTTCTCTTACAAGCAAAACTTGATCACACCTTATTACTCTTTGGGTGTTAATCACATGGCGATGTGAACTAGCTAGATTATTGACTCTAGTAAACCCTTTGGGTGTTGGTCACATGGCGATGTGAACTATGGGTGTTAATCACATGACGATGTGTACTATTGGTGTTGAATCACATGGCGATGTGAACTAGATTATTGACTCTAGTGAAAGTGGGAGACTGAAGGAAATATGCCCTAGATGCAATAATAATGTTGTTATTTTATATTTCCTTATCCATGATAAAAGTTTATTATTCATGCTAGAACTGTATTGATCGGAAACCTTGATACATATGTGAATACATAGAAAAATAATATGTCCCTAGTGAGCCTCTATTTGACTAGCTCGTTGATCAAAGATGGTTAAGGTTTCCTAACCATGGACATGAGTTGTCATTTGATAACGGGATCACGTCATTAGTAGAATGATGTGATGGACAAGACCCATCCGTTAGCTTAGCATATTGATCGTTCAGTTTTATTGTTATTGCTTTCTTAATTGTCAAATACATATTCCTTCGACTATGAGATTATGCAACTCCCAGATACCGGAGGAATGCCTTGTGTGCTATCAAATTTCACAACGTAACTAGGTGATTATAAAGATGCTCTACAGGTATTTCCGAAGGTGTTTGTTGAGTAGTTTGCATAGATCGAGATTAGGGTTTGTCACTCCGAGTATCGGAGAGGTATCTCTGGGCCCTACGGTAATACACATCATAATAAGCCTTGCAAGAAAATTACTAATGAGTTAGTCTCAGGATGATGTATTACAGAACGAGTAAAGAGACTTGCCGGTAACGAGATTTAACTAGGTATGAATATACCGACGATCGAATCTCGGGCAAGTAACATACCGATGGACAAAGGGAATAACATATGTTGTCATAACGGTTCGACCGATAAAGATCTTCGTAGAATATGTAGGAGCCAATATGAGCATCCAGGTTACGCTATTAGTTATTGGCTGGAGAGGTGTCTCGGTCATGTCTACATAGTTCTCGAACCCGTAGGGTCTGCACGCTTAACGTTCGATGACGATTTAGTATTATATGAGTTATGTGATTTGGTGACCGAATGTTGTTCGCACTCCCGGATGAGATCACACACATGACGAGGAGTCTCGAAATGGTCGAGAGGTAAAGATTGATATATAGGACGATAGTATTCGGTCACCGGAAGTGTTCCAAAGGGTACCAGATACATATCAGTCACCGAAAAGGGTTCTGGGCACCCCCGGCAAAGATACGGGCTTAATGGGCCAAGTGAGGGAACAAACCAGCCCACGAGGGGCTGGTGTGCCCCCTATAGGACTTCCTGGGACTTGTGGGATGGTCTGTCCCTCCCTTGTGGACATCAAGCACACATACTCAAAACAAGTTAAATAGATTTTTCAGTCAAATTTATAGGGGGCGCACCAGCCCCTTGTGGGATGGTCTGTCCCTCCCTTGGCCCATTAAGCCCATATCTTTGCCGGGTGTGCCCAGAACCACTTCCGGTGACCCTATATGTACACGGTACCCTCCGGAACACTTTCGGTGTCCGAATACCATCGTTCTATATATCAATCTTTACCTCTCGACCATTTAGAGACTCCTCGTCATGTCCGTGATCTCATCCGGGACTCCGAACAACATTCGGTCACCAAATCACATAACTCATATAATACTATATCATCATCAAAAGTTAAGCGTGCGGATCCTACGGGTTCGAGAACTATGTAGACATGATCGAGACACCTCTCCGGTCAATAAACAATAGCGGAACCAGGATGCTCATATTGGTTCCTATATATTCTACGAAGATCTTTATCAGTCGAACCATTATGACAACATACGTTATTCCTTTTGTCATCGGTATGTTACTTGCCCGAGATTCGATCGTCGGTATCTACATACCTAGTTCGATTTCGTTACCGGCAAGTCTCTTTACTCGTTCCGTAATACATCATCCTGCAACTAACTCATTAGTCACTCTTCTTGCAAGGCTTCTTATGATGTGCATTACCGAGAGAGCCCAGAGATACCTCTCCGAAACTCGGAGTGATAAATCCTAACTCGACCTATGCCAGCCCAACAAACACATTTGGAGATACCTGTAGAGCATATTTATAATCACCTAGTTATGTTGTGACATTTGATAGCACACAAGGCATTCCTCCGGTATCCGAGAGTTGCATAATCTCATAGTCGAAGGAATATGTATTTGACATGAAGAAAGCAATAGCAATAAAACTGAACGATCAAAATGATAAGCTAATGGATGGGACTTGTCCATCACATCATTCTCCTAATGATGTGATCCCATTCATAAAATGACAACACATGTCTATTGTTAGGAAACTTAACCATCTTTGATTAACGAGCTAGTCTAGTAGAGGCTTACTAGGGACACAATGTTTTGTCTATGTATCCACACATGTATCAAGTTTCTGGATAATACAATGCTAGCATGAACAATAAACATTTATCATGATATAAGATAACATAAAATAACAACTTTATTATTGCCTCTAGGGCATATTTCCTCCAGTCTCCCACTTGCACTAGAGTCAATAATCCAGTTCACATCGCCATGTGATTTAACACCAATAGTTCACATCTTTATGTGATTGACNTTCAATATCATTACCGGCAAGTCTCTTTACTCGTTCGGTAATATGTCTCCCGTAACTAACTCATTAGTCACTTTGCTTGCAAGGCTTCTTATGATCTATATTAGCGAGAGGGCCCAGAGATACCTCTCCGAAACTCGGAGTGACAAATCGATCTATGCCAACTCAACAAACACCTTCGGAGATACCTGTAGAGCATCTTTATAATCACCTAGTTATGTTGTGACATTTGATAGCACACAAGGCATTCCTCCGGTATCCGAGAGTTGCATAATCTCATAGTCGAAGGAATATGTATTTGACATGAAGAAAGCAATAGCAATAAAACTGAACGATCAAAATGATAAGCTAATGGATGGGACTTGTCCATCACATCATTCTCCTAATGATGTGATCCCATTCATAAAATGACAACACATGTCTATTGTTAGGAAACTTAACCATCTTTGATTAACGAGCTAGTCTAGTAGAGGCTTACTAGGGACACAATGTTTTGTCTATGTATCCACACATGTATCAAGTTTCTGGATAATACAATGCTAGCATGAACAATAAACATTTATCATGATATAAGATAACATAAAATAACAACTTTATTATTGCCTCTAGGGCATATTTCCTCCAGTCTCCCACTTGCACTAGAGTCAATAATCCAGTTCACATCGCCATGTGATTTAACACCAATAGTTCACATCTTTATGTGATTGACACCCATAGTTCACATCGCCATGTGACCAATACCCAAAGAGTTTACTAGAGTAAAGAATCTAGTTCGCATCGCTATGTGATTAATAGCCAAAGAGTATTAAGGTGTGATCATGTTTTTCTTGTGAGATAGGTTTAGTCAACGGGTCTGCCACATTCAGATCCGTATGTATTTTGCAAAATTCTATGTCTACAATGCTCTGCATGGAGCTACTCTAGCTATCTGCTCACACTTTCAATATGTATCCAGATTTAGACTCAGAGTCATCCGGATCAGTGTCAAAGCTTGCATAGACGTAATCCTTAACGACGAACTCTTGGTCACCTCCATAACTGAGAAACATTTCCTTAGTCCTCTTTAGGTACCTAAGGATAATTTTGACTGTTGTCCGGTGATCTACTCCTGGATCACTATTGTACCCCCTTGCCGAACTCATGTCAAGGTACACAATAGGTCTGGTATACAGCATGGCATACTTTATAGAACCTATGGATGAGGCATAGGGAATGACTTTCATTCTCTCTCTATCTTCTGCCGTGGTCAGGTTTTGAGTCTTACTCAACTTCATACCTTACAACTCAGGCAAGAACTTCTTGTTTGGCTGATCCATATTGAACTCCTTCAAAATCTTATCAAGGTATGTACTCATCAAAAGTCTTATCAAGCGTCCTAATTTATCTCTACAGGTCTTGATGCCCAATATGTAAGCAGCTTCACCGAGGTCTTTCTTTGAAAAACTCCTTTCAAACACTCCTTTACGCTTTCCAAAAAATTCTACATCATTTCCGATCAACAATATGTCATTCACATATACTTATCAGAAAGGCTGTAGTGCTCCAACTCGCTTTCTTGTAAATACAAGCTTCACCGCAAGTCTTCATAAAACTATATGCTTTGATCAATTCATCAAAGCATATATTCCAACTCTGAGATGCTTGCACCAGTCCATAGATGGATCGCTGGAGCTTGCACATTTTGTTAGCACCTTTAGGATTGACAAAACCTTCTAGTTGCATCATTACAACTCTTTTTTAAGAAATCCATTAAGGAATGCAGTTCTGACGTCCATTTTCTAGATTTCATAATCATAAAATGCAGCAATTGCTAACATGATTCAGACAGACTTAAGCATCGCTATGGGTGAGAAGGTCTCATCGTAGTCAACTCCTTGAACTTGTCGAAAACCTTTTGCGACAATTCGAGCTTTGTAGATAGTAATACTACCATTAGCGTCCGTATTTCTCTTGAAGATCCATTTATTCTCAATGGCTTGCTGATCATCGGGCAAGTCCACCAAAGTCCACACTTTGTTCTTATATATGGATCCTATCTCAGATTTCATGGCCTCAAGCCATTTATCAGAATCTGGGCTCATCATAGCTAATTCGTAGTTCATTGGTTTGTCATGGTCTAGTAACATGACTTCTAGAATAGGATTACCGTACGACTCTGGTGCGGAACATGCTCTGATTGCCCTATGAGGTTCGGTAGT
This sequence comes from Aegilops sharonensis, assembly GCA_904067115.1. Lineage (NCBI taxonomy): Eukaryota > Viridiplantae > Streptophyta > Magnoliopsida > Poales > Poaceae > Aegilops > Aegilops sharonensis. The sequence continues at coordinate 194,087,742 of LR880972.1, read as the reverse complement.
AACTTGATCTGAAGTTTCATGATCATCATCATTAGCTTCCTCTCTAGTTGGTGTAGGCATCACGGGAACAGTTTTCTATGATGAGCTACTTTCCAATTCGAGAGAAGGTACAATTACCTCATCAAGTTCTACTTTCCTCCCACTCACTTCTTTCGAGAGAAAACTCCTTCTCTAGAAAGCACCCATTCTTAGCAACAAAGATATTGCCTTCGGATCTGTGGTAGAAGGTGTAACCAATTGTTTCCTTAGGGTATCCTATGAAGAAACACTTCTTTGATTTAGGTTCGAGCTTATCAGGTTGAAGCCTTTTGACATAAGCCTCGCATCCCCAAACTTTTAAGAAACAACAGCTTAGGTTTCTTGCCAAACCATAGTTCATACGGTGTCGTCTCAACGGATTTAGACGGTGCTCTATTTAACGTGAATGTAGCTGTCTCTAATGCATAACCCCAAAATGATAGTAGTAAATCGGTAAGAGACATCATATATCGCACCATATCTAATAAAATATGGTTACGGCGTTCGGACACACCATTACACTGTGGTGTTCCAGGTGGCGTGAGTTGTGAAACTATTCCACATTGTTTTAAATGAAGGCCTAACTCGTAACTCAAATATTCGCCTCCGCAATCAGATCATAAAAACTTTATTTTCTTGTTACGATGATTCTCCACTTCACTCTGAAATTCTTTGAACTTTTCAAATGTTTCAGACTTGTGTTTCATTAAGAAGATATA
>LR880972.1:194017320-194038411 GCA_904067115.1 Aegilops sharonensis | reverse complement strand
CTCGACAACGCGTCCTTCCTTCTCCTGCACCTGCAGTGGCAGAGCCAACCGCGAGGGGAAGGGGGAGGGGGCGAGGCCGTGGGCGAGGCCGAGGCGCTCAGGGAAGAGGAGAACGGGGCGGCGCGCCGGTCTCGCCTCCGCCAGTAGTTCCTCTCCCCATGGAGGGCCATGTTGGGGATGACCCTTGCGAGTTCTTCGTCAGGCTGCGCCGGCCGCCTTGCCGTCGCCTTCGTCTCCCGACTCCATTCGCGTGGGAGATGGAGCTGGATCCGCGAGAGTCATTGCGGCTGCACATGAGGGGCTATTGGATCAGCGTTACGCGAGTTCGCGTTGACTTCCCAGCCCCTCAGGTGATGTATCTTCGTCGAGGGTGGAAGACGTTCGCCCATATCCACCGCTTGACGGAGGGGCTCACTCTCCATTTCAAGCTGATGGAGGGCGGCCTCCTCTCCGTCAAGGTCTTCGGGTGCTTCGGGACTCGGGCAAGATACTGCATGGAGAGCTCTTCTAATAGCGAAGACTCCTCCTCGGGCGGGAGTGGCGAGGAGGACAGCGGCAGCGACGATGAGGGTAGCAGGCGGCAGGATGATGGGTCCGACTAGGTGTCGGGCGCCGCTCCGTGCGGCACCGGCGATCCCATCATCCGTGTCGCCAGCTTCCTGAACTTCTCGGGGTCGTCTCCTTGGGCGGCTGGCGTTGGGAGGCTGCGGAAGAGGAAGAGGGCGGGCGGCAAGGCTGTCAAATCGGAGTACGCGGGCACCGACGCCTTCGACGCGTGCTGACGTCCTGCCGCCTCGTCTTCGAGCTCTGCTTCCAGCGCCGCCATCACCATCCACCCTTCGGACGGCCACCGAGATGTTCTCTTGGTGTCTCCTGCCACTCGTAGCTCGCCTAGGCGCCCCTTTTGCCCTTTTCGCCTCCTTGACCTGCCTCCTGAGGAGAGGGACAAGAAAGGGGTTACGGGCACCTTATCTCTTTTTAGCTTGTAAGCCTTTGGGCCTTAACTGAATTTAAAACTTGTAATCCCATCATTCAGGTTTTTCATTCCCCATGGGCTGTACCTGAGTGGAATGTTTTTAATGAAAAAGGGATGCTTGCCGGGTCATTTGTTTGCGGGTAGAACCCACGATAAGGAGTAAATCCTTGATATCCTTAAGATAAACATTTCCTTGCCCCGAAATAGGCCCTGCCGTCTCCCCACTTCACTCGACCTTTCTCACGCTTTTGGCGGAGGCAGGGATGAGGTGGGTTCAGGCTCCTCGTTTCATCCTTTTGCTGCCGCGACTACGACCAAACCTGGCCCCAGGTACGAGCCCTAGGGCCTAGAGTTTTAGGGGAGCATGATAGCTTTGGGAAAAAATAAGTTTTCACATAGCTCAGTCCATAAGGGAGTGCATGATAAGGGATGAAGAACTTATCTGAAGCTGTAGCCCCCGGCAACTCTGGTTTGCCGTGGGTGAATCTTTGCACTTGCAGCCCCCGGCAATACTGGCTTGCTGGGGTCTAGATGCCAGTCTGTCCCTCTTTTCTTTTTTGTCCTCAAGTGATCCGGCAAGGATATCAGTCCTGCGAACCAAAGAAGACAAAAGAACGGCAAATAGACGCACACTCGACCTCTAAGCTAGGGGTTAGTTGCCGCTAAGCACTATCAACCCTAACCAAGGACAAGACTCGACCTAGCATGCATGCTATAACTTACGGCGCCATCGCTTCATTTATTTATGCTCAGGGTCTACGCCTGGCTTTGTACAAAGGGTTACATGCATCATCGGCAATGCTTGTACAAAAGGTGGCTTGCCGGGGGGCCCGACAAGCCTTGCCTCACGGGTAAAACTTGCAAAGATGCTCAATGTTCTAGGAGTTACTCACCGGAACGGCATCTTCGGTCTCCAGGCGGACTGCGCCGGGCCTGGGGACTCGTATTACCCGATAAGGGCCTTCCCACTTTGGCGTAAACTTGTTGGAATTCTTGGCCGATTGAACGCGCCAAAGGACAAGGTCGCCTTCCTCAAGGCTTCGGGCATGAACCTTGCGGCTATGGTAGCGGCGCAAGGCTTGCTGGTAGCATGCTGCTCTCACAGCCGCCCGAAGACGATCTTCCTCAAGGAGCATTGCGTCATCTTGCTGCAGTTGCTCTTGCTCAAGCTCGTCATAAGCGAGCACTCGAGGTGATCCGTATATCAGTTCGGTGGGGAGAACTGCTTCTGCCCCGTATACCAGGGCAAAAGGTGTCTGGCCGGTGGCTCGATTTGGCGTCGTTCTGATCGACCAAAGAACCGCTGGCAACTCATCAATCCAGCGCCTTCCACTCTTGTGCAGCCTGTCAAAGGTCTTGGTCCTTAAGCGTCGCAGTACTTCAGCATTTGCCCTCTCAGCTTGACCATTGCTTCGCGGGTGAGCAACGGAAGCGAAACAGACTTTGCTGCTGAGGTCTTGGGTATATTGCATGAAGGTGCGGCTTGTGAACTGTGTGCCGTTGTCGGTGATAACCCTATTGGGTACGCCAAAACGGCACACTAGTCCCTTGAAGAACTTGACGGCTGACTGAGCTGTGACCTTCCTCACTGCCTCCACCTCCGGCCACTTTGTGAACTTGTCGATTGCGACGTACAAGTACTCAAAGCCCCCGACAGCGTGGGGGAAATGGCCCAGTATGTCTAGCCCCCAGACCGAGAAGGGCCAGGAGAGAGGAATGGTTTGAAGGGCTTGAGCTGGCTGATGGAGCTTCTTTGAATGGAACTGACACGCTTCACACCTGGTGACTAGTGTCGTCGCATCCTGGAGGGCGGTGGGCCAGAAGAAGCCTTGCCGAAATGCCTTGCCGGCAAGGGCCCTTAACCCAATGTGGGATCCACATATGCCTCCATGTATCTCTGCCAACAGCTCCAGTCGTTCCTATTGAGGGACACACTTCAATTTCACACCGTTCGGCCTCTTTCTGTACAGGACGTCATCGACGAACTGGTACATGGTAGAGCGACGGGCTACTTTTTTCGCTTCTTCCTGCTCCTCAGGAAGTTCCCCTGTTTGGAGGAATCGGACGGTATGCTGTGCCCACGCTGGAGCCTGGGGCTCGACGGCGAGGGCTAAAGGCATTTCCTCCGCTATAGGAGCGACTGTCTCGACAACAAGAGCTTGACGCTCCGCCGGAGCCAGTCGTCCCGTGGCGGGCTCAGTATCCCCGGCAACATCCTTGCCGGCGGCTCCGGGGAGCTCGGCGGGAAAGTACTTGTCGGGCCCTGATTTCCTCCTCTTATTCTGCTCTGTTGATGGATCAACGGATGGCTGAGTTAGCTGAAGCACAAAGGTACATGGTTCCACCGGTAGCTTGAGGGTAGCGTGTTTTGACAGGTAATCGGTGATATCGTTCCCCGCTCGGGGAACGTGTTCAGCCTGTATACCGTCGAAACGCTCTTCCAGCTTTCTCACTTCATCGACGTAGGCCTTCATCAACGGGCTCTGATAATCCTTGTTGACTTGCTTGACGACAAGCTACGAGTCCCCCCTGACGATGAGTTTCTTGATTCCGAGGTCTGCCGCGATCCTAAGACCGGCAAGCAGCCCTTCATACTCTTCCGTATTGTTTGTTCACACCTCCCTGGGGAAGTGCATCTGGATCACGTACTTGAGGTGATCTCCGGTGGGCGCGACAAGCAGAACGCCAGCCCCGGCGCCTTGTAAGGAGAAAGCTCCATCAAAGTACATGATCCAATCACAACTTGCCTCCTTGCTGGGGAGAGCAGTCTCTTGGGCTTCTTCGTCAGGCGTTGCGGTCCATTCTGCAATGAACTCCGCTAGGACTCGGCTCTGAATCGTTGAAGTACTTTCAAACTTGAGGCCAAAGCTGGACAGCTCCAGTGCCCATTCCACAATTCTTCCCATTGCATCCGGATTGTGCAATATCCGTTGCAGAGGGAAGCACCTGGAAGTAGTGCCGCAGCTTCCTCGAGGCCATAAGAAGGCCGAAGAGCAGTTTCTGCACGCCGGAGTACCTTGATCTAGCCCCCTGCAGGAGGGAACTAACAAAGTAGACCGGGTGCTGCATCATTTTCTTCTTCGGCGGCACGTCAACTGGCTGTGTCGTCTCTGCATTGGTGGTGTCGGGCTCTGCCGCTGCCATAACCTCGTCGTCAACCTCTCTCTGCGCCACTAGTGCGGCGCTGACCACCTGGTCCGTTGCTGCCAGGTATAGCAGCAATGGCTCCTGTGGCCTAGGCGCAACTAGTATTGGCGCGGAGGAGAGGTATTCCTTTAAACCTTGTAACGCTGCTTCGGCTTCTGGCGTCCACTCCATTGGGCCCGCCTTTTTCAGGATCTTGAAAAAGGAAAGGGCGCGCTCGGCAGACTTGGAAATGAACCTGCCCATGGCGGCGACGCAACCAGCAAGGAGACGCACATCCTTGATTCGCTTGGGTGCTTCAATCTGCTCCATAGCTTTGATTTTGTCTGGATTGGCCTCTATCCCACGTTGTGACACCAAGAACCTGAGAAGCTTGACGGACGGGACGCTAATGACGCACTTCTCAGGGTTCAGCTTGAGATTGATCTTGCGCAGGTTTGCAAATGTTTCTTGCAAATCTGGTATGAGGGTTGCCCTGTCCTTGGTTTTGACCACAATGTCATCCATATAAGCTTCCATATTTCTATGGAGCTGGGGTTCAAAACCAATCTGGACCGCCCTTGCAAACATCGAACCAGCACTCTTCAACCCGAAAGGCATCCGCATGAAACAATACGTACTGCATGGGGTGATGAATGATGTTTTCTCTTCGTCTTCTCTTGTGATGAAGACCTGGTGGTAGCCGGAGTAGGCGTCGAGGAATGACAACAGATCACACCCAACCGTGGAGTCAACAATCTGGTCGATGCGCGACAACGGGAAGGGGTCTTTAGGGCAAGCCTTATTGATATCTGTGTAATCAATACACAGTCTTCACTTCCCATTTGCCTTGCGCACCACGACCAGATTGGCCAACCACGTTGGATGGAACACTCCTCTTACCAAACCCGTTGCTTCCAGTTTCCGGATCTCTTCTATGATGAGCTCTTGTCGTTCCAAAGCTTGCTTTCTGACCTTCTGCTTGACGGGCCGCGCATGAGGGCAGATAGTAAGGTGGTGCTCAATCACCTCCCTGGGAACACCGGGGATGTCAGAAGCTTTCCATGCAAACACATCGACATTCGCCCACAGGAAGGTGACGAGCGCATCTTCCTATTTGTCGTCAAGGGTGGAGCTTATGGTAAAAGCTCCTCCCGTGCCATCCTCATTGACAGAAACCTTCTTGGTTCCCGGCGGTATGGCCCTGGGCTTCTTGTTTCCGCCGGTGGAGCTCTCTCGCACGTCCTCGACGGCCGCGCTACACTCTGAAGAGGTGCGCTTGCCGGAGTGGGTGTCCGAGGTCTCACCGGTCTTCTTCTTCTTCTTCCCTCCCGGGGTCCCAGCGGCAGGAGCAAGTGCCCTAGTGGCGGCAGCTGCTGCAACTGCTTGCTGGTATAGTTGGTCAGCGCAAATCAGCGCATCTTTCTTATCGGAGGGGATGGTGACGATCGTCACAGGTCCTCGCATCTTCAGGGTGTTGTAGGCGTAGTGTGACGCCGCCATGAACTTGGCCAGCGCTGGGCGGCCAAGGATCCCGTTGTAGGGCAAGGGGATCTTGGCAACATCAAACACGATCCTCTCCGTCCTGTAGTTCAGGTCTCTTCCAAAAGTCACGGGCAACGTGACCTTTCCCTTAGGTTGGCTTCTTCCCGGGTTGACCCCCTGAAACGTGCCCGTCTCTTCGAGGTCTCCATCAGGAATCTGCAGTTTCTCGATCACGGCAGGCAAGATCAAGTTCAGACCGGCCCCGCCATCGACTAGCATCTTCGTCACCTTGAGGTTGCGTATTGTTGATGAAACCAACAATGGCAAGCACCCGACCGCAGTAGTGCGATCATGGTGGTCCTCAGTGTCAAAAATGATAGGTGTGCTGGACCACTTCAGCGGCCTTTGGGCATCAAATGACGGCTCTGCCACTGTAATCTCTCGCACCCACTGTTTAAGCCGGCGGTGAGAAGTATGCAGCAAGGCGCCGCCGTCGACGCACATGGCCTCTGTAGCTTTCTGAAACTCTTGGTCACCGGATTCGTCGTCCTCTTCGTGATCGTCGTCTTCTGGCTTTCTGTCACGGCCCCGGGCGGGCCTCTCCTGTTGCTTGTCCTTGCTGCAACGGCCCGCCTGGCCGTCACGCTTCTTGCCGGACCCCTCAGCACCGTCTGGGCCCTTCTCCTTGTCCCGCCTCTCATACTCAGCCCTCTGCTTCTCAGCGAGGAGCTCAACCTGTCGGCAGTCCTGGAGAGCATGGCCTTTGGTGCGATGGATCTTGCAGTATCGCTTGTCGGAGTTTCCTGGCTTCTCGGCAGCCACCAAGGACCGGCAGGCAACACATCCGGCAACCTCCTTGCCGGGGTCATCTGCCTTGGTTTTCTTGGTGGAGCCGGCGTCATCAGATCCCTCGACGGCAAGCACGGCTTTTCCTTTGCGCTTCCTGTTGCGGCGCCAGCCTTTCTTCGCCGGGGCGGCAATATCCTCATCTGAGGAGTCGATTTCCATGCCGGCATCTTCGCCGGGGTACTTCCTTCCCTCTTCAGCTCGGGCACATTTGTCAGCAAGAACATAGAGTTCTGCTACATCTCTCACCTTGTTCATTGCCAGCTCTTCGCGCATCTTGCGGTTACGCACGTTCTGATGCAACGCGCTGATGATGGCGGCAGGGTGAACATCAGGGATATTGTACTGTAACCGGCTGAACCTCTGTATATACTTGTGGAGACTCTCGCCTCCCTTCTGGGGAATGACGTGCAAGTCGCTTGCTTGGCCATGGGCTTGGTGGCCTCCAGTAAATGCGCCCACAAACTCATGGCACAAATCCGACCAGGAGGAAATAGAGTCTACCGGCAAGTGCATCAACCATGACATGGCGTTGGGTTTAAGAGCCAACGGAAAGTAATTCGCAAGCACCTTATCGTCGCGGGCTCCGGCAGCTTGCATCGCGATGGTGTAAACGCTGAGGAACTCGGACGGGTGGGTCTTGCCACTGTACTTTTCGCCCACGTCGGGTTTGAAGGTGCGGTGAGTGGGCCACTAGAACTGCCGCAGCTCACGGGTAAAAGCCGGACAGCCTACCTCGTAAGGTAGGCCTCCAGGGCTCCCCGGTGCCGGGTGGCTCACAGCAGGCCCTGCTCGCCTCTCTGATTGGTGGCGCACTCCGCGCCGGCGCTTGATAGTGGTTCGAGCGTCTTCATGTTCTCGTTCTCGAAGAACTTGGCGCTGGTCACAGTGGGCCCGTGGGTCGGACGATGCTACGGAGATCTCGTCGCCCGTAACGTCGCGACGGGCTGGCGTCCGCGGTACCGGGCGAGGAGGAGGCAAGTGCACTGTGGTTGCGGCGCCGCCGGCTCTCCTACCACTGGTGTGTGCGACTCCGTCGGAGCGTCGACCCGGGGACTCCACCGGACTCGGTTGGTATTTGTTGGCCACCGCAACAAGGCTTCGGATAGTGGCTCTCCATTCGTCGAGTTTCCCCGTAGTGGGAGGGAAATCGAGGAGCAACTACGCGTGCGCCAGGGCTTCTGCTGGCGTTGGTGGCAGCGAAACCTGCACGGATCGCGACGCCTTCGACTTCTGACCATGTCAGAAGGAGCTCTATCGCGACCCCGCGGTCGCATGCCATCTTCACCAGCGCCTGGCGAGCGGGCAGGTCTTCTAAATCCCGAGAGTGGCGCTCGGGGCTCTTTCCGCGGTGACGCCCGGGGTCCTCGGCATGATTACGCCGTTCGTCGCGCGCCGCTTGAGAGGAGCGCGCCGTCGGCGCCGGCGTGGGAGTCTTGGAAGCCGTCTTGTCGCCTTCGGGCAGGGTGGCAGCGATCTTGGAAGGCCCCGCGCCACCCGCGGAGGGCCTGGCTCCGTCGTTGGATTTGGCGGCGTGCGGCCCGTTACCAGGCGCACGAACATCGCCGCCTCCCAAACTTTGGCTGCTGGGATGGTGTTGGTGTTCGCGAACGGCGCCCCGGGTCCTTTCTACGACCGGTCCGCTGCTCGCCCGTGTCGGGACGGGATGTCCGGCTTCCGACGGGCCAACCGCCACCGTCATCTTCTTCTTGGGCGCCATGACGATGAAGAAGCGTCGAACTAACTGCTAGAGCCGATTCTCACAACTGCGCCCCCTACGACACATATGGGATCACAAGAATCCCTACTACGGTTGCGGGGCGCGAGGTCGTGAGAAGAGCGGATCAAACAGATAGCACACGGTTTCTTTATCCAGGTTCGGGCCGCGAGGATGCGTAAAACCCTACTCCTGCTTTAGTGGTTTGTTTATCTGTGTTCTTGAACTAGCAATGGGGCCTGAGGAGCTCCAAAAAGCCGAATCCTCCTCCTGGTCGCCTTGGGCCTCCTTTTATAGGGAAAGGGTTTGCCATAGTGGCACAGAGGAGGTGGAAAGGGTACAGTGATGCGAGTTTATCCCTCGCATTACATGACAAGGCGCCTTTAATGCGTCTTGCTTAGGTGTCCTTGCTTTATAGGGGACGGGGGAGATCCCTGTCTCATCCGTCGCCGCTCCCTTTCGTGTCGACATGCGCCCTGTCCAGCGGTGCCCATGGTGCCATGTAGGCAGGCAGGCAGCCGAGGTGGCGCAGTGGTGGGTCTCCACGAAGATCCGCTTTGCCGCCACGCAGGTGCCTGCCCAACTGGTTGGGTCGGCAGCTGTGTGCGAACGGTGGTGGAGGTTTGATTGGCGTGGGCCTGATGGTGGCCCTACGGGTGTCCTTGGCAAGGGCCTCGCCGTAGCCACGGCAAGGGTCTTGCCGTGGCACCTGCTGTCATCCCCGGCAAGGCTCTTGCCGGGGGCCTTGTGGTCTTCCTTGGCTGGGATCCCGCCAAGGGTTGTCATCTTCTATAGTGTGTATATGATCTTGAATGTCTTCACAAAGATCTGCATGCCACCACGGGGATGTCTCCCGAATCCTTGCCACATGGGGGCGGTGGACTCAAGGGTGATTCGCTCCGTAGGTGTGGGGCGAGCCGCCCCGGCAAGGGTCTTGCCGGGTTTGCTAAAACCGCCTCCTGGCAAGGATCTTCCACGGGGAGTCCGCTTCATTCCCTTTGCTCTTTGTGGTATTGGTCTTGGCGTCGTTCTGCTCCTTTCGAGCTTCGTCCTTACCTTGGCTCACCTCCCTTGCCTTGCTCAGTGTGGTGGTGCCCGCGGCTCAGACTGCCCGTGCACAGTTATAGGGGTACAAAAAGTGTACCTCTCTTTTTGTACACCGACACTGGAGCAGTATCTATGAAAAATGGAGTTGGTTTATTATCTCCTGGCGTTTGGATCTTTTGCAAAGACCTTGTTTGTAACCCTTCAAATTCTAACATAGCCGTCTTCCCCTTGCTTGCCTTATATAGAAGAATGGTGCTTGAATTATAAAACATGCTACATCAGAGATGGAATAGGTATTGAAGAATAGAAAGGCATGACATATTGACATGTATTCCCTCCATCCAGAAATAAATGGATGGGTCTAGGCGTATTTCGGTTCTAGATACATCCAGTTTTATCCATTTCTGCGACATGTAATCCGGACAGAGGGAGTATGATGTAAGAGCTAGGGATACGACAGGACAACACAGTAAAAAAACACTCAAAACCCACTGCAGAACCAAAGTAATCAAACCCACTGAGGGAGTCCTGGATTAGGGGGTCCTCGGACTGCCGGACTATATACTTTGGCCGGACTGTTGGACTATGAAGATACAAGATTGAAGAATTCGTCTCATGTCCGAATGGGACTCTCCTTGGCGTGGAAGGCAAGCTTGGAAATATGCATCTATAGATCTCCTCCCTTGTAACTGACTCTGTGTAACCCTAGCCCCCTCCGGTGTCTATATAAACCGGAGGGTTTAGTCTATAGGACAACAACAATCATAATCATAGGCTAGCTTATAGGGCTTAGCCTCTACGATCTCGTGGTAGATCAACTCTTGTAATACTCATATCATCAAGATCAATCAAGCAGGAAGTAGGGTATTACCTCCATCGAGAGGGCCCGAACCTGGGTAAACATTGTGTCCCCCGCCTCCCGTTACCATCCGCCTTAGACGCACAGTTCGGGACCCCCTACCCGAGATCCGCCGGTTTTGACACCGACATTGGTGCTTTCATTCAGAGTTCCACTGTTCCGTCACCATAAGTCTTGATGGATCCTTTGATCATCGACAATGATGCGATCCAGGGTGAGGCTTTCCTCCCTGGACAGATCTTTGTATTCGGCGGCTTCGTACTGCGGGCCAACTCGCTTGGCCATCTAGAGCAGATCGAAAGCTACGCCCCTGGCCGTCAGGTCAGGTTTGGAAGCTTAAACTATACTACCGACATCCGCGGAGACTTGATCTTCAACGGATTCGAGCCCATGTCAGGTGCGCCGCGCAGTCACGACGGGCATGACTTAGCTTTGCTGTCAGACAGTGCTCGGGAGATCCCACCTGTAGCTACTCTGGCTCTCAATCCGGAGCAGATTGCGCCATCCGAGGACGGGTGGATGGACCCCGCCCCGAAGGCCGCATACTCAGCGGCGATAGAGCCGAACACTGACTTCACCACCTACGAGACCCGTGTTGCCGGACACCTGGATTCATCCCCAGCCACGGGCTCCTAACCGCCTGCGTCTGTGCCTATCGAATCTGATTGGGCACCGATCATGGAGTTTTCCTCCACGGATATCTTTCAGCACTCGCCACTGGGCGACGTGATAAATTCATTAAGGTTTCTCTCCTTGTATGGAGACCCCTGGCCGAACTATGTCCGGCTTGATTGGGAAGTGGACGACGAAGAAATTCGTTCCAACCCACCACCCACTTAATAGCCACTGTCGACGACTTAACCGACATGCTCGATTTTGGCTCCGAATACATCAACGGTATGGACGACGATGCAGGAGACAAACAGGAACCACCGCCCACAGGGCGCTGGAATGCCACCTCATCATATGATATATACATGGTGGACACCCCCAAAGAAGGCGATGGCGACAAGGCAATGGAGGATAATCCCTCCAAGAAGCAATCCAAGCACCGGCGTCAGCGGCGCCGCTCTAAGTCCCACCATAGCAAAAGCAGCGATACCGGCACAAGAGACAATAACGCTCCGGATAGTGCCGAAGACGAAGACAACCCCTCCCAGCCAGGCCCCGAGAGGGAGGATGGGCAAGCTAGCCCTCAAGAACAGGCAGCAGACGGAGAATCAGAGGATGACAATTACATGCCTCTCTCCGAAGACGAGGTGAGCCTCGGCGACGACGAATTTATCGTGCCTGTCGGGGGTTGGGTGCGACATATGCCAAAGGATGGCTTATCATGGTGGGGGCGAGTAGAACGTCGCCGGTGCCTGGAAGCGGGATGAGGCGAAGGCATGCACGCCGGCGGATCTTACCCAGCTTCAGGGCTCTCCGTGGAGATAATACCCCTACTGCTGCTCTGCGGGGTCTCCGCATGATCACTATGGCAAAGTGGGTACGTGGTTGCTCCTTGAGCTGTTCGGGGTGAGGTAGGAGAAGGCCACGGCTAGCTCTTCTCTTCCCTCTATGTGTGTCTAAAACTACTAGCGTCCAACCTCTTGCATGGGTGCCCCGGGGGGTTTATATAGGTCTACCCCCCGGGGGTACAATGGTAATCTGGTTGGGCGCGGGTCCCAGCCATATGTCTCTCGGGTCACCGTCTTCTCCGCCGACTGCTGGGGCCTGCCGACTAGTGGGCCCCGCCGACGGGCACAGCATGGGGCCGACAGGCCTTGTTCGCTGCGCGCGGGTCTTGCCGACTGCGGATTACTATAGTCGCGCCTCTAATGACGCTGGCTTGGTCACGGGGTCATGGCAACAGTGCCGCTGCCTGACGGGCGATCACTGTTGCCATTCCCTCTCTTGTCTGGTTAATGGCGTGCGGGGCTCGTGGGAGGGGTCGGCCGACTCCTGGGGGCCGACTCCCAACGGGTCCGGCTTGTGGCGCTCTCGCCGTCTTCTGCACCCCCGCCAACAGGCGGATCTCTCCGTCTCTGGGTCGTACAGACAGGCCGTCGTGGGCTCAGGGCGCCGCCCACGGGGCTGATGTCAGGGCCGGCATGGCAACAGTGCCGCGCCAGATGGAGATCTCCGTCGGTACGGCGCACCGTGGCCATGCCTGCCCTTCGTGAATGGGGCAGGGATGGGACGCGCGGCGGCCGCACCCCATCCCGTCCGTAGTTGCGTAAGCAGGAGGTGGTGGGAGTCGCGGGCCGACTCCCCATAGCAGGCTTCTCTGGAAGCCGCCAGTTGGGAGTCTGCTTATCTCGAAGCCGTCTTTGGGTCTCGGCCATGAGGGGCAGTCGGCGGCTCTGCCGCCGACTCTCAGAAAGCGGCTCTTCGTCTTGGGGTCTTGAGGGGCGCAGCCTGCCCCGATGTCTTGAAAGGTCCGGGGGCTCGGGTTTGCCTACCCGTGGCCCATTACTCCGACAGTAGTCCCCGAAGCTGGTGAGGCGTCGAGGGCGACAGGTCGAGGAGCCTCAACAGTTTCATCCTTCTGGTGGTGGAATCTGGGCCTTACTCGCCGTCTTCCTCCAGGCCGACTAGCTAGAGCCGGACTCGCAGAAGGCCGTCTTGCCCCTTGGAGAGTTTGAAAGTCGTAGCGGGAACCAGGCAGCGTGCCGGATAAGCTTCTTGGCGGCGGCCCGCTGCGGGCCCGTCGCATGACGCCACACGGCAGGGTCAGTCTGCCCACCCACGCGCGCGACGAGACAGGACGTCAGGCGTGACCCGCCACTACCGCGCCTCGGCACGCGAACGGATCCGTTGCGGCCGTGCGGGCGGTTGGGGTTCCCACGTCGTTACTGCGCGCAGTAACTTCGTGGGTTAAATCAAGGGGGGCGTGGGGTCCTGGGCGCAGTTAATCCCACGTCCGCCCCATCGGCTTCTCAGCCCATGAGCCTATAAGTAGGCGGGAGGAGGGGGGCGGCGAAGCACGCGCACCCATCTCCCTGCTTCCCCCGCTTCTTCTTGCTTCTTCTTCCTCTTGCCGCCGCCGCGCCGAACCATGCCACGCCGCGGCGATGAGCTCTTGCTCCGCCGCTGCACCTCCTGCCGCACGCTCTGGCGTGTGGGACGGCTCCAAGGTGGACGACGACCACATCGAATTCCTCCGCCAGACGCGCCGCCTCCCCAGCAAGAGCCTAGTGCGGACCCGCGCCGCGCCGGCGGGTGAAATAACGCCGGCGCCGGACGAGGGCGAGCGGGTCGTATTCCGCTCGCACTTCATGCGCAGCCTAGGGCTGCCGGCGACCGGCTTCTTCCGCGCCTTCTTGGAGTTCCACGGGCTCCAGCCGCACCACCTCACTCCGAATACGATGGTGCTGCTGGCTGCCTTCGCTACCTTGTGCGAAGGCTTCCTCGGCGTTCTCCCCACCNGACGCCACACGGCAGGGTCAGTCTGCCCACCCACGCGCGCGACGAGACAGGACGTCAGGCGTGACCCGCCACTACCGCGCCTCGGCACGCGAACGGATCCGTTGCGGCCGTGCGGGCGGTTGGGGTTCCCACGTCGTTACTGCGCGCAGTAACTTCGTGGGTTAAATCAAGGGGGGCGTGGGGTCCTGGGCGCAGTTAATCCCACGTCCGCCCCATCGGCTTCTCAGCCCATGAGCCTATAAGTAGGCGGGAGGAGGGGGGCGGCGAAGCACGCGCACCCATCTCCCTGCTTCCCCCGCTTCTTCTTGCTTCTTCTTCCTCTTGCCGCCGCCGCGCCGAACCATGCCACGCCGCGGCGATGAGCTCTTGCTCCGCCGCTGCACCTCCTGCCGCACGCTCTGGCGTGTGGGACGGCTCCAAGGTGGACGACGACCACATCGAATTCCTCCGCCAGACGCGCCGCCTCCCCAGCAAGAGCCTAGTGCGGACCCGCGCCGCGCCGGCGGGTGAAATAACGCCGGCGCCGGACGAGGGCGAGCGGGTCGTATTCCGCTCGCACTTCATGCGCAGCCTAGGGCTGCCGGCGACCGGCTTCTTCCGCGCCTTCTTGGAGTTCCACGGGCTCCAGCCGCACCACCTCACTCCGAATACGATGGTGCTGCTGGCTGCCTTCGCTACCTTGTGCGAAGGCTTCCTCGGCGTTCTCCCCACCATTGAGCTGTGGGGGGAATTCTTCCAGTCCAAGCTCGGCACGCACGTCGCCGGCGTGCCGGCTCTGTGCGGCACCTTCATCGCGATGCGGAGATCGGTGGCCGACAACCCGTTCCCCACCATTCCGCTGATCAAGTCGGTGAAGATGTGGCAGAGATCCTATTTCTATGTGAAGAACGTCGCTCCAGAAGGTGACTGGGTCAATCTGCCGCCTTACGAAGCCTGCGTACTGGCGGGGAGGCTCCCCAGCTGGTCTCACCGGGCCAGGACGCTGAATCCTGCTGGCGCCGCTGCCGTCGCGCGACTCCGGGTGCTGACGCAGTCGGAGGGTGAGGGAGTCCCAAACTAGGGGGTGTCCGGATAGCTGGACTATCGTCACGGCCGGACTCCAAGACTATGAAGATACAAGATTGAAGACTTCGTCCCGTGTCCGGATGGGACTTTCCTTGGTGTGGAAGGCAAGCTTGGCGATACGGATATGTAGATCTCCTACCATTGTAACCGACTCTGTGTAACCCTAACCTATCCGGTGTCTATATAAACCGGAGGGTTTTAGTCCGTAGGACGAACAACAATCATACCATAGGCTAGCTTCTAGGGTTTAGCCTCCTTGATCTCGTGGTAGATCTACTCTTGTACTACCCATATCATTAATATTAATCAAGCAGGAGTAGGGTATTACCTCCATCGAGAGGGCCCGAACCTGGGTAAAAAAATCGTGTCCCTTGTCTCCTGTTACCATCCGCCTAGACGCACAGTTCGGGACCCCCTACCCGAGATCCGCCGGTTTTGACACCGACATTGGTGCTTTCATTGAGAGTTCCTCTGTGGCGTCGCCATCAGGTAGTATGCCTCATCTCGTCTTTAAAGACGATACCATCGCCAAAGAAGCCTTGGCCACTGGTCAGACTCTTCGGCTAGGCGGCTTTGTCATGGCCGCTAGTTCGGCCGCCGCGCCGACGATGACCTCTCGAGTCATCGAACCCAATCTCCATATTAGTTCGAAACTTGCCAAACAGTTAGATCCGATCGAGCTCTCCTCCGTAAACGAGCTCTTGGATCGCATCGCCGCCCTCGGAGTCGCCACAGATTACAACCGGATCGGGCCTAAAACCGATCTGAGAGAGATCAACTCTCCCCAGGCTACCCATCATGTTGCTGTGATAGAGGATCAATGCGGCGACTCTTCTCCTATCTTAAGGACTAGCTACGTCCGGATTCCCGATCCCTCCATGTCGGACTCCTGCGGAGGGACAGATGTCGATCAAGCCCTGAACTTAAAGTCAGGCGGCGGGTCAGACTCATTGGATAGCACTCAAAAATCCAAACTTTCGAGTTCGGAAACTTCCCGGCCCTTGAGTCCTAAATTAGACGGGGTTCCGAATTTAGTGCCACCCGCCCACCCATACATTAGCGATCTCTCTCGAATTCGGCAAGAGCCCGTCGAAACAGTACATCATTACTGGGCCAGATTCCTCCTGGTTATGAACAGGATAAAGGACTGCCGAGAGGAGGACGCAATACCAATCTTCTGCAATAATTGCACGAACAAGGGAATCCTAAACGCCATAAGTCGTCGCTTGCCGACTTGGTGACCAGCGTACAAAAGTACTGTGCGATGGAGAGCGCCTGGAAAACCGAAAGTAAATTTTGGGATAATCCGGCCCCGAATACATCCCTAGTCCGGAACAAAAGGGTGCATCATTATCAAGCACCTGGGTTGAATACCAAAAAACCAAAACTCCCTAAAGGGTACGGAACCGTACTGGAGGGTTGGCTCAACGGACCCTGCAAAGTCGGCCTCCATTGGGGCACAATTAAACCCCGATGTAGACGCTGCACTACGAGAATTTCTACAAGAAAACTGGGACATCTTTGCCTGGCACCCTTCAGACATGCCAGGAATCCCACGTCAGCTGGCCGAGCACAGCCTAAATATCCTAAAAGGATTCATGCCAGTCAAACAGGCTCTTCGGCGCTTTTCCGAACCCAAGAGATAGGCCATGGGAGAGGAGCTAGCCAAACTTTTGGAGGCCGGATTCATCAGAGATATAAAACATCCGGACTGGCTAGCGAACCTGGTGATGGTACCAAAGAAGGATAAATCCTGGCGCCTATGTGTTGATTTCAAAGACCTTAATAAGGCTTGCCCAAAGGATCCCTTCCCCCTCCCTCGAATTGATCAAATCATTGATGCTACAGCAGGACACGACTCATTGTGCTTCCTCGACGCGTACTTCGGCTACCACCAAATCAAGATGGCGGAGCCAGACCAAGCTGCAACAACATTCATCACTCCATACGGCCCGTTCTGCTTCAACACGATTCCCTTTGGGCTCAAAAACGCCGGCGCAACATATCAGCGCATGATTCAGACATGTCTGGCAAACCAGATCGGCAAAACGGCGGAAGCATATGTAGATGACGTGGTCGTCAAAACCAAGCACGTCGAAACTCTAGTAGACGACTTGAGGCTCACATTCGACAATCTTCGAAAATATGACATCAAGATCAATCCGGAAAAATGCGTCTTTGGCGTTCCAGCCGGAAAGCTCCTGGGCTTCATTGTGTCCGGTAGAGGAATCGAAGCAAACCCAGCCAAGATTCGAGCTCTGTCACAATTGGATATACCAAAAGACCTCAAACAAATACAAAAATTGACGGGATGCGTAGCGGCTCTAAGTCGCTTTATCTCCCGTTTAGGAGAAAAGGCATTACCTCTTTACCGCCTCCTCTGCCGCACCGAACACTTCGAGTGGACGGATGCCGCCACGGCCGGACTCGAAGAAATAAAGGCCATTTTGGCAACAAATCCGGTCCTGGCCGCGCCCAACGTGGGCGAACCAATGCTATTATATATCACCGCAACACATCAAGTTGTCAGCGCGGTGCTCGTTGTCGAACGAGAAGCGGACGGACACCGGTTCCCTGTTCAAAAACCGGTTTATTATGTGTCCACTGTCCTAACTCCATGCAAGTCCCGGTACCCACACTATCAAAAGATAGCATATGCGGTGTTCATGGCATCCCGGAAGCTGCGACACTACTTCCAAGAGTGTTCGATAACAGTAGCCTCCGAAGTACCTCTCAACGACATTATAAACAACCGCGACGCGATGGGACGGATTGCTAAATGGGCCATAGAGTTCCTTCCATTCGATATAACTTATAAGCCACGACGAGCTATTAAGTCGCAGGTTTTGGCCGACTTCGTGGCCGAATGGACCGAAGCCGAACTCCCTAAAGAGTACGGTGCATACTCCAATTGGATCATGCACTTTGTCGGCTCCAAAATGTTGGCCGGCCTGGGGGCTGGCGTCCTCCTGACGTCCCCAACCGGGGACACAGTCCAATACGTCCTTTAGATAATGTATACGGACTCCAACAACGCAGCCGAATACGAGGCCCTTCTGCACGGCCTCCGGATGGCAGTCTCCATGGGCATTCAATGCCTAGAGGTGCGCGGGGATTCGAACCTCGCAATATCTCAAATAAATGGAGACTTTGACGCTAAAGATCCAAAAATGGCAGCATGCCGCAATGCGGTCCTAAAAATGTCAGCACTGTTCGAAGGGCTCGAATTTCATCATATAGCCCGGGACAACAATGTAACGCCCCGGATTCGATGCCCCAGGTGTCTGTCAGTTATTCGTCGTCTTTGCCATGTCATGTGCTTGCGTGTTGCACTTTGCCATGTCATCATCTGCATTTTTATTATGTCATCATGCGCATTTCATTTTGCATATGTGTTCGTCTCATGCATCCGAGCATTTTCCCCGTTGTCCGTTTTGCAATCCGGCACTCCTATGTCTCCCGGCGCCCCCTTTTACCTCTTTTCATGTGCGGGTGTTAAACGGTCTCGGAATGGACCGAGGTTTGTCAAGCGGCCTTGGTATAGCACAGGTAGACCGCCTGTCAAGTTTCGTGCCATTTGGAGGTCGTTTGGTACTCCAACGGTTAACCGGGTAACCGCAAAGCCCTCTTTGAGTTGCAGCCCAACACCCCTTTCAAAGTGGCCCAAAACCCACCAAACTCCCCTCCATCCTCTCGGTCTTTCGATCACGATCGCGTGGCCGAAAACCGCACCTCATTTGGACTCTCCTAGCTCCCTCTACCTATAAATTTGTGATCCCCTCCGGATTTTCGCGCAGTCCAACCCTAGTCTACTCCTCCTCTCGCCCGGCGGACATGTCCGCGCCCGCCGGACACTCCGCGCCGCCGCGTCCGCACCAATCCCGCCTTGCCACGTGGCGCGCCGCCGCCACCCTCCGCCGCCGGGCCCGAGGCCGGCCCGCCCGCGCCGCGACCGGGCCCCGAGCCGGCCCGCGCCTCTGCCGCGCCTCCTCCCGCGCCCGGCCTCGCCGGAGTGCCCCGCCGCCTCGCCGCCCCTCGCTCGCCGGCCGCCGCCGCCCGGCGGGCGCCGCCGCCCCTCGCCGCCGCCGCGGGCGCTGCGCCGGCGCCCCTCCGCGCCTGGCCGCGCCGCAGCCCCGCGCCCCCGAGCGCCTCCCTCGCCGCCGCACTCCGGGCGTCGCCTCTTCGCCGGTCGCCGGACCCGCGGCCGCCACCAGCGCCGGTGAGCCGCCGCGTCGCCTCCACGCCTGCCCGGCCTCCCCCGGGCCAGATCTGGGCCGGAGCCGCCCGGACCCGGTCGCCCTCGCCTCCTTCGACCCCCTCCGGCCGAGCTCCGGCCAGATCCCGGCCATCCTCGATCCACGTGCCTCGGTTGACCTTTCCCCCCTCCAAATTCATCTAAGTCCCGAATCTGTCAACATTTTGTTCCATTTTCATTGCATCATAACTCTGTCATTATTGCCCCGTTTTGCGCGTATAATATGTCAAAATGTTCGTCTCGAAGAGTAGATCATTTCATCTCATTGCATCATTTTAATTTGAGCTCATCTTGATGCCCGTAATGCTGTTGGAATAGTGCTATGTGATGTTAGCTTCTGTTTCTTAACAGAACATGCACTTTTGTCATTTTTGCCATGATTGATGTGTGCATCCTATGGATTTGAGTCCTACATGTGTTTTGTAATATGCCATGCCATCTTTCCAGGTGTGTATGCCATGTATTTTTGTGATCTATGTGGTGACTAGCACAAGCATGCAAACTAGGCTTCCTGATGTTGCTGATTTCAGCCCTGTTCTGCTGATATTTTGATGCCATGTTAACTTGATGCTTCCAAGAGATCCATGCATATTTTGAGATACTTCAGTAAGGATGTTTTGTTCAACATGTCTTGCTCTATCCATCCATGCCCTTGTTTGCAATTATGGAGTGCCATAGCTTGAGTCAATCGAGCTCTACTTTTGCTATAAATGTTTCCTGGCAGATTGTTTACATGTTATTCAATTTTGCCAAGGTTGTTGTGGTTGATCCTTGCACCCTATGATGTTGTTCTTGCCATGTATAGATTCTATGCCATGTCTTCTTATTGTTGGTTGCCTTGCCATGCCATGTATTGCTCTGTGGTGAGTGTTTCAAGCTCACCAACATGCCTACTTATTGTTGTTCCTGCCATGTTTAAATCTGTAATATAACTTGCCATGTTTACATGCGTGCCATCATATTTTCTGATCCTTTTTGGCTTATGGTCACTAAAGGACTTTTGTTCTATGCAATTAGTAGAGTCATTCCATCCCTTTGTTTGCCATGATAAGTTCCTGTAACATGTTGTTTCATAGCTCTAAACATTGCAACCTGATGTTATTTCTGCTAAAGTCTGAAACTGTTATTATTTGCAATCTTGCCATGTGTGTTTGAGCATGTTCTAGTCATTTCTGGAGATAGCTCAGTGTTCATGTTTTGTAATGCTTTACCTGTACATAATGTCCATGCCTTTTGTTTTCATATTGAGGTGCTGTAGCATGTTGTTTTGATGCTTGCAATATGCCTAGTTGCTGTTTTGGACAGATTGTTGCTATGACTTGTATTGTGTGTAAGTGTTGAACCGTTGCTCCGTTTTGAGTGTGCTCTATATGAAACTTGCTTGATTTTGCAAATTGTTTCATATTATCATGGTGCATCCTTGTTTTGAGGTGTTTGTTTGATGTGTGTATGCATTTTGCATCAAGGCCATGCTTATCTTGTTTTGCTCATATCTTCTAAGCCGTAGCTCCGAATCTAATGAACTTTATATGTAACTTGACTAGATTTTCGTGTAGATCATCATGGTGCATCTTAAATTGCTGTTCAACAACTTGAACATAAGGTTTATTCAGATCTGGACCAATTTCGAAATTTGCATATGAGGACTTACCGGATTTGTTATATGTTGTTTCCGGCCTTATTTAAACTTGCCTTGATGTGTTGTTCTTGTTTGCATCATCTCTTGCCATGAGTAGCCTCATCCTAGGTTTGTCATGCATCATGCTTGTTTGTGCATCATGCCTTGTTATTGTGTGATGTGTTTACTATGTTGTGTGCTTCTTCTTGTTAGTTCCCGTTTCGTTGCGATCGTGAGGATTCGTTCGTCTACGCTTGGTTCGGCTTCATCCGTTCATCTTCTTCATGGACTCGATCTTGTTCCTTGCGGGATTTCAGGCAAGATGACCGCTACCCTGGATCTCACTACTATCATTGCTATGCTAGTTGCTTTGTTCTATCGCTATGCCGCGCTACCTATCACATGTTCATCAAGCCATCCCAAATTGCCATGAACCTCTAACCTTTGACACCCTTCCTAGCAAACCGTTGTTTGGCTATGTTACCGCTTTGCTCAGCCCCTCTTATAGCGTTGTTAGTTGCAGATGAAGATGAAGTTTGTTCCTTGTTGGAATATGGAGATGCCGTTCCTTGTTGGAACATGTTTACTTGTTGGGATATCACAATATATCTTATTTAATTAATGCATCTATATACTTGGTAAAGGGTGGAAGGCTCGGCCTTATGCCTGGCGTTTTGTTCCACTCTTGC
>LR880972.1:193990429-194009002 GCA_904067115.1 Aegilops sharonensis | reverse complement strand
CTCTGTGTAACCCTAACCTATCCGGTGTCTATATAAACCGGAGGGTTTTAGTCCGTAGGACGAACAACAATCATACCATAGGCTAGCTTCTAGGGTTTAGCCTCCTTGATCTCGTGGTAGATCTACTCTTGTACTACCCATATCATCAATATTAATCAAGTAGGAGTAGGGTATTACCTCCATCGAGAGGGCCCGAACCTGGGTAAAAACATCGTGTCCCTTATCTCCTGTTACCATCCGCCTAGACGCACAGTTCGGGACCCCCTACTCGAGATCCGCCGGTTTTGACACCGACAGAGGGCTTGACCGGGGCCGACCTACTGGCCGCCTTCGTGCCGGGCCGAGTTCTTCCACCCCAAGGCCGACCTCATCTGATTTGTTAGATGAGCGGCCACCGGGACCCCAGTCGGCTGTGCTCCAAGGACATGCCCCACGTGGAGGTGGCGGACACGGTGAACTACATTTCGAACTGCAATCTCACGGCGGATTGGCAGTTCGGCAAGGAGCCATACTCGCGCGCCAACCCCCCGCCTATGGTAAGTCGTCTCTCTTCCTCTTCTGTTTTCTTTTTCAGCCGAATCTGACCTCTGATCTTTTCTGGTTTTTTTCGAGTTAGAACCCCCTCATGCAGCCCTCAGCCGGCACCACGGGGCCGGCCCGTGAGTTCGTCCCCGACCGGGCGGAGAGCGACGTCGACGACCCTGAGTTGGGGGCGGCGGCGATGGAGGCCAACGACGAAGGAGGAGGAGGAGGGGCTGACGACTTCAGGCCCTCGGCTACCTTCGCCGACTGGCCTGAAGATGACGACGAGGGGGAAGTCGTCCCACGCCGCCAAGCGAAGGTCAACCAGCCGAGCGCGAGTTCCTCCGCCGGCTTGGGTGGTCGAGGCGGCGCGAAGAAGTGCCGGGCCGGGCCGATCTTGCTTGGCGGCCGGTCGAAGAAGTTCAAGGGGATGGCCGCCGCGACCAAGCAGGAACAGGCAGTCGCAAAGGCCAACCGCTTCCGCAAGGAAGTGAAAAAGCCGCCACTGGTCTCTGCGTAAGTGCTTCCGCTTTTGTCTTGTTTTCTTCCGGTGAATGTTGTCCAAATCTTTTACATGTCTTCCTCGCATCAGGGCTCCCCTTACTTTAGAGAGGGTCGCCGCCGCCTCCGTCATGGGGCCGACAGAGACGTCCGCCACTACTCGGCGGATTGACCCCGCCGCCGACGAGGAAGAAGCCGGCCGCCTGGAGAAGGCGGCGGCTTCTGCCCAGAGGAAGCTGGATGAGGCCGAAGCCGCCGTCATGGCAAAGCTGCGGGCCGAGGAGGCCGCGCGCCTCCAATCGGCGCTGCTCGTCACCTTGCTGAGCTCCGCGCTGCCGCCCCCGGAGTTCACGGGGCAGACTGAGGGAGCCGGCGGCGAGCACCCCATCATGGAGAAGGAAGGCGGCGAGGCCTCCATGTCGGGCACGGCCGTGCCGCCACCGCCGCCTCCGCCGCCGTCTAGGAGCACGCGAGGTAAACAGCAGGAGGACCCGCCGGTGCCGCCGACTGAAGACGAGGCCGTAGCGAAGCTGCTCCTTCAAGTGGCCTCGCCAATGCGCCGCCGTCTTAAGAAGGCGACTTCGGCGCCACGCCCCTTGGAGACCGGGGCCATCAGCTCGGCCATCCCAGATGCCGAGGCGACAAGCGCCGCACCCTTTGGGTGGGTGCGAGGAGGCGGCACAGGCCCACTGAACCAGGCGCTTCTGGACGTTCAGGCGAAGCTGCGAGCCGAGGCTGACGCCATCCAGAACTGCACCAAGGCACACCTGGCATCGCGAACCGCCGTTCGGGTATGCTTCCTTCTTTGAGTTTGTTTTTCTTGTTCTTCTCTATGGGGGCGCGCCAGCGCACCCACTTGGTGTAGTCCCCGAGTTTAGGGCCGGCTGCTGAGCAGGCGGATCGGAACTCCATCTGGCGAATTCCAAATATTTACCTTTGTCTGAAATGTTTATCACAGGAGTATGACAACCTCCGTGTCACTGCCTTCAACCGCAATGTTGAGGAGCTGGGCAAGCGACCACCTACTTGTCGAGGAGCCGGGGTGAGTCTTCTTTCTTCTTCGCGGGGGTGCGCTGGCGCACCCGCGGGCTGTAGTCCCCGAGATTCGGGCCGACTGCTGAGCAGTCGGGCCGGATCTTCCTGGCGACCTTCTTAGTTGACGACTTAACGTCATTTTTCTTTTTATTCTTCAGAGGCCAACGCCACTCTCCGACGGCAGCTGGGCGAAGCCGACACCGCCTTGCGTGCCAAGGGGGAGGAGTGCAACAAGCTCGCCGCAGAGCGCGACCTGTTAGCTACGCAGCTAGCGGAGCAAAGGGAGCTGCTTAAGAAGGCGCATGATGAGGCGGAGAAGAAAGAGGCTGCTCTCCTGGCCGAGTTCGAAAGCGAGCCCTCCTCCTGGACTGACAAGGAGGCACAGCTGACCTCTGGCTTCCATGAAATCGAGGACATCGTCGACGTTGAGTTTCTTTACTTTCTTTCTTTGAGCCGCTGACTATAGGTCGGGCTGACTCCTGATTTTTTGACTTGCTTCTTTTTCGTCTTGGCAGACTTCTTCCCCGGCCATACGCAGGCGGCCAATCAAGCCATCGAGGCTGATCGCGAGGCGCGGAGGGAAAACGGTGCGGAGATTGCTGCCAACGCCCCCCGGACCCTTGACGAGCAGCTTCTGAGCATCGAGGCTCGTCTGCGGCCGGCCCATCGGATGCTGCGCCGGCTTCAACGTGTCGGCGCCCAGGAGATCGTTGACCTATGGCCAGACATGCCGGTTCTGCGCACTCCCAGTCGGACTGCCGACTGGCTGGAGGTCGCGGCTGGCCGTCTTGAGGCCTGGAAGGGTTCCGCGGCCTGGGCTAGAGCGCGCCGGGCCTTGGAATTCGTCAAGGCGTGGTATCCAGGGCTGGATCTGGACCAGTTGGCCGCGTTCCGGTCAGAGGCCCAGGCGGAGCTGCTGGCTGCGGAAGACGCCCTCATTGAGCATGCGGCGGCGATCGCCGACTACACGGACACCAGCATCTTTGTCCCTGAGCGGGCTGAGGACGGCGGGGAAGCGTCACCGGAGTGGTTCGGGATGAACCCGGGTTAAGACGAGGACTCGGCGGAGGTGATCGGCTCCAGCACCGAGGAGGAAGGCGAGGCGGAGGACGTAGGTGAGACGGTGGCGCCAGAAGACGGAGTGGGCGACCAGCCTCAGCTCGACTGCGCCTACAGCAACGAGCCACGCCCGACTTGGCCGGCTGCCGCCGGTGATGATCAAGCCGAGACTGCCCAGCCGGCCGCCCCGGCGCCTGACACCGCCTTCTGCTCCGGCCCTCCAAACCCGTCTGCCCCTTCTTAGGTTGCCGTCTTGCCTTTACTTTATCTGCTTTAGTAGTCTTTGAAAAACTTGTTAATTCGCACAATTCCACCCGCGGGGTGTATTTTGAACTTCTGCTCAAAGATTCGGCCAAGGGCCTATGCTGTGTAAATATTTATCCTAATTCTATCTTTCCTTGCTCATTGCTCCTATGGCTTTTTCCTTTGCCGCCTTCCCTTAGTCGCCGCCTTGCCAGTCGGACAATCGCTCTGCGGACTGCCGTTTGGATCAAGTGCTTGGCTACTCTTGGGAAGGCAAGTACTTGGCCATTTTTTAGAGTCCTTTTAACAAGTTGGATAGAAAGCGGCAAGCCGACTACTCAAGAGTCGGCTTTGCAAAGAGAGGCTGGAAGTCGGCTTAAGCTATGTTTATGCTTTGGGTCCTTAGCCATTTTTCATGCGGGCGCCCATTCTTCCTTACTCCTGCCCACCAAGCAGTCGCTCTGCGAGCTGCGGCTTCTGACAGGAGACAGCTTAGGCACCACACACTACTTGTCCGACTGCAGGAAGCATTCCATAGCGCGAGCCGGCGAGTCCCCGGGTCGACTAGTCGAAACCGGTGCCAAGCGGCATAACAAAGAGTAACATACTCGAAGGCATAATTCTTATCATACAGATAACAAAAAAGGGCAATCCCCGAGCTCGTCTCGGGGGGCCCGAAGTCTTGGTACTTTAGCACAAAAGGTAGCGTGGTACATACTGCATTAACTGTAAAATCTTTCGATAAGATTTGCGTTCCATGGCCGTTCCGTCTCTTTGCCGGAGTCGTCCCTCTTGCGTGCTCGGGGCTTCTGAGCGTCGATCAGGTAGTAGGAGTCGTTGCCCAGCACTTTGCTGATAATGAAGGGGCCTTCCCAAGGCGCCGACAGCTTGTGCTGGCCGGCTGTTCGCTGGATCAGCCGAAGCACAAGGTCGCCCTCTTGGAAAGATCTCGGCCTGACCTTCCTGTTGTAGTAGCGGCGCAGGCTCTGCTGGTAGATGCTGGACCGGCTGAGTGCCAACAGCCGGCCCTCTTCCAGCAGATCAACGCCGTCTTGACGTGCTTCTTCTGGTTCCTCCTCGGTGTACATGGTGACTCGCGGGGAGTCGAACTCTATGTCTGTTGGGATGACAGCTTCAACACCGTACACAAGTAAGAAGGGTGTGAAGCCGGTTGACTTGTTTGGTGTCGTGCGCAGACTCCAGAGGACGGCTGGCAACTCATCAAGCCAACAGCCGGCCGGACGCTCCAGTGGTTCGACCAGTCGAGGCTTGATGCCAGACAGGATGAGGCCGTTTGCTCGCTCCACCTGGCCGTTTGACTGCGGATGGGCAACGGACGCTAAGTCCAGTCGGATGCCTTGTGTCGCGCAGAAACGGGCCAGGGCGCCTTTGGCAAAATTTGTGCCATTGTCGGTGATGATGCTGTGTGGTATGCTGTATCGAGTCGTGATGTCAGCGATGAAAGTCACTGCAGTTGGACCATTCAACTTCTTGATGGGCTTTACTTCTATCCCCTTGGTGAATTTGTCCACCACGACAAGTAAGTGAGTTAGGCCGCCTCGTGCCGCTTTGAATGGTCCCACCATGTCCAGGCCCCAAACAGCAAAGGGCCAGGCGATGGGGATAGTCTTGAGTGCGAAAGCCGGCTGATACGGCTTGGAGCGGAACATCTGGCACCCCTTGCATTTTTGGACTAATTCCTTGGCCTCTTCTAGGGCAGTTGGCCAGAAGAAACCGTGTCGGAAGGCTTCGGCGATGAGTGCTCTTGAGGCCACATGGTGGCCGCACTCGCCTTGATGAATGTCTTCGAGAATCGCTTGGCCTTGCTCCGGCTCGACGCAACGCTGGTAGACACCAGTGACGCTGCGCCTGACCAGCTCTCTGTTGACTATGGTGTAGGCTGCCGCTCGGTGTTGTACTTGCCAAGCCAAGATTTTGTCAGTTGGTAGCTCTCTGCTTACTAGGAACTTCAGGATGGGCTGGGCCCATGAGGGTGCTGCTATTTCTTCAACTGCCAGTACTGCTACTTGGACGAGGGCGGCTGGGCTGGGGGGCGGCGGGCTGCAGTCCGCGGCCGCTTGTTGGGTTGATGAAGTCCCCGGGCCGACTGGTGCAGTCCCTGGGCCGAGCTCTGGGGTCTTCGCAATGGTCGCCGCAGTCCCCGGGCCGGGTTCTGAAGTCCCCGTGCCGGCTTTGACTGCGGCATTCTTGGGGCCATCTGTAAGAATTCTCGTGCCGTCTGCTGAGGCTCTTGATTCGGATCCGACTTCTTCAGGGGGAGCCGACACAAAAATGGAGTCTGATTCTGGTGAAGGCTTGACAGATGGCTTGAGGAGGCGCTGAAGGGGGACGCTGGATGGTATTGCCTGGCGGGTGGAGCCGATACGTGCCAGGGTGTCTGCTTGGTCGTTGTCATTTCTTGGCACGTGAAGGAACTCGCACCCCTCAAAATATCCACTGAGTTTCTGTACAAGGAAACGGTAGCTCGCCATGTTTGCATCTTTGGCGTTCCAATCGCCAGATGACTGTTGGACCACCAAGTCGGAGTCGCCATAACACAGGATCCGGCGAATGCCAAGTTCCTTGGCAAGCCGGAGCCCGTGAATGAGCGCATCGTATTCGGCGACGTTGTTGGAGGCGGCGAAATGGATCTGCAACGCATACTTGAGCTTGTCGCCTTTGGGGGAAGTGAGGACAACGCCGGCTCCCAAGCCGGTGCGCATCTTGGAGCCATCGAAATGCATCCGCCAATGGGTGGAGTCGGGCGCTGGCGGCAGGTACTGGGTCTCGGCCCAGTCAACGAGGAAGTCGGCCAGTGCTTGCGACTTGATGGCGGTGCGGGGCTGGTAATAGATGGTGTAGGGGGCCAGCTCTATGGCCCATTTGGCCACTCGGCCAGAAGCATCTCGCCTTCCGATGATCTCGGCTAGTGGGGATGTGCAAACCACAGTGATTGGATGCTCTTGAAAGTAAGGCTTCAACTTCTTGGCGGCAAAGTGCACGCCGTAGCACATCTTCTGGTAGTGGGGGTAGTTCTGCTTGGAGGTCGACAGTACTTCGCTCAGGTAATATACCGGTCTTTGGACAGGTAGCGCCTTGCCTTCCTCCTTGCGCTCAACTACAATGACTGTGCTGACTACCCGGCTGGTGGCGGCAATGTACATGAGCATGGGCTCTTTAGGAGTTGGGGCCGCCAGCACAGGGGGAGTAGTCAGCATTTTCTTCAACTGGAGAAAAGCTTCGTCCGCCTTGTGGTTCCATTCGAAGAAGGTGGTTGTCGGTGTCAAAACCGGCGGATCCCGGGTAGGGGGTCCCAAACTGTGCATCTAGGCGGATGGTAACAGGAGACAAGGGACACGATGTTTTTACCCAGGTTCGGGCCCTCTCGGTGGAGGTAATACCCTACTCCTACTTGATTAATATTGATGATATGGGTAGTACAAGAGTAGATCTACCACGAGATCAGAGAGGCTAAACCCTAGAAGCTAGCCTATGGTATGATTGTTCTTCGTCCTACGGACTAAAACCCTCCGGTTTATATAGACACCGGATAGGTTAGGGTTACACAGAGTCGGTTACAATGGTAGGAGATCTACATATCCGTATCGCCAAGCTTGCCTTCCACGCCAAGGAAAGTCCCATCCGGACACGGGACGAAGTCTTCAATCTTGTATCTTCATAGTCTTGGAGTCCGGCCGTGATGATAATCCGGCTATCTGGACACCCCCTAGTCCAGGACTCCCTCAGTAGCCCCTGAACCAGGCTTCAATGACGACGAGTCCGGCGCGCATATTGTCTTCGGCATTGCAAGGCGGGTTCCTCCTTCGAATACTTCATAGAAGGTTTTGAACACAAGGACAGTGTCCGGCTCTGCAAAACAAGTTCCACATACCACCATAGAGAGAATAACTTTTGCACAGATCTGCTGACGTATTTGGCGGCGTGACACCACATCACAGCCAGGCCTTCATATGAATCATTTTTTACTATCCCACCTCAGCGCGTTTAGCGAGGCGGTTTCCTTGGCACGTCTTTATCAAAGTGTAGATCGTGCCCCCTTATTCCGGGATTCTCATCAAATACAGACGTGGGTAACCCAACCGTGCCCGTTGGCGCGCCTCCTCTACCGAAGGCGACTCCTAATCCACCACGGGGAGGGCTCTTGGTATTCAACCTCTATATAATGAGACCAAGGCCCTCTTCTTTTTTACACCCTCCATCGAGTTCGCCTCGCGCTTCGAGTTCTAACACCCAAAGCTTCAGATTTAGGCGCTTCGGACCTTCGACGATGTCCGGCCCCGACCAGCACGGCCGATGGATGTCTTCTTCCGTCACAGAAGAAGATGTGCTAAAGCTGCGAGACGCCAGGTATCTAACCGGCGAGATTTCGCATAGGCTGCCTGCTCCAGGGCAGTTCATTCCCACTCCTGAGCCCGGCGAGAACGTGGTGTTCGTGTCTCACTTCCTTCGGGGTTTAGGCTTCCCGACGGATCCCTTTGTGCGGGGGCTCATGTTTTATTATGGGCTGGATTTCCATGACTTGAATCCGGAGTCCATCCTCCATATCTCGTCATTCATTGTCGTATGTGAGGCGTTCCTCCATATTACCCCTCACTTTGGATTGTGGCTCAAGACCTTCAAGGTGGAGCCAAAGATGATCGAGGGGCAACAAGCAGAGTGCGGAGGGGCGGTCATAAGCAAGTGTGCTGATGCTCCATGGACCGAGGGCTCTTTTCAAGAGGATCTTGGTTTCTGGCAACGGGAGTGGTTTTATATCACCGCTCCCAGGGGCACCAAATGGGTGGTGTTTCCCGCCTTCCGCTCAGGTCCACCACAGCGGCTGGCGTCATGGGTCAACAAGGGGCTCGACTGGGGACCGTCCAAGGACGTTCCTTTGTTGCAGGGCCGTATTCGAGAACTCCAAGAAAGAGAGATCAATCTGGTTGCAGTGGCGCAGGTTATGTTGATTCGGCGCCTTCTGCCCTGCAAACGTCGCCCCCTCCGCCTGTGGGAATTTAATCTGGAGGGACCACGAGCTCTCCAAAATTTTATGGGTACGACGCCCGTGGAGATGTATAAACTATTCTTCGGATCACAAGAGAAGTGTCCAGACCTGACTGAGGACGCAGGACTGAGCTGCAATCGCCCAAATACTCAAGTAAGTAGTCCTGTACCCGGACAGGTTGTCCGTTCATTTATCGTAAACTTGCCCTTAAAGGAGCTGTTTCTTGAACAGGAGTGGATAGCGAAGGCAAAGTTGATAAGGTGTCCGGCTCCCCTCCCAGAGACCACGCCGGATCCCATGCTGACCAAGATGTTGAAGGCCGCGCCTTTTAAAGAAGGTGAAGGGGGGAGCAGGGAAGCAACTACCTCCACGAAGGAGGCTTCTATGGAAGGAGGGATCAAAAGTCCCACCCTCCAAGGAGAGAAGAGGACCGCTTCGGAAGAACCGGAGGTCAAGGCCTCAAAGAGGGGGAAGAAATCTTCGTCGGAGAGTCTGGCGCTGGGAAGTATCCCAGCCGCACTATATCCCCAAGGGGATCAGCCCTCTAGCGAGCCGTAAGTAAAAAAGAAGGGGTCTTGTAAATAAGGAACATCCCTGCATTTATTTCTAAAGACAACTGCAATTTTACCTTGTAGTTCGGATCTCAGCCCTTCTCAGCAGAGCTCGTCTTCGGGGGATCTTCTTCCGGAGATGATGGAGAGCGAAACGCCTCCACCTGTCGCACCCTCATGCGAGGCAGACGACCCTGAGTTGTCTTCGCGGAGGGTTTCCCCAAGTCCGGCGGGGCCGGAAGGTCCGGTGCCAACTGGCGTGCGGTCGGAGGAGCTGAAGGATCTGCTCAGGCGAGCGGCTATCTCAGAAGATCACCGTGTTCTAATGGGTACAGTGATTGAAAGAATAGCATCCGCTGAGAGCGGATTGCATGAAGCCGCCAGAAGTTTACTGACGGGGTTTGAGGTACGCAAAAATGATGTACCTTCTGACAGTTATGCATATAGAATGCGCCCTGTATAGATAGTAGCCCCTGAGACTCGGTATGTTGTCAAAATTGACAGCGTGCCGAGGATCATAATCTCAGTTATAACATATCGTCGCTCCTCAATAGGTGGCGGGGCGTCCGGTGGCCAGCCGGACTGATGAATATGCCGAACTAAAGCGGCAACTTTACGAGGCGGATGCGGACATCGCGCTGGTCAATAAACGGTTTGACGAGTCACAAGGTATGCGACTTCTACGCGGACACCTGGTAAGGGAGCTTGACGCCCATGCCTTACTACTTGTATGCTTAATGCAGGTGGTGCCGCTGCTGTGGAGGAGCTGCGGGTGGAACTCGCTCGAGCTAAAGAGCAAGCCAGAAATAGTAATGCGGCCGCTTTAAGGGCGGCCGAAGAGCTAACAGCTGAATGGGCTGCTCACTGCGGAAGCAAAGAGGAAATTGCCGATATGGCCAGAAAGTTGAAGAATACTAACGACAGCTGCGAGGTTCTTGAAAAAGAACATCAAGCGAAGCAAGAGGGCCTGAAAAAGGCCACCGCCGAATCCAAGGATGCTCGTTCCGCTTTGAGAGCTGCCAAGGAGGAGCTGAGTCAGGCCGGGGCTATTGCGGCTGGAAAACCGTTTCTGCTGCGGTGGAAATATACGGATCCGAAGTATGCTCAGTTGGACAAGTTGTGGAGTTCAGAGGATGCTTATCTAGACTTAGTGGCGAGCGCTGCGGACGCGATTGAGCACTTCCGAGGCCAGAAGGGGCACAGAAGGGAAGAGCTATATTGGTCGCAATTCCATAGTATGGAGCGTCCTCTTCCATTGACCGATCGGTTGGCCGAATGGGCTGAGCTGAATCGATTATCCGGACATGCCATGAAGCATGTCATGACTCATTTGTGGCCAGGCGGACCCCAGCCGAAGAGTTATTTTGGTTTAGTGCAGCAGTTCCTTGGTGCGGTACCGCGTATCGACGCAATGAAGCGGTCGGCGTGTATTGAGGGAGCGCGGATGGCTCTGGCCCGTTTCAAGACGTACTGGGCGGAGATGAAGGCCACCGACGTTGCATCCCAAGATTCGGACAGAAGTCGAGTACCTGCCGAGCACTATTTTGAGGAAGTCCTGCATGGCGCTCGTTTAATACAGACGCAGTGCTCGAAGGATATTATGTTTAAATAACGTGTATGATTTGTGAAAACAATGTTTCAATATAATATAAGAGCTTTTTATACTTGTGCGTTCAAGTAGTAAACTACTCCCTGCGCGGCCGTTGATGTATATGTATATATAACCTGAAAGATGGCAGTCCTTGGCTTCAGCCCCCACGCACATAGTGCGGGGGTGTTTGCAAAGAAGGCGCTTTTTCACACTTAATCCAACGTCTTGGTCCTATTAAGGAGGTGGTAGCGTAGCAAACTAGGCAACCGGACTATAATGCTTTATCACTTTCACTTAGCCATAGGAGTTCGAGGGTTGGGCTACTATATAGCCCCTGGGGGCACCGCACTCTCCCGAATTCGTGTGCGTATGTGCCTGACCGAAAAACGGTCCTTCGTTAATGCGGAGGAATTCTAAACATTTCGGTGAGTCATCGAGTGGTTGACCAGTCTCTCGCTATATCATGACAGTCAGTTTTTGGCTTTCTCTACTGAGGTGCTCGCCCGGCCGAACCGGGGCACAATCGCAGTAGTTCTCCTGGTGTCGCGTTAGCCGATAAAACGGAACGTAAGGCAGCAAAACACAGGAGCCGGGCAAACCCAACATTTGACCAAAGACATGATTCGGAGCTGATGCATATAAGGCCTAACTCGAGACGCCGAACACTCCTTAAGGTATTCGGTCTTTATAAAAAGGGGCAGAATAATGCCCTAAGCCCCTGGTGTCCAGGTACGCGCAAAAATTCTGGTGCGGCCAATGCCAAAACGCCAGCCTCCTCCTCGGTTATAGTAAGAAACCGGGGGATGTATATCAACAAGAGACAGTAAAAAAGGTTTACGCAGGGTCTTGATCTGAAAAGAATCCTTGCAACGGGTCCCTACTGCACGTCTGCGCCTGTGTCTTCGTTGTGCCGTATCCTGGACGGGCGTAGCACGTTGTTCATCTGTAAAAGAGAGGAACTTAGTTTAAAAGAAAAAAGATCGTGCGAAAAATGTACTTTATATTAAATAAACAGAGTACGATTCGAAGAAGTGAATGAGATTGAGCTTTGTTGTCTCTTGTTGTACATGCGTGCAACCCCTTGTACGGGGGTATGCCGCTAGTAGGCACCGGGCTCTCTAGCCGTGTTCGGGGTTCGAATTACCTATTCAGGTGCTTTAGTTAGCGGAGCCGGATTGGTGTGGGGCTGTCAAGGCAGCCTCGCATTCTTCCGTGCTTGAGTAACACTTAATACTCCCTTTTAATGAGATGATGCTGCGTGGACCGGGCATTTTAATTGTAAGAGATGCATAATGCGGTATTGCGTTAAAGCGGGCGAAAGCTTCACGTCCCAATAGTGCTTGATGGCTACTTTTAAACGGGGCGACATGGAAGACTAACTTTTCACGACGGAAGTTGTCGGATGAACCGAACACAACTTCTAGCAGTATGGAGCCCGTACAATGGGCATATGGGCCTGGCATTACTCCTTTAAAGGAGGTGTTGCTACGACGAATTTTGGTTGTGTCTATCCCCATCCTGCGGATTGTGTCCTGATATATCAGGTTTATGTCACTGCCACCATCCATGAGGACTTGTGTAAATTGGAATCCGTCGATTATAGGATCCAACATCAAGGCAGTCCATCCTGCGTTCCGGATACTTTCAGAGTAGTCCTGATGGTCGAAGGTGATTGGTTTTGACAACCAGTGTTGGTACTCCGCTAGGGTAGTATGTGCGGCGCGCATCTTAATGGGTGCCACTCTGTTTTTTCCTTTTATCACATGAAGTGAGTTTACTGTTTTAACCTCTTGTGGGAAATTCTTTTGTTTTCCGGTGCTCTGCTTGTGGGGTTCATCATCATCCTCACTTGGTGTGTCGAGCCCCTTGTGTTCGGCGTTGAGTCTGCCAGACTGTTTGAAGACCCGACAATCTCTATGGGTATGGTTTGCAGGCTTCTGAGGAGTACTGTGGATTTGACATATCTTGTCCAAGATTTTGTTTAAGTTGGATAGCTCATCGCTATTGTCCTTAAGGGGCGGTTTTTTATTGTTCTGCCGTGAGCTTTTGAATCCGGCGTTGACTGCCGCGCTCTTTGGACCGTTCGCCTTAATCCGGCGCTGGTCCTTGTTGCGCCGTGGTTTCCCATTTCCATCCCTGACTTCGGATGTACTTGGGTCGCTGGTGCTGCATCTTGCTAGCCAGCTAACCTCTCCCGCGCAAAAGCGGGTCATGAGGCTTGTTAATGCGGCCATTGTTCTTGGCTTTTCTTGGCCGAGGTGTCTGGCGAGCCATTCATCTCAGACGTTGTGTTTGAAGGCTGCTAAGGCTTCGGCGTCCGGACAGTCGACTATTCGGTTCTTTTTAGTAAGGAACCTGTTCCAGAATTTCCGGGCTGACTCTCCGGGCTGTTGAGTTATGTGACTTAGATCGTCTGCATTCGGAGGGCGGACATAGGTCCCTTGAAAATTTGCCCGAAACGCATCCTCGAGCTCTTCCCAGCTTCCAATGGTATTTTCGGGGAGGCTTTTAAGCCAATGCCGAGCTGGCCCTTTGAGTTTGAGGGGTAAGTATTTTATGGCGTGGAGATCATCTCCTCTAGCCATGTGTATGTGGAGGATGTAATCCTCAATCCAGACTGCAGGGTCTGTTGTTCCGCAGTATGCCTCTATGTTTACGGGTTTGAATCCCGCTGGAAATTCATGATCCGGCACCTCATCGGTGAAACATAGGGGATGTGCGGCGCCCCTGTACTTGGGTGTGCCGTGATGTTCGGATATTTGGCGTGTTGCATTGCTTTGAAGAGCTTGCTTTCTCGGCCCATAGATGGACCTAACTGGGCCATCCTTTTGATGTGAATCCTTATGCGGATCGCGTACCGGCTTGTGTGCGGCGCCATTTGCCGCTCTCTTTTTGTCGTGGGGTCGTCCATCCGACCGGGTGGCCTTCATACTTTTTGATTGCGGCGGCTCTAAGGCCTCCTCATCAAATTCGGGCAGTAGCTTTCTCTTTGGGTAGCTCTTTGTTCGGCGACTGTCGTCGTGTTTGTCTGTGGTGTTGAATACTTTGCTCCATCTGATTCTGAGTGCATCTTCCGCTGTTTTGAGCTTCTGCTTCTGCTTTTTCAGGCTACGGGCAGCGGCGACGAGCCTTTTATGGAGGTTATTCTGCTCCAAGAATTTGTCCGGCGTGAGATTGTCCGGACTGTTATCTTCGCCGGGGACGTGTTGTTTGTCCAGGTTGTCCTGTTCGGACGGTTGCTCGATAGCATGTTCGTCGTCCACCGGTTCGCCCTGCTCTATGGCTGGGTCTTTGTTGAGGCGGGACTTGGTGCGGCGTTTACGTTGCCGTTTTGACTGCTTTTCGAGGGATTTATCCTTCGTAGCGTCCCGTTGTTCCTTGTCGTCGCTTCCTTTAGGTGTATCCACCATGTATACATCATGGGATGAGGTTGTTGTCCAGCATCCTATAGGTGCTGGTTCATGGTTGTCTCCTACATCGTCGTCCATACCGTCAATGTCTTCGGAGTCGAAATCGAGCACGTCGTGTAAGCTTTCGATAGTGGCTATGAAGTGGGTGGTGGGTGGGCGTTGAATTTCTTCGTCGTCCGCATCCCAACCTTCCTGACCGTAGTCCGGCCAGGGCTCTCCTAGTGAATTCAGGATGTCGCCAAAGGGCGAGTGCTGAAACATGTCCGCGGTGGTGAACTCCATGACCGGCGCCCAATCGGATTCGATTGGCAGGGGTGCGGAGGGTTCGGAGTCCGGCACCTGGGAGTCACGGTCTTCGCAAAGGACAGGGATTGTGTTCGGCTCGATCACCGTAGAGATTTCAGCCCCCGAGGTGGTGTCCAACCAACCATCCTCGATCGGCGAGATCGGCTCCGAATCAATGTTCGGAGCGGACACTAGTGCGGCCTCCAGGACACTGTTCGGCGGCAGAGTTAGATCATGCCCATCGAGACAGTGCGGCGCGCTTGGCTGTGGCTCGAATCCGTCGAAGATCAAGTCTCCGCGGATGTCGGCCGTGTAATTCAAGCTTCCAAATATGACCTGATGGCCAGGGGTGTAGCTTTCGATCTGCTCCAGATGGCCTAGCGAATTGGCCCGCAGTGCAAAGCCGCCGAATACGAAGATCTGTCCGGGGAGAAAAGTATCACCCTGGACCGCGTCGTTGCTGATGATCGAAGGAGCCATCAGGCCTATAGGTGACGACAAAGAGGAACTCTCAATGAAAGCACCAATGTCGGTGTCAAAACCGGCGGATCTCGGGTAGGGGGTCCCGAACTGTGCGTCTAGGCGGATGGTAACATGAGACAAGGGACACGATGTTTTTACCCAGGTTCGGGCCCTCTCGGTGGAGGTAATACCCTACTCCTGCTTGATTAATATTGATGATATGGGTAGTACAAGAGTAGATCTACCACGAGATCAGAGGCTAAACCCTAGAAGCTAGCCTATGGTGTGATTGTTCTTCGTCCTACGGACTAAAACCCTCCGGTTTATATAGACACCAGACAGGTTAGGGTTACACAGAGTCGGTTACAATGGTAGGAGATCTACATATCCGTATCGCCAAGCTTGCCTTCCACGCCAAGGAAAGTCCCATCCGGACACGGGACGAAGTCTTCAATCTTGTATCTTCATAGTCTTGGAGTCCGGCCGTGATGATAGTCCGGCTATCCAGACACCCCCTAGTCCAGGACTCCCTCAGTGATCTTCTTCATGTGCTGGTATAAAGGGAGAGCTTTCTCGCCCAGCCGGCTGATGAATTGGCTGATGGACGCCAAGCAGCCGGTGAACTTTTGCACATCTAGCAGTCGGCGGGGTACTTCCATCCTCTCGATGGCCTTGATCTTCACAGGGTTGCACTCTATGCCGCATTCAGAGACCAGGAAACCAAGGAGTTGGCCGGCTGGTACCCTGAAGACGCACTTCTCAGGGTTGAGCTTGATCTGGAATCAGCGCAGGTTCTCAAAGGTCTCCTTAAGGTCTTCCAGCAGTGTTCCTCGCTTTTCCTCTTCACCACCACATCGTCCACGTAGACGTGGGCGTTTCTGCCGAGCTGCTTGAGGAGGCACTTCTGCATGCAACGCTGAAAGGTGGCGCCGGCATTCCTTAAGCCGAACGTCATGGTCAGGTAGCAGAAGGCTCCAAACAGCGTGATGAAGGCGGTCTTCAGTCTGTCAGCCGGGTTCATCTTAATCTGGTGATATCTTGAATATGCATCTAAGAAGCTCAGCAGCTCGCATCCGGCTGTGGAGTCTATCACCTGATCAATTCTCGGCAGAGCGAACGGGTCCTTGGGGAAAGCTTTGTTGAGGCTTGTGTAGTCAATACACATCCGCCATTGCTTGTTCTTCTTCAGTACCAGGACCGGGTTTGCTAACCATTCTGGAAAGAACACTTCCATAATGAAACCGGCTGCTAGGAGCCGAGCTATCTCTTCTCCAACAACTCTTCTCTTCTCTTTTGACAGACGGCGCAACGGCTGCCTGACGGGCTTCACATCAGATCGGACATGTAACTTGTGCTCGGCGAATTCCGTCGGTACACCTGGCATGTATTTAGGGGACCCTGCGAAAATGTCCCGATTCTCACGGAGGAAATCGACGAGCTTGCCTTCCTATTTGCTGTCAAGGTTTGCACCTATGATAGCGTACCTCTCCGGGTGCTCCGGGTCCAAGGGTATCTTCTTCGTTTCTTTGGCCGGCTTGAACGAGCCCTCAGCTTCTGACTCCTTGGGGTTGGGCGATATTTCGGGCTGCTTGCCGGCCATTTCCACAACCCGATCAAGAAGCCGCTTCTCAGCTGCGATCACCAGGGACTCGGCTAGCCGACTGCTTTCAGCTGCGCAAGCGGACGACTTTCTGTAGTCGCCGGCTATGGTCATATTCCCCTTGGAACTCAGCATCTTCATCTTGAGGTAGGCGTAGTGGGGGACCGCCATGAACTTGGCCAAAGCAGGTCGGCCAAGCAGAGCGTGGTACGGACTTTCGAGGTCCACCACTTCGAACCAAACTGGCTCTCGGCGGAAATGATCTTTGTCCCCAAAGAGGACATCTATCAGGATCTTGCCGATCAGTGAGAAGGAAAGGCCAGGTACAATGCCGTGGAACACAGTCCGGCTTCTCTGAAGTTGTCTTTGCTTAATTCCTAACTTCTCCATCATGTCCTTGTTCAGGATGTTGATGCTACTGCCTCCGTCTATAAGCACTCGCGAGAAGCGAGCGGCCCGCCTATCTGCGGCAAGGGTGGCTCCCAAGACCAGGGCATAGGAGCCCGGACTCGGCATCACCTCTGGGTGGTCAGCCCTGCTCCAACTGATAGGCCTCTAGGACCAGTGCATGAATTCTGGAGTATCTGATGCTACTGCATGCACTTCTTGCTGCTGCTGTCGCCTGCTGCGTTGATCGTCGGCCACACTGGTGAACACCACATAGGCTCTGTGCTCTTCTGGGTACTCGTCTTGCACTGCGCCGACTGGCCTGGCAGCCGGCTGCTGGGGGCGGTGGAGGCGGCGGCCCAGCAGGCGGGGGAGGCAGGAGGCCGTCTCCCTTGGCGATCCTGGTGAGCTAGTGGCACTTCCGGGTGGTGTGGTTTGACGGCTTCGCGCCGCTATGGAACTTGCAGGGACCATCTAGAGTCTGCTCGTAAGAGAAGGCCGACAACCAGTTGGACTTGCCGCCTTTCTATCGCTTGGCTGGAGGCTGCCCCTCCGGCTGCTGGTCTTCAACTATCGCAACCTGCCGGCTGCTGGAAGCCGGCTGTGGGGCCTTGCGCTTGTGATCGTTCTGTTGCTGTCGCCGACTGGTGTCTCCAGCCGGAGTTCTGGGAGCCTGAGGAGCCACTTTGCCAGTCGCACTAACTTCAATCTCCGCCTTCATGGAGAAGTCGGCTGTAGCGTACTTGTCTGGTATGATCAGCAGCTCGTCGAGGGTTTCCGGCTCGTCGCAAAGGAGCTTGTGCTTAAGGAGGGTGCCTTCTCTGCACCCGGCGGTGAAGTACTCGATAGCTTGCACCTCGTGCACGCCCTTTGTCACGCCCAATATGCGACCCTATCCAAAAGGAACTCGACGGTCCCACCAAGGATAGACCCGCATATTGAGACGCTTTTGCAAGGTGGATATCATTACATCAACATTACATAATAGATGGGGATACATACATAAGGCACAAATGCCACAAGAATACATCAACAGCATATACAAGATCAACATCCGACTACGGATGAAACATAAACATAAGCTCAAACGACATCCACCCTGCTAGCCCAGGCTGCCGACCTGGAACCTATCCCCTGATCGAAGAAGCAGAAGAAGAACTCCAACACAAGCAAACATCGCTCTCACGTCATGAACATCGCAAACCTGTACCTGCAACTGGTGGTGTAGTAATCTGTGAGTCACGAGGACTCAGCAATCCCATTACCATGGGTATCAAGACTAGCAAAGCTTAAAGGGAAGGAAGGGGTAAAGTGGTGAGGTTGCAGCAGCGACTAAGCATATATGGTGGCTCACATACGCAAATGAGAGCGAGAAGAGAAACAAAGGAACGGTCGTCAAGTAGTAATGATCAAGAAGTGATCCTGAACTCCTACTTACGTCAGACATAACCCAGAAACCGTGTTCTCCTCTCGATCAACCCCGAAAAGAGACACTCACGGTTACACACACGGTTGGTTTATTTTAATTAAGATCAACTTCGGGTTTTCTACAACCGGACATTAACAAATTCCCATCTGCCACATAACCGCGGGCACGGCTTTCGAAAGTTCAAACCCTGCAGGGGTGTCCCAACTTAGCCCATGATAAGCTCTCACGATCAACGAAGGATATTCCTTCTCCCCGGGAAGACCCGATCAGTCTCGGAATCCCGGCTACAAGACATTTCGACAGTAATAAAACAAGACCAGCAAAGCCGCCCGGATGTGCCGACAAATCCTGATAGGAGTCGCACGTACCTCGGTCTCAGGGCACACCGGATAAGTCAGCCTACGAGTAAAACCAGCCCTCGAGTTGCCCCGTGGTGGCCCCGCAGTCTGCTCGGTTCGGACCAACACTCGAAGGAGCACTGGCCCGGGGGGGG
>LR880972.1:193969874-193989591 GCA_904067115.1 Aegilops sharonensis | reverse complement strand
TTCCAACAAGGAACAAACTTCATCTTCACCTGCAACTAACAACGCTATAAGAGGGGCTGAGCAAAGCGGTAACATAGCCAAACAACGGTTTGCTAGGAAGGGTGCAAAAGGTTAGAGGCTGACATGGCAATTAGGTAGGCTTGAGCAGCAAGTGATAGGTAGCGCAGCATAGCGAAAGAACGAAGCAACTAGCATAGCAATGATAGTAGTGAGATCCAGGGTAGCGGTCATCTTGCCTGAAATCCCGCAAGGAAGAAGAACGAGTCATGAAGAAGACGAACGGATGAAGCCGAACCAAG
Organism: Aegilops sharonensis; assembly: GCA_904067115.1. Lineage (NCBI taxonomy): Eukaryota > Viridiplantae > Streptophyta > Magnoliopsida > Poales > Poaceae > Aegilops > Aegilops sharonensis. Next base: position 193,989,292 of record LR880972.1, on the reverse strand, counting down.
CGTAGACGAACGAATCCTCACGGTCGCAACGAAACGGGAACTAACAAGAAGAAGCACACGACATAGTAAACACACCACCATGAACAAGACATGATGCACAAACAAGCATGATGCATGACAAGACTACATGAAGCTACTCATGGCAAGAGATGAAGCATACAAGACCAACACATCAAAGCAAGTTTAAATGAGGCCGGAAACAACGTATGACAATTCCGGTAAATCCTCATATGCAAATTTCGAAATTGGTCCAGATCTGAATAAACCTTAAGTTGAAGTTGTTAACCAGCAATTTAAGATGCACCATGATGATCTACACGAAATTCTAGTCAAGTTACATATAAAGTTCATTAGATTCGGAGCTACGGCCTAGAAGATATGAGCAAAACAAGATAAGCATGGCATTGGTGCAAAATGCATACAAACATCAAGAAAACACCTCAAAACAAGGATCCAACATGATAATATGAAACTACATGCAAAATCAAGCAAGTTTCATATAGAGCACACTCAAAACGGAGCAACGGTTCAACACATACACCCTATACAAGTCATAGCAACAATCTGTCCAAAACAGCAAGTAGGCATATTGCGAGCATCAAAACAATAAGCTACAGCACCTCAACAAGAAAACAAAAGGCATGGGCATGATGTACAGGTAAAGCATTACAAAACATGAGAACTGAGCTACCTCCAGAAATGACTAGAAAATGCTCAAAATGACATGGCAAGATTGCAACTAATAACAGTTTCAGGCATTGGCAGAAATAACATCAGGTTGCAATGTTTAGAGCTATGAAACAACATGTTACAGGAACTTATCATGGCAAACAAAAGCATGGCATGAATCTACTAATTTCATAGAACAAAAGTCCTTTAGTGACCATAAGCCAAAAAGGATCAGAAAATATAGTAACACCCATGTCAATATTGAAAATTTCGTTAACAGATTCAGCAACATGGCATGTCAAAAACTGATAACAAGTAGGCATGTTTACAAGCTCAATGCACTCACTACAGAGCCTTATATGATAAACTAAGCATACATACATCAATAAGACATGGCATAGAAGACATACATGGCAAGAACAAGAACATAGCATATACGGATCAACTACAACAAGCTTGGCAAAATTGAATAACATGTAAACAATCTGCCAGGAAACATTTGATAGCAAAAGTAGAGCTCGATTGACTCAAGTTATGGCACTCCATAATTGCAAACAAGGGCATGGATGGATAGAGCAAGACATGCTTTACAAAACATCCTTACTGAGGTATCTCAAAATAAGCATGGATCTCTCGGTATCATCAAGTTAACATGGCATCAAAATAACAGCTAAACAGGGCTGAAATCAGCAACAACAAGACACCTAGTTTGCATGCTTGTGCTAGTCACCACATAGATCACAAAAATACATAGCAAGCACCACTGTAAAGAAGACATGGCATATTGCAAAACACATGTAGGGCTCAAGACCATAGGATGCACACATCAATCATGGCAAAAATGACAAAAGTGCATGTTCTGATAAAAATCAGAAACTAACATCACATAGCACTCTTCCAACAGCATTTCGGGCATCAAGATGAGCTCAAATGAAAATGAAGCAATGAGATGAAATGATCTACTCATCAAGGCGAACATTTTGACATATTATACGCGCAAAACGGAGCTACGATGACAGAGTTATAGCATGATGAAAATGGCATAAAATATCACATATTCGAGGACTTAGACGAATTTTTGAGGTCAACCTTAGGGTTTCTCAGTTTGGATCCGGGCGCGTGGCACGAGGATCGCCGGGGAACCCGCTGGAGCCGAGCAGGGAAGGTCGCCGGAGGACGGGGCCAGCGGATCCGGGCACCCTCCGACCAGATCCGGCCGGAGGGACCCGCGGCGGCGGCGTGGTCGACGAGCACCGGGCAGCGGAGCTCGCCGGAGATCCGATGCGGGGCGGCGCTGCTGCAGAGAGAGAAGCGGGTGAGGAAGGGGAAAACGGAGGGAGGAAGGGAAGGGGAGGCGCGATGGGAGCGGCCTGCGGTCGAGGTCGCCGGCGACGCCACTCCGGTGGCCGGCGGGATGGAGGCGAGGCGCAGGGCGCAGTCGGGCGGGCTCCCTGGTGCGGGCGCTCGGGCGGCGGCGGCGGGGCGCCCGGGCCCCGATGGGCTTCCCAGGGCCTGATCCAGGTCCTGGCGGGCCCGCGGGTGGGAGGCGGCGCGGGGAGCGGGCAGGGGGCACGCTGGGGACGCGTGGCGCCTCCTGGGAGGCTGCCGACGGCGGCTCGGGTGGCGGCTGGCCCATAGGGCAGCGCCAAGTGGCGGAGGAGGCTTGGGGCGCGCCGGATTCAGAGGAGAAGGTGGGAGGAAGCGGCGGCTGATGATTGGGGAGGCACGGAAATCAAGGAGGGAGGTTGGGGGTGCCAAAAATGGCAAGGGGGGCTGCTATTTATAGCAGGGAGGCCTAGGGATTAGGGTTTGGGGAGTTTTGGAGGGGTTTCGGTCCCTCGGATCCCGATCTGGCGGTCCGGAGTGGAGGGGGGTTATAGGGGGCTGCAGGTGGGCTGCGACGAGAGGGTCTGGACTGAGGGGAGAGAAGAGAGGTGCCGTCCGGCGGCAATTTCGAAAGCCGAAACGTCCGACGAAGGTACCGATAACGATACCGCTATACATGACGGTTGGGCTATCAAACGAGCTCCGAATGCGACGAAACTTGACAGGCGGTCTACCGGTGCTATACCAAGGCCGCTTGGCAAACCTCGGTCCATTCCGAGAACGTTTAACACCCGCACATGAAAAGAGGTAAAAGGGGGCGCCGGGAGACATAGGAGTGCCGGATTGCAAAACGGACAACGGGGAAAATGCTCGGATGCATGAGACGAACACGTATGCAAAATGAAATGCACATGATGACATGATAAAATGCAGATGATGACATGGAAAAGTGCAACACGCAAGCAAATGACATGGCTAAGACGACGAATAACTGGCAGACACCTGGCGCATCGAAACTGGGGCGTTACACCCTTGCAGGAGTTCCGAAGCTCGGCCCAGCGCGTGAGGTAGTCGCGAGTCGACTCGTTGGGGCCTTGAACGCACAAGGAAAGCTGGCGAGGCTTGGGAGGTCGCTTGTACGTGCTTGTGAAGTTGCGGACTAAGGCTTCGGTGAAGTCGACCCAGCTGTTGATGTTGCGGGGCTTCAGGCTGTTCAACCATGTCCGGGCCGTGCCCTGGAGCATGAGCGGAACATACTTTACGGCAACACGCTTGTTGCCGTTCGCTATGTTGACGGCCGTGGAGTAGTCGACCAGCCAGTCTTCCGGCTTTACGCAGCCGGTGTACTTGGGTGTATCTCGGGGGAGTGTGAACCTTTGGGAAAGGGCTCGTCTCGGATGCGAGGTCCGAAACAGGGCGGACCCAACTCGTCTCCTTCTTCCAGCGCCAGGGATCGGTGGAGTCGGTCGATCCGGTGGCGGGCGTCGTTTCTCCGACTCCCTCTCGGCGGCCAAGGCGGTCGCCGAGTCTCGGATGCTTGACGGGTGGCGGGGAGACTCGCCTTTCCTTGCGAGGAGGAGGAGGCAGACAATCGTCCCGCCGTTCCACTGCTCTTGGGCGGCCGTCTTGGTCGCGCTCGATGGAGATATGAGTCCGACTGTGGCTGACAGCCGGATCCTTGTTTTTTCTTCCGCGGACACCGCCAGTCGGTGTCCGAGACGTCGCGCCTTGATCTCGGCGGGGAGGCAGGTCGTCGTTTTGTCGTTGCGGCGCCTCCGTGTGGCAGCCGACCTCGTTCTGCGCGGCAGCCACGTCGAGGAGCTGCTGGACTCGCTCCGTCATCAGGCGGCGCTCTTCCCCCTCGAAGTTGTCCAGCTCGTCCGCCACCACCTGGGCGGCGCGGATGTTCTCCGCAGGCGTGGCTTACACAGGGCGATTGGCCCCGAACAGGTTGGCGATGGCCACGCCGCGCTGTTGGACCGCGCCTAGGTGGCTAGGCCCAGTCGGGGCCGGCGAGCCGCCCACAGCGCGATCCATCCCATGCTGGTAGGCTTCTGACAAGCGTCTCATGCTTGCCAGCTTCCTCGCGCCTTCGACGAGCTGAAGGCGGTGTGCCTCCAGCATCTCGGCGTCAGCGTCTTCTGGAATAGGCGCGGTCAGGTCTTGCAGAGCCGCGTCGAGAGGGTCATGAGCTCCTTCGCCGGAATGCTCGCCATGACCGACGACGAGCACTTCTGTGACGGTGCTTCCGCCGCTCTCCGCGCGAGGGAGCGGCTCATCGTAGACCACCACGTTGGTGGGGAACGCGTCGAGCGACGCGGTGTCGGAGTCGACCAACATCGGTACGGTGGAGCCTACGGACTCCAAGTCCGTGGCAGGCTCGCCAGCGATGCGGAGTTGGTCGAGGAGGCTCTCGGGGCCGCCCGTGCCTGCATCGGATGCAGAATCGTCGGAGAGGCGAACCTCGCCGACAAGTTCGGCGAGGCAGCTGGCCGCGTAGGCGATCTCAGCGCCGTGCAGCGCGTCGGCGCAGACTCCGTCTGGCATGCCGGGCTGGCTGCGCTCGCCGGGGAGGAAAAGGGTTCCCGTCCAGAGCGGGTCTCCGAATGATGGTGCACCTAGCCCCACAGTGGGCGCCAAATGTCGGGGGTTGGGTGCGACATATGCCAAAGGATGGCTTATCATGGTGGGGGCGAGTAGAACGTCGCCGGTGCCTGGAAACGGTATGAGGCAAAGGCATGCACGCCGGTGGATCTTACCCAGCTTCAGGGCTCTCCGTGGAGATAATACCCCTACTGCTGCTCTGCGGGGTCTCCGCATGATCACTATGGCAAAGTGAGTACAAGGTTGCTCCTTGAGCTGTTCGGGGTGAGGAAGGAGAAGGGCATGGCTAGCTCTTCTCTTCCCTCTATGTGTGTCTAAAACTACTAGCATCCAACCTCTTGCATGGGTGCCCCAGGGGGTTTATATAGGTCTACCCCCCGGGGGTACAATGGTAATCTGGCTGGGCGTGGGTCCCAGCCGTCTGTCTCTCAGGTCGCCATCTTCTCCGCCGACTGCTGGGGCCCGCCGACTAGTGGGCCCCGCCGACGGGCCCAACATGGGGCCGACAGGCCTTGTCCGCCGTGGGCGGGTCTTGCTGGCTGCGGATTACTGTAGTCGCGCCTCTAATGACGCTGGCTTGGTCACGGGGTCATGGCAACAGTGCCGCCGCCTGACGGGCGATCACTGTTGCCATTCCCTGTCTTGTCTGGTTAATGGCGTGCGGGGCCCGTGGGAGGGGCTGGGCGACTCCTGGGGGCCGACTCCCAACGGGTCCGGCTTGTGGCGCTCTCACCGTCTTCTGCACCCCCGTCGACAGGCGGGTCCCGCCATCTCTAGGTCGTACAGACAGGCCGTCGTGGGCTCAGGGCGCCGCCCACGGGGCTGATGTTAGGGCCGGCATGGCAACAGTGCCGCGCCGGATGGAGATCTCCGTCGGTACGGCGCACTATGGCCATGCCTGCCCTTCGTGAACGGGGCAGGGATGGGCCGCGCGGCGGCCGCACCCCGTCCCGTCCGTAGTTGCGTAAGCAGGAGGTGGTGGGAGTCGCGGGCCGACTCCCCATAGCTGGTTTCTCTGGAAGCCTCTAGTTGGGAGTCGGCTTATTTCGAAGCCGTCTCTGGGTCTCGGCCATGAGGGGCAATCGGTGGCTCTGCCGCCGACTCTCAGAAAGCGGCTCTTCGTCTTGGGGTCTTGAGGGGCGCAGCCTGCCCCGATGTCTTGAAAGGTCCGGGGGCTCGGGTTTGCCTACCCATGGCCCATTACTCCGACAGTGCCTGAGAATCCCGTCGAGCAGGAGCGCTTTAAGCGCCGGCTTATAGCCACAGCATATAGCCTGGAGAAAAAGCAACAACAACTTCGAGCTGACCAAGACCTGCTAGCGGATAGATGGACCGAGGTCCTGGCGGCCGAGGAATATGAACTCGAACGCTCAACCAAGAGTTACCCAAAGCGCAGGTTGCTACCCCAACTCGAGGAGGAAGCATTAAAACCTGCATTACCAGCGTATGATGCGGCTGATCGGCCACCTCGTCGCCGAGACAGAGTGGCATATCAGCCCAAAGTCTAGCCCGCACCCCGCCGCCATTCAAACAAAAATACCAAGGCCCGGGGCAACACGCGGGACCTGCGAGACATATTGGAAAACAAAGCAGGACACACAAGATCGATCTACGAATCACGGGGGCGTGCCCCAACGCGTGACGATGATCGTCACACCGGATAAACTAAAAGCAAATCCGGCCGGGCCAAATACAGCAGACAAGACTCGTATGAACTGCATCGCGACATAGCCCGGCACAGAGGTGCCACACACCCCCTATGCTTCACTGATGAAGTAATGGATCACGAATTCCCAGAAGGGTTTAAACCCGTAAACATTGAATCGTATGACGGTACTACAGACCCCACGGTATGGATAGAAAATTTCTTCCTCCACATTCACATGGCCCGCGGGGAGGATCTACATGCCATCAAGTATCTCCCGCTAAAACTCAAAGGGCCGGCTCGGCATTAACTAAATAGCTTGCCACAAACTCCATCGGAAGTTGGGAGAACCTGGCAGACTCATTCCTGGACAATTTCCAGGGCACTTATGTACGACCACCGGATGTTGACGATTTAAGTCACATAACACAACAGCCCGGAGAGTCAGCCAGGAAATTCTGGACTCGTTTCCTTACTAAAAAGAACCAAATTTTCGACTGTCCGGATGCCGAAGCCCTAGTAGCCTTTAAACATAACATCCGTGACGAGTGGCACGCCCGACATCTCGGCCAAGAGAAGCCAAAATCCATGGCAGCCCTCACGACACTTATGACCCGCTTTTGTGTGGGCGAAGATAGCTGGTTGGCTCGTAGCAACAACACAGCAAGCAAACCTGGCATATCAGAGGCCAGGGATAGCAACGGCAAACCACGTTGCAACAAACACAAGCGCCACAAACATGGTGAAAACGCCAAAGATACGACAGTTAATGTCGGTTTTAGTGGCTCAAAGTCCGGTCAGCGGAAAGGGCCACTCAAAAATAAAAATTCGGGACCATCCAGTCTGGACCGCATACTCGATCGCCAATGCCAAATTCATGGCACCCCAGGAATGCCAGCCACCCATACCAATAGAGAATGTTGGGTCTTCAAACAAGCCGGCAGGGCAGGCGCCAAAAATAGAGAAGGGGGGCTCTCAAAGCTATGATGGCGACGAAGAGCCCAGATCACCGAACACAGGATGGCAAAAGAAATTTCCCCCGCAAATCCAAACGGTGAACGTGGTAAACACCACCCAAATTCCCAACCCGGACCGGATACGCACCCTTAGGGATGCCGACTTAACGGAACTAGTCGTCCCACAATATAAACTAGGGCCGGTCACCTTCAACCGCATAGATCGTCCGGTTAACGCCAATCAGGGCAATCCAGCCGCATTAGTCCTCGACCCAATAATTGACGGGTTCCACCTCACACGAGTCCTTATGGATGGAGGCATCAGTCTAAACCTGCTTTACCAGGACACAGTGTGCAAGATGGGCATCGATCATTCGGTGATCAAACCAACTAAAGCCACTTTCAGAGGCATCATACCAGGTGTGGAAGCCAGCTATACAGGCTCCATCGCCCTTGAGGTAGTCTTAGGGTCACCAGACAATTACCGTACTGAAGAGTTAATCTTCGAAATCGTCCCTTTCCGCAGTGATTATCAGGCACTGCTCGGACGAACCGTGTTCGCTTGATTCAACGTGGTGCCACATTATGCCTACCGTAAGCTCAAAATGCCCGGTCCACGCGGCGTCATCACGATTAATGGCAAGTACGAACTTTACTTCGGCACCAACGAGTACACCACTGCCTTAACAGCAGAAGCAATGAGCAGCACCTTGCAGCCGAACCTCGAGTCGACGGCCAGGATCCCGTACACCGTCAAAGTACTCTGAACTACTTTGCGGTAGGATAGCCCGGCTGGCCCAGAGCTCAACTAAACACTCCAGCGAACGCCGCAATCAGTGGCTCAACCGCTCTCCGGCATGCAAACATCTCTTACATTTCCTTCGCAGGTTCACCTTTGCGCCAACCAGGACGGGCGATATGGAGGCAGCTCGAACGTGCAAGGGAATCCTTAGATATTCCCCGCGATGACCATCCGACTATACTCCGGATCCGCACACAGCTTCTTCTCCCTGGTCTCAGCAGGTTCCACAGTCATATTTCCTTTTTATCACATTACCTGTACTTATACGCATCGACGTACTATTCAAATACAACATATGGATTCATATGACGCTTATCTGCTGTTATTTCTTATTAAAATTCTTTTGTCAAGTGGCATCCGTGCACCACGATATGCCTTCAAATATGCCAGGGGCTTCGTTTTACACATAATACAACAATAAAGTCCGAACACCTTCACGGAAGTTCGGCACCCCGAACCTATAGCATTATATGCATCAGCTCCGAGTCATGTCTTGGGTCAATAGTTGGGTTTGCCCAGCTCCCATTTTTTGGTACCTTACATTCCGCTATATCGGCTAAGGTAGCACTGGGAGAACTACTGCGATTGTGTCCCGGTTCTTCCGGACGAGTACCTCAGTAGAGAAAACCGACAACTGACTGTCATGATACGGCGAGAGCTGGTCAGCTGTTCCAGAGGTTGTAAAATCTTTAGGATTTCTCCCGCATAATGCCATAACCAATGCAGCGTGCGATGGATTGGTTTTTCTTCTGAGCAGGTGCTTATACAGCCCCTCGTGCGGTCTTCCGAAAACCAGGGGCTTCGCCTACCTTCCTAAAGCTCATATGGCTAAGTGAGAGTGATAAATCCCTATAGTCTGATTGCCTGGTTCGTTGTGCTGAACACCTCCTTTGAAGGACCCAAAACTGGGATAAAGAGTGATCAGGTCTATCCCGAACACCCCCGTACTTCCTACATGGGGGTAGAAGCCGACAACTGGCCAACTCTCAGGATTAATATATAAGACGGCAGCGCAGGAGGATAAACTTTTATATAACAGGCAATAAATAATATAAATGACCTTGTTCAGACATTGCAAAATACAACATGATTTGCATTCATGGAAATATAATGTCCTTGGTACATAGCTCCGCTGCAAGGCAGGATCCTTTCAGGACACTCTCATAATATAATTCGGGCTTGCGGTGCTCCTTCCCCTCTGGCGGTCCTTCGGTCATCAGCTTTTCAGCATCCATCTTCCCCAAGTGCACCTTTGCAAGGGCGAAGGCCATTCGCGCACCCTCTATATAGACCGACCGCTTGATGACATCAAGTCGAGGGCAGGCACTCACAAGCCGCTTCACGAGCCCGAAGTAGCTGCTTGGAATCGGCTCGACGGGCCATAGCCGGATAATCATATCCTTCATGGCTAGTTCCGCTGCCTTATGCAGTTCGATCAGCTGTTTCAGTTGATCGACAAAAGGCACCGGATAATTCGGTGCCAAATACTGCGACCAGAAGAGCTTATCCGTAGTGTTCCTTTCTTCGGCTCGGTAGAATTGGGCGACATCCGATATGCTGCGGGGCAGCTTGGCAAATACCCATGAGAAATCCAAATTCAAAATTAGAAAAATAATTTTCTCCTCAAATACTTGCTTTACATGGAAAAAGCCTTACCCGCCGCGATCTTCCTCGCCTCTTGGATCCCCTGCAGGGCGCTTTGGGTTTCCCCCCGGGCATCGCTCGTGGCTTGATGCGCCTTGGAGAGTTCGGATACCTTCTCCGTTAAACTCTGCTCCAAGGTCTCGCATTTATTCACGACCTCTTGCAGCTCCTGCTCAGCTTTAATAACCCTGACCTCGTGCTTCTCACGAAGAGCCTGCTCTGTGGTTGCCTTTTTCTCGGCCTCGGCCGCAACCTTCTTCAGAGCCTCGACTTCGGTCATCATCCCTAGCGCAAATCATGAAACATATTTCATCATACCGAAAATTCATTCGCAATAAACGCGAACAAGACTTGCGCATACCTTGTTTATCTCCCAACTGCATTTTCAACTGGCCAAGTTCTTCTTTGGCCCGCTCGAGACTTTGATTCAGTCCGGAGACTTCCGCAGTATGAGAGGCAGCAGCCTCTACAGACGCCTGCTTATAACAGAAGAGAAATAGATGTCATCCAATGAGTCTTCCTGCGAACATAAATTTGATCCTCTGTCCGGTTCTTTCTTTCACCGAACAGTGTATCGGGGGCTACTATCCATACCATGACACTCTTCGAAACCTCATAAAACATACCTCAAAACCTTTTATAAGGCTGATACAGGCTTCATTCAGTTCAATCTCAGCAGACTGAATCTTCTCAATCACCACACCCATGAGGGCACGGTGTTCATCGATGATGGAGACGCTTTTCAGCGCCACCAACAAAGCATCCGACACCTCTGGTTGGACAGAGGTTGCTGGTGGAACAGTCATGCCCCCTCCAGCTGAGAGAGGCTGCCTGCTTGATTCTGGAGTCGTATTAGTCTCCGGAATTGCATACGGCTGGGAGCCGAATTCAAGATGGCCCCTGTCGTCAGCTCCCATGGGAATTTTCTCCCCCATGTGTCCGGCCCCTGAAGTTTGACCTCCAGGCGCCGCCTTCACGGTCTTTTCCTCTCCTCCTTGGCCGGGGTCCCTCTAGGACGAAGCCTCAGTGTTATTCACCTGTTTGGAGGAAGGGGCCTTCGGGGGCGTCCCGCTCTCCATAGGACCCGAGCTCAGCGAATCCTCTGATGAGGATTGTTTGCTACGGAACCTCGCCGGATTACAAAAAATATGGCTCCGGTTAAAATATTTTGCCATGATGAGTCTGGACGCATAAACTTACTCGGATTCAATATACTCACGAATTCACCAGGGGCTGGGCCCTGGGATCCCATGCCGGGCTGCTGTCGGCGGCGGCAGTGGACTCCTCCGGAAGAGGATCTTTTCCCCTTTTAGGCGACTCGGCCTCCAAGTGTGCGGAGGCCGTCCTCTTCTTTTTTTCCCTCGCAGGGGATTCATCTTCCTCCTCCTCCTCCTCTTTGGAGGCAGAACGGGCATCAAAGCCCTTCGATATTGTGTCCGAAGTGCCGCGGCGACGAAGGCCGCCCCGGGTCTTTTTGGCCTCCTTCTCGGCCGTGTTCTTCGGCACCTCGTAAGGCACCAGGACCAGCATCTTCATCAGAAGTGGGACGGCCGGTTCTTCAGGCGGCGGAGCCGGACAATGGATCCGCTCCGCCTTCTTCGGCCAGCCCTAGGAGAGTTGCAGAAAACACATTAAGCGCTTCCCTTGGGTTATGCGGATAAAAAGTATGATGACTTACCGAACTTGCAGGGCGGGACAGTTGGTACCCGCGGTCTTCGGCGGAGTCCGCCATGATTTGTTGGACTTGAAAAGCACCTTCCAGATGTCTTTGTGCAAGGAGCCGAAAAGCTCTCGCAGGGTTTGGTGCTTGGCCGGATCGAATTCCCATAGATTGCAAGTCCGGTGTTGAAAAGGCAGGATCCGGCGAACTAACATCACTTGGACTACATTGACAAGTTCAATGTTCTTGTCTCCCATATCTTTAACGTGCGTCTGGAGCACCGACAATTCGTCGCACGAAGACCAGTTTAGGCCCTTCTTGACCCAGGATGTAAGCCGCAGAGGGGCACCGGATCAAAACTCGGGAGTAGCGGCCCATTCCGTGCCGCGTGGCTCGGTGATGTAAAACCACTGCTGTTGCCACTCCTTGACGGAATCGTTAAAGGTGCCTGTTGGCCAACGTTGGGCATCTTGCTCACCATAGCGCCCCCGCACTCGGCGTGCTCGCCGCCCACTACCTTGGGCTTCACATTAAAAATCTTCAGCCATAAGCCGAAGTGTGGCGAGATGCGGAGAAAAGCCTCGCACACGACAATGAATGTCGAGATGTTGAGGAAGGAATTAGGGGACAGATCGTGAAGATCGATCCCATAATAATACATGATGCCACGAACGAACGGGTGGAGGGGAAACCCTAGACCACTGACAAAGTGAGGGAGGAATACAACCCTCTCGTGGGGTTCCGGAGTAGGGACGATCTGTCCCGCCGTCGGGAGACGGTGGCTGATTTTCTTGGCTAGATACCCGGCCTCCCGAAGCTTTTCGATATCCTTCTCCCAGACGGTAGAGGCCATCCACTTGCCTCCTGCTCCAGATCTGGACATTTTCGGAAGGCCTTTGTGGGCAGAGGAGATGAACGGTTGGGCGCTGGAGCTCGGGCGGAGGGGAATGGATCGGGAAGAAAGCGTGGGTGCGAAAGGGAGTCCTTATCCCCTTATAAAGGCAACAGGGATTCTGCGCCTCCCCACTTTCCTGGTAAACCCGCTTATTCCCCAAGCGCCGTAATTGATGGCTCGGTTGGGTTACCCACACCCGTATTGATGAGAATCCCATGATAAGGGGACATGATCTCTGCTTTGACAAGACGTGCCAAGAAAACCGCCTCGCAATATGTGCATTAGCTGGTTAGGAAAAACGGTTCGAATAATGACCGGCCCATGGCGTGATGTGGCGCTATGAAACTTTTCAGCAGATTAGATTTTTGGAATATTATACTCTCTACGGCGGTATGTGGAATTTATTTTACAGAGCCGGACACGATCCTTGTGTTCGAAATCTTCTATGGAGTATTCGGAGGAGGAACCCGCCTTGCAATGCCTAAGACAATCTGCGCGCCGGGCTCGTCGTCGTTGAAGCCTGGTTCAGGGGCTACTGAGGGAGTCCTGGATTACGGGGTCCTCGGACTGCCGGACTATATACTTTGGCCGGACTGTTGGACTATGAAGATATAAGATTGAAGACTTCGTCTCGTGTCCGGATGAGACTCTCCTTGGCATGGAAGGCAAGCTTGGCAATACGGATCTGTAGATCTCCTCCCTTGTAACCGACTCTGTGTAACCCTAGCCCTCTCCAGTGTCTATATAAACCGGAGGGTTTAGTCTGTAGGACAACAACAATCAGAATCATAGGCTAGCTTATAGGGCTTAGCCTCTAGGATCTTGTGGTAGATCAACTCTTGTAATACTCATATCATCAAGGTCAATCAAGCAGGAAGTAGGGTCTTACCTCCATCGAGAGGGCCCGAACCTGGGTAAACATTGTGTCCCCCGCCTTAGACGCACAGTTCGGGACCCCCTACCCGAGATCTGCCGGTTTTGACACCGACACCCACTGATATGAGATAGTACACTCATGCAGCTCAGGATGCAAAACTACCAGGCAGTTTTCCTTACAAAAATCAACATTGTGGCCTTTAATCATACATTTTGCTACAACTAAATTTAGATCAGATAAAGGTTGGATTCACGCCGATTAACAAAATACATGTTGATGTAAAAATATAGTGATATACAACAGGTACTTACATCTGCATTGGAGTACAGAGAATTCCTGCAAGAATCTTTCCTCACAGACGATACCAGTGCAGAAATTCTTCTATCTGGTAAGCTTATATTCTAAAAGAGAGATGGGTAAGAAACATGTAGAAAATATGATTAGCATGCTATAAAATTTCATGATGCAAGGATACGCACACGCTTCTTAGAATGGAGTTGACATATTTTGTTGGACTAGAGCGGACTAGTTCTTTGGCCACTTGAATCTGCTTATTATCAGTAGGAGTTTGGTTTCTCTTTGCTGGAGCAGTATCTATAAAAACTGGAGTTGGTTTATTATCTCCTGGCGTTTGGATCTTTTGCAAAGACCTGGATTGTAACCCTTCAGATTCTAACATAGTCGTCTTCCCCTTGCATGCCTTGTATAGAAGAATGGTGCTTCAATTATAAAACATGCTACATCAGAGAGATGGAATAGGTACTGAAGAATAGAAAGGCATGACATATTGACATGTATTCCCTCCATCCGGAAAAAAATGGATGGTTCTAGGAGTATTTCAGTTCTAGATACATCCTTTTTATCCATTTCGGCAACATGTAATCCGGACGGAGTGAGTATGGTGTAAGAGCTAGGGATACGACAGGACAACACAGTACAAAAAACACTATTTGAATGTAAAACTGTATGCTAGAGGAATACGTACAGAAAAAACTAAGGCAACATACACGTGTATGATTCGGAAACTAAGATGGCATTGCAACAGAGCACTAGAACAGCACTTCAATGTAAAAAAACATGGTATGGTAGACAGATGAAGTACATACTGATGAATAACAATGCATAAGATATTCAGAAGCATGATGTCCAAATTAAGCAGATGGCATTGCGATAGAGTAATACTTGAATTTAAAACATGTTATCATGAATGGAATAGGTACTGAAAAACAGGAAGGCATGACATATTTACATGCATGATCAGCATGCTAAGCACATGGCATTGCAACAGAGTAGATACACTCCCGGACATTACATGCATGTTGTAGCCATATCACGGGCCAAGTTAGAGCAAGGACCTTGTGGGGTGAAGAGGATTCAACATCGTTCTGCAAGTCTTCTGAAGAACTGCCTTTACATGTTCCATCATATTGGGTATCATTGACATCAAGTTTATTGGCCTTTACATTGCTCCGCGAGGTTCTTGTGGATATATCAGTGTGTGCAATTATATCTGACATGCATGGAAGACAACTAGTAGTTAGATTTATGTAATGAGTGCATGTAGGAGACGACATAAATAGTAGGACTGGGGTTAACTAGCAGCAACAGGTCTCGAAAACTAAAGGGAGAACACAGATGAAAGCTAGAGAATATGTATCGTTTGTACTCGAGATTAACTAGATGGCACACAAAAGTATTAAAGAACAACATAGGTAATACTAGAAGTGGTATAACACTATAATCACCAGCCTATGGGATAGCATTGGCTGATGGATGATAACTATGGAACAACGTTACCTAAAGAACAAGTATCTTAGCTGAACTATGGAGCAGCATTAACTCCTGAACAAGACCCGTAAGAGATTAGCATGAATATACAGTGAAATGTGATAATCTATTTTCCATGCTTAGATGAATAACAAAGCGATAAATGTTGCACACAAGTAAGATGAGGGTACAACCTATCTGGCAGCCATCCATAGGAGTGAGAAGCATGTGCTGACTTGTTGATGGCCCTGCAGTTGTTGTGGTTGTCCATGTCGGGCACACGCATTCGATGCAGGGAACTGTTGAGTGGGGACTATAGCTCCCTTCTAGTGTATGCTTCCCTTGTTGGAGCAGCTGCGGTGAGTCGCAAGATGGTGTGGCTGAAGCTGCAGATAACGCATAATGTTAAGAACGACACATCTCTTTGATCTGAAGAAATACACTAAGAGATCAACAACAAGGTACGAGAGTGGTCACACGTCTGTTGACTGAAGACTAAATTGGGGTCACACAATTTTATTTTATTTTGGTACTATCCAATCTACGCCGGATGGCTTGATGGCTGTCTTGTGCCTCCCGGCTGACACTGTTAGGAATCTTCCCTGAAGAGCCAGCGACCAACGGCAGAGCAGCTTGCCTCCGCCGTCCGTGGCTCTGGCCAAAACCCCGCCCCCCGCCCCACCGCACTGTCGTGGTTGCGCCGCCCCCGGACCAATCCACAAAGACTCCCTGTCATCCAGATCTGGCAGCGGCAGTACCTTCAACCCACGCAACTCTAAGACTGCCATCTAAGCGCTGCTTCCGTGGCGAACTTGCGGCCCCGCACCCTTATGTTAGACACCAGCCAACCGGCAGCCTAGGAGCTCCGCCGCCTCGAGGGGTGCTACTTCCCATTGGGAATCGATTGGCCGAAAAAACATTCAGAAAATTGACGCCTAAATAAAGTGATTTGAGACGAGGGTGCGACCTATCTGGCAGCATGGTGAAGTAGGCAGGTCCAGCTGCCCAGTCGGTGAGGCCGGCGCGGTTGCGGTGGCCACCGGCGGCAGGGAAACAGCTATGTCACGACGGTCGACGGCTACGGGGAAGCAGCGTCGGGACTCTGGACTGATCCGAAGTTGGAGCCGCTCCGGCAGCCGTGAACAACGGCGGGGGTGAATCGGCTCCGGTACAGTTCACGCGGCCATCGTCGAGGTAGCTCCACCAGCACGGAGTAAGAGGCACACGACCCAGTGCATGATGGCAAATGGACAGCGTCTCCGGCATTAGGGAGGAGGGCAGCTGTGAAATTGGTGCGGTGGGGGCGCTATGGAGGAGGGGCTGAGGTTTCACGGCTCAGGAGAAGGGAGCTTCCGGGGAGAAGGTGATTTGGTGCCAACGAGGTATGAATGGGGGGGGGGAATTGGGAGGGGAGTGGAACCATGTTTTAAGGACGCATTTGTCTGAAATGTGAGGGGGAGTTACAGTTCTACCCCTGCCTTTAGGCTTCTCGGCTTGGGTCTGTGTACTGAGGGTCGAGGATAGTAGAGTAACTTTGCTTCTCCCCAAATAGTGGCCGGGAGCGATTTCGGGCGAGGAGGGCGTGTTTTGAAATATAGTGGGCGCGAGCGATTTCGGGCGAGGAGAGCGTGTTTTGAAATAGTGGGCGCGAGCTATTTCGGGCGAGGAGAGCGTGTTTTGCCGACCAAGTTTTATAAATTATTCGGCACATGTCATTTCGTCCGAGGAGAAGGCGCGCTTGGATGAAGTTACGAACCTACCCTCGATGTACAACGGGCCAATTAATACGTCTCCCACATAGGACAGTAATTTCGCGTCTCCCATTTATTTGCTCGGGCGAATTCCACCGAGCAGAGGATGTTTACTGTTCGTTCAAAATTTGGGAGAACTAGCATCCACGTCTACCTTACCAAGTCGATTCGAATCAAATTTTGAAATATTAGCTTGCCACTTCTTTTTTAGATGGAGAGATGATGCTCGGGAGTAATTTTTTTTACATGCTCGTTGCTAGCGATTTACTATATGAAAAATAGTTGACCCACTCAAAAACGGGAATCAAACCCAAAATGAAATATCTCGATTCAATGAAATAGCTCGTTCACCAGGTCAAAATAGTGAACTAAATCCAAAATTAAACACCTCAATCAAATAGCATGTTAGTATTATAGTACTCCATGAACATGTCGAAAGTCAAATTAATGAACTTTTTTGATATACGCATATATCCGTTCATGTGTGGATTGCAGAAAACATGTTCTCCAATTTAAATATTTGAATGCAAGTTTATATCGAAACATGGTTTAAATCAGTCTTGATGCATAAAATGCGACCTCCCCCTCTCCCGGACTCCTACTCTCTCTCTCTCTCTCTCTCTCTCTCTCTCTCTCTCTCTCTCTCTCCGACAATCTTCAATTCTGTCGCACGCATCCAACACACAAACCTTGTTGGTCCCTCTCCCTTTCTCTCTCTCTCTCTCTTTGTGTGTGTGTGTGGGGGGGTCTTTCTAGTTCGCATGCATATATACTCCATCTATAGGTCTCTCTCGCACACTATGTATGATTCTCTAGTCCAAGCTAGATATCTTGGGTGCACTCATTGTACGCACACAAATTCCTTGGCTCGTTTCCTGTAACTCTCTCACGCACCACTCTATCGTCTCGGAGCTCTTCCCCCCTCTCTCAAACTCTCCATCTACCTGGGTCACACATACACATGCATATCTCACTCGCACTCGATAGGTCCATCTAAAAATCTATCTCTCTTCCTCATTCTCTCTCCATCTCACATGCACACACACACAATCTCATGCCTAGCTAGCCAAGTATGATGGTCTCTCACTCAATTGTAGGCACACGCAGTCCCCCCTATATGTATATGACTAGCTAATCTTAGTCTCCATCACAAACATGTGCATGGTCTATCTCGATTTCTCTCGGGGCATCTTTCTATCGCGCACGCACCTCCCTCGATCTCCCACCCATATAGTCCCCTCACGATCTCGAGGGGGTCTCTCTATCACAAACACACCCTCTCGCCCTCCCCATGCATCCATGTTCTCCATGCGTCCCTCTCGACCTTTGTTCCTTGTTGGCCAGACCTCTATTGGACATGTGCTATAGGGGTGTCTCTCTCCGTTGCAAACAATCACACACTAGCTATCTTCGTGTATCTCCTCACCTGGCCTTTCAATCTCGGAGATGCATGCTGGATATGTTCGCCTAAGAAATGAAATAACACACACTCTCTCTAATTTATCGTTTGTTGTCACTTTCTCTTTCACACACTACTCTTTTTGCACACTTACTCATTCTCCTTCACACGCACTTGATCCCTCTCGACTTAGGCACTCTCCTCGGTCCATAGCATATTGATTTATTGAAAAGTCAAACATCACAAAGTTTCACCATGTACGTGGAGAAAAACAATTACATCTAGAACGGCAAACATATACCATTAGATTCACCATGAGATGTTGTTTCATATGATGTATCTTTGGTATTGAAGATATAAATAACATTTGTGTAAACCTGATCAAAGTTTCCAAAGTTTGACTTCTAAAAAAATTACATGCATTGCATTATCGAGCAGATGGAATATCTCTTTCCCCCTCTCAGCTATCTGACGCACCACTCAGCCTTATCGGGGCTCCTCAATCTCTCTCAAACTTTATATCTCCCTGGTTCACACATACACATGTCTCGCTCGCGCTATACATATAGACCAATCCAACACTCTTCGCCCTTGTTCTCTCTCTATGTGACACGCACCCCCCTAATGAGTACCAGAGTCCCTCACTCCATCATAGGCGCAAGAACTCCCCCCTAAGTATGATTATCACTCACTAGCCATCAGGAACACACGTATTGTCTTCTTCCATCCATACGTCGATCTCGATATCTCTCTGGGTATCTTCTATCGCGCACACACCTTCTCACACGATCTCCCACCCATGTAGTCCCATCACGATCTCCAGGGGATCTCTCTATGACAAACATACACTCTCTCCTCCCCATGTCTACATTTTCTCTGTACGTCTCTCTTGACATCTCTCCCTTGTTTGTCAGACCCCTCTTGGCCACGTGCTAGGGGTCTTGCTCTCTCGGTTGTAAACAACCACACACTATCTCCTCACCTGGCTTCTGTTGTCGAAGATGCATGTGTGATATGTTTGCATAAGACACACACGTTTTTTCTCGACTTTTATCGAGTGTTGTCCATGTCTCTTTCACACACGCACACACACTTTTTTCACTCACTCTTTCTATTTCTCTCTCTCTCTCTCTCTCTCTCTCTAGTTAGGGACTCTCTCATGTCCATAAGCATATGGATGTTTTGAAAAGTCAAACCTGAGAAAAGTTTGACCAGGTATATGTGGAGAAAAAAAATTACATCTGTAAAGATCATTAGATTCATCACAACATGTACTTACTTCATACTATCATTTATCTTTGGTATTGTAGATATAAGTAATTTCTTTATAAACTTGGTCAAAGTTTCAAAAGTTTGACTCTAAAAAAATGTTGGAACTACATTATCGAACGGAGGGAGTAGCTCTTTCTCTCTCTCTCTCTCT
>LR880972.1:193930069-193958427 GCA_904067115.1 Aegilops sharonensis | reverse complement strand
CGACATTCTTCATCTCTTTTCTTCCCCGGTGGATTCAATTCAAATTTTTCGTTGTCGATCGTATTCTTTCCCTCAGCTCAAATATCTCCCTTTGCTCGTTCGCCTCTCGCCAGTTTATCCTTCCGGAGTGCTGAAGTCGTCCCACAAGATTCGTGTTTGCATTTCGAGGTTGTCACCTCAGTCAAATATTTCAGTTCTTCCGGTGCAACATCTATCTGTTCAACATCCCTTTCCAATGGTGTTTTCTTTTAGTGGGCCCTAACCCACAGGTCTTTCCCAGGATCTTACCTGACTCTTTTAATTTCCCCAGAGCTATCCCAATTCTTTTCAAGTGTGACGTAAGAATGGATTCCATCAGTCACATGCCTTGTCAAGATCGATTTCAAATCATTTTCATTGTTGCCTCAACCTCTTCGCTTTTCGTTCTCCCGGAGTACCTCAATAATTTTGGTGGTGTTTCTCGTCGTCATTTGAAGACCGAAGAAGAGTTTTTCCTCTAAATCTTGTCCGTTCTTTTGAAGATTCGTGGTTCTAGCTTCATATTATCCTCTCGAATTGTTTCATTTGTCAGATATCCTTTTCTTACCTATCCGGCGTATGTCAGAAGTTCTTTTCCTGTTTCTTTTCACCGGAGGCCATCATTCCAGTTATCGTTATCCAATTATCCCGGTGCTTCGTTCAAGTGTTCTTTAATCAGCTCATGATCTCTTTGTTCTTCTGCATCTAAATCCCCTCTAGCATATTTCTCCTTCTAATTCTTCCCGGTGATTCTTTCTCTTTCATCAGTCATTTCTGAATTCTTACGGTGGTTCGTTCAAGATTATTTTCCTTGTTTATCATATTAATCCATTCGTTCTTTTCAACCTACCGGTGATTCATGAAGTCCTTCTCAAGTTTGCGATATGTCACTTCTCAATTCTTTTTCAAGAAGAATAAGTAGTATGCAACATCCATTGTTTGTCATCAGTTTTAGTTGATGAAGGATAAGCATACAATAAATCTTATTCTTATTTCATCAAAGTGATTAATCCCTTCCTTCGGAATGTGTTCTTGATGAATAAATTCTAGTTCCAAGTCTTTTCATCTTTTCTTTTCCGGAGTTCAAATTTACTTGGCCATCTCGTCGGAACCTCCATCTAAATCATCGCAAGGCTCATCTTATTCTTTCATGCTTCATTTCTATCACATCATCCTTTTGTTACCGGAGTTCTTCACAGTGGTTCTTCATAATTTAATTCATTCTTCAAGAGTTCATCAAGTTTCATTCCATCTTCTTAAGCTCCTGTTCTATTCCTCCATGTTTCAGTCGGAGTGCTGTCTAAATCCTTTCAGTCTTATTTGTTTCTTATCTAGTTCTAACCGGAGTGGTTTCATAGTCTATCTAATTTCTGTGAGCTTTTGATTCTCGTCATTCTCGTCGTTCCTCCCTTCTTCTCAAGTGTTCTCGATTCTTTGCTTCTTCTCTTGAGTTCTTGTTTCACCTCATCCCTTTTCCCTTCCGTCTCGGTCCTAAGATCTCGGGACGAGATCTCTTGTTAGTGGAGGAGTGTTGTAACGACCCGGATTCGATGCGCCAGGTGTCTGCCAGTTTTTCGCTGTCGTTGCCATGTCATGTGCTTGCGTGTTGCATTTTGCCATGTCATCATCTGCATTTTATATCATGTCATCATGTGCATTTTATTTTGCATACATGTTCGTCTCATGCATCCGAGCATTTTCCCCGTTGTCCGTTTTGCAATCCGGCACTCCTATGTCTCCCGGCGCCCCCTTTTGCCTCTTTTCATGTGCTGGTGTTAAACGGTCTCGGAATGGACCGAGGTTTGCCAAGCAGCCTTGGTATAGCACCGGTAGACCGCCTGTCAAGTTTCGTGCCATTTGGAGGTCGTTTGATACTCCAACGGTTAACCGGGTAACCATAAAGCCCCTTTCTCCTTGCAGCCCAACACCCCTTTCAAAGTGGCCCAAAACCCATCTAACTCCCCTCCATGCTCTCGGTCGTTCGATCACGATCATGTGGGCGAAAACCGCACTCCATTTGGAGTCTCCTAGCTTCCTCTACCTATATAAACACCTCCCCCTCCGAAATTCGCCGTGCAACCCTAGCCCTCTCCCTCTCAGCCGCCGGACATGTCCGCCCGCAGCTGGACGCGTCCACCACCGCCTAGCCACGTCTCCTGGCCAATCGCGCGCCGCCACCTCAGCATCCGCCGCCCCCGCAGCGAATCAGCCGCCGCCACATCGCCTCCTCTCTTTCTCCAGCGCGCCGGCCCTGCAGGCCCATCGCAGGCCCGCGTGAGCCCGGAGCCTCGCCGCCGCCCCGTTGCTTCCCGCCGGCCACCGAACCTCACCGGCGACCAGCCGCCGCCGCCTCGTCGCCAGAGCACGCCGTCCCCGCCGCCAGCACCTCCCCGTCGTCCGCCGGCGCCTCCCTGCGCTCCCGCCGCCTCGCCGGACTGCCTGCCGCCGCCGCCTCCTCCTCTCCAGTTCGCCGCACCGCCGCCATGGATTTCGTGCCGTCGCGCGCCAGTCCATGCGCTTTCTCCCGCCGCCCCGTGCCCCTCCACCGCCGTGGCCGCTCTCCGCCGGCCGGATCAGGCCAGATCCGGTCCGGGGCCACCCCGTCGCGGCCATCCCGGGTCCCCGCCGTCACCGCAGCTCCGGCGTGCCTCGCCGCCGCCGTGCGGGATCAGGAGGAGCCCCGATCCATGCCTCTCCCGCTCGCTCGCCCTGCTGGGCCGCCTCCCTCGCCGGCCACGTGGGCCCAGCCCAGCTTCCCCACCGGCCCGCCTCGTCCTCCCCGTCAACTGGGCCAAGCCCATGGTGAGCCCCGCTGCTAAGTTCCGCCCTAGGCGTAGTTTACTATAGTGCACCCATCTGTTATTTTTTCCGAAATTGCCCAAGTCCCTAGTATTTTGACATTATCATGCCATGTTCGTCATGCCGTATCTCTGCATCCATAGCTCCGTTTTGTGCGTGTAATATGTCAAATTGTTCGCCTCGACGAGTACTTCATTTCTTTCCATTGCATCATGTTCATTTGAGTTCATCTTGATTCCTGTATCTTCATTGTAATGGTGCTATATAATGTTAATCTGCTGAAACTGTTATAACTTGATGATTTGTCATTTTTGTTTCATTTGATGTGTGCACCCTATGAGCTTGATGTCTACATGTGTTTTGATCTATGTCATGCCATATTTACAGTGGTGCCATTCATGTATTTTTGTGACTCTTGTACTGAGTGCATCGAGCTTGTTAAGTAGGGTACTTGTTGTTGCTATTTTGCTAGGTTGATTCTGTTATAATATGATGCTATGTTAACCTGCTGCTACAAGTCATTCTATGCATAATCTGGAGATCTTCACTAAATATGTTTTGTTATACATGTCATGCTCTATCCAATCATGCCCTTGGTTGCATTTATAGCTTGCTGTAACTTGTTGTTATCTTGCCCTCAAGATTGCTAAATAATGTTGCTGTCAGCCTGTTAACATTAAGTTCAATGTTGCCATGATTGTTGTTAGTGATCCATGCACGCTATGAACTTGCTCTTGCCATGCTTCGCTTCATAAACATGTCTTATTACTGTTGGTCGTCTTTCCATGCCATGTATTGCTCTGTAGTGAGTGATTCAAGCTCACCAACATGCCTACTTATTATTGTTTCTGCCATGTATGAATCTGTCATATCACTTGCCATGTTTACATGGGTGCTATCATATTTTCTGATCCTTTTTGACTCATGGTCAGTAAAGGACTTTTGTTCTATTCAATTAGTAGATTCATTCTATGCCTTTTTTCCCATTATAAGTTCCTGTAACATGTTGTTTGATAGCTCTAAACATTGCAACCTGATGTTATTTCCTGATAAGTTTGAAACTGTTATTATTTGCAATCTTGCCATGTCCTTTTGAGCATGTTCTAGTAGTTTCTGGAGATAGCTCAATGTTCATGTTTTGTTATGCTTTACATGTACTTCATGCCCATGCCTTTTGTTTTCTCGTTGAGATGCTGTAGCATAGTGTTTTGATGCTTGCAATATGCCTAGTTGTTGTTTTGTACAGATTGTTATCATGACTTGTATAGGGTGTATGTATTGATCCGTTGCTCCGTTTTGAGTGTGCTCTATATGAAACTTGCTTGATTTTGCATGTAGTTTCATATTATCATGTTGCATCCTTGTTTTGAGGTGTTTGCTTGATGTTTGGATGTAATTTGTATCAATGCCATGCTTATCTTGTTTTGCTCATATCTTCTAGGCCGTAGCTCCGAATTTAATGAACTTTAAATGTAACTTGACTAGAATTTCGTGTAGATAATCTTGGTGCATTTTAAATTGCTGTTTAACAACTTGAACATAAGGTTTATTCAGATCTGGAACAATTTCGAAATTTGCATATGAGGACTTACCGGAATTGTTCTATGTTGTTCCCGGCCTCATTTAAACTTGCTTTGATGTGTTGCTCTTGTTTGCATCATCTCTCGCCCTGAGTAGCTTCATGTAGCTTTGTCATGCATCATGCTTGTTGTGCATCATGCCTTGTTCATGTGTGGTGTGTTTACCATGTTGTGTGCTTCTTCTCGATACTTTCCGTTTCGTTGCGATCGTGAGGATTCGCTCGTCTACGCTTGGTTCGTCTTCGTGGCTTCATCTTCTTCATGGACTCGTTCTTCTTCCTTGCGGGATTTCAGGCAAGATGACCGTCACCTTGGATCTCATTACTATCATTGCTATGCTAGATGCTTCGTTTTTTCCAAATTGCCATCACTTCCTGCTCAAGCCTCCCAAATTGCCATGAACCTCTAACCCTTGTCACCCTTCCTAGCAACCATTGTTTGGCTATGTTACCGCTCTTGCTCAGCCCCTCTTATAGCGTTGATAGTTGCAGGTGAAGATGAAGATTGCTCCATGGTGGACAGGATTTTGTTTGGATATCACAATATCTCTTATATTATTAATGCATCTATATACTTGGTAAAGGGTGGAAGGCTCGGCCTTATGCCTGGTGTTTTGTTCCACTCTTGCCGCCCTAGTTTCCGTCATATCGGTATTATGTACCCGGATTTTGCGTCCGTAACGCGGTTGGGTGATTTATGGGACCCCCTTGACAGTTCGCTTTGAATAAGACTCCTCCAGCAAGGCCCAACCTTGGTTTTACCATTTGTTTCACCACCACCTACTTTTCCCTTGGGAGTAATTAACCCAAGGGTCATATTTATTTAGCCCTCCCGGGCCAATGCTTGTCTAAGTGTTGGCCCAAAACGAGCAGACTGCGGGGCCACCTTGGGGAAACTTGAGGGTTAGTTTTAGTCGTAGGATGTCTCATCCGGTGTTGCCCTGAGAACGAGATATGTGCAGCTCCTATCGGGATTGTCGGCGCATCGGGCGGTTTTGCTGGTCTTGTTTTATTACTGTCAAAATGTCTTGTAAACCGGGATTCTGAGACTGATCGGGTCTTCCCGGGGAGAAGGAATATCCTTCGTTGATCGCGAGAGCTTATCATGGGCTAAGTTGGGACACCCCTGCAGGGTTTGAACTTTCGAAAGTCGTGCCCGCGGTTATGTGGCAGATGGGAATTTGTTAATGTCCGGTTGTAGTAAACTTGAAGTAAACTCTTCTAAAATACACCAACCGTGTGCGTAACCGTGAGTGTCTCTTTTCGGGGTGGATCGAGAGGAGAACACGGTTTCTGGGTTATGTCTGACGTAAGTAGGAGTTCAGGATCACTTCTTGATCATTACTAGTTGACGACCGTTCCTTTGTTTCTCTCCTCGCTCTCATTTGCGTATGTTAGCCACCATATATGCATAGTCACTGCGGCAACCTCACCACTTTACCCCTTCCTTTCCCTTTAAGCTTTGCTAGTCTTGATACCCATGGTAATGGGATTGCTGAGTCCTCGTGGCTCACAGATTACTACACCACCAGTGGCAGGTACAGGTTGTGCGACGATCATGACGCGAGAGCGATGTTTACTTGTTTTGGAGTTCTTCTTCTGCTTCTTCAATCAGGGGATAGGTTCCAGGTCGGCAGCCTGGGCTAGCAGGGTGGATGTCGTTTGAGTTTCTGTTTGTGTTCCATCCGTAGTCGGATGTTGATCTCTTGTAAGATGATGTTGTATTCGTGTGGCATTGTGTGCCTTATGTATGTACCCCCATCTATTATGTAATGTTGATGTAATGATATCCACCTTGCAAAAGCATCTTCAAGATGCGCTTCTATCCTTGGTGGGACCTTCGAGTTCCCTTAGGATAGGGTCGCATCTTGGGCGTGACGCAAGTCATTGAAAGCATGCACGGGCACGGAGGGGACGCAACTTCATTGAGTTACTGCATCAGCCTTTGGGTGTATGACACGTGGGCCCAACGGGTGGCTGGCCAACCTGTCATATAGCCAAAGGCAGGTGCAGTAGAGGGGCGAGGAGTAGATGGCCAACACGCATGTGAATTCAACGCAGTCAGCACTTCTCATATAAAGGCTCCCGCCAGTCCAATCTACAAAATCCTACGCACCTACACACCCAAGGGAAAGAATGATCACTCCAATCACAAGATCAGTTGACTAGAAGCTAGACCCATGGAGGCGATGAGCGCGAGCATCAGCCGGCTGTGCTAGATGGTCCACGACGCCGGCCTGCGGCTCGGCACGGAGGAACGTCTCTAGGTAGTGCTTGAGGCCGCCAGGGCGAGGGGCCGCTTGGACGACAGCTTGGTCTCCTTGTTCGACGAGGTCCTCGTCAGCTTCCTCGGCAAGTTCACCGTCGTCAAGAAGCTCGCAGATGACCTTGACGTACGCCTCCTGTCGTGGAATTGTCATGGCAGATGTCCTCTTGCAAGGACTTAGTCGTGGAGCCATCGCAACTAGGAAGCTTAAAGGGGTTATCAGGACAAAGGACATGAGAGGTTTTATACTAGTTTGGCCCCTTACGGTGAAGGTAAAGCCTACGTCTCGTTGGGTTGGTATTGCTTGAGGTTTCGATGACCAGGGAGCGAGATACGCTATGCCCGGTTCTCGATTGGTTGTTTCATGCCCCTAAGCCGCCGCAAGTCGTCCCCTTATATACAAGGGTTGACACCCTGCGGCTTACAGAATCCCGGCCGGCTTATAAACAGTGTCCGGCTAGGTGACTAGTTAAATCTACCTTATGATACAAGTCATGCCATTGTGGCGGTTTACTACAACGGGCTTTAAGTCGCCTACGGGCCTTTAGGCCCTTTATTGAACCGCCATCTTCATGCTTGGTCTTGGGCTTCTTTCTTGGTGAATCCTCTTTGCGTAACCCAGCCCCTCCTGGGCGGCTTACTCAAATAGTTATATCACCAACACCTCCAGCCCACGCGCCCAGGCTCTGTGATGCCTGCCACCCTCAACGGCCTCTATGGTAAATACCTCTTCGACGCACTGGTGGCCCTGCGACTGCCCGCTGTCGCGCCGGAGAATGTCCACCTCGACGTCGCGCTCGCCGCGCAGCGCCTGGCGCAGCAAGACACCATCGACATAATCACCCACGTCTACGCGCAAATAGTCCACAAGGACTACTACATGCAAGAGGAGGACGATAGGACGCTGGGCTTCTTGGACCACAGGGCAACCTTGGACGACATTGTTCAAAAGCACGTTCAACTTGCCGCCAACGTCGCTGCTCCTCACACGTCGGCTGGTGACCCGGTGCACTAGGGCGTGAGGATGTCGTTGATGGATCCGTATGTATCTTTATCTTTCCGTAAAATCCATGTAGTAGTATATGGTACTACTAGTAATTATCTTACCTTTCGCATCAACTTCATAATTTTCCTACGTACTCCATGCATGAACCGCGCCAGAACCAAACTTCTCATTACTCTAGGGAAAATCGTTATTTCTATCTATTCGTCGCGCCATGGAGCAGAACCAAATTTTACAAGTTACAAGTTCAAAAGGAAAAGCCTGCCGTGTTCGCGTCGCACCCCCACTCGGTTGGTCCGGCACGCCGCTCAAGGGGGAATGCGTGTTGTGTTGCATTTTCACTTACAAGTGAGACCGCGGTTGAGCAAACCGACTATCGGCAAACCCCCACCCCGCCCATCACGCGATGGCTGAGAAAACAGGAGGGAGAAGAGATTGCTGTAGCACGGACTCCAAGAAAATTGGTGTCGGATGGGACTCGTGTGGGTGGCGTGTGCCGTACTGCTAGACATGAATGCTAGTTATGGCCCATGCCACCCCACTATATCGAAGTGCTGGTTACGTAGAACAAATTTCCTGGAGTCCGTGCTCAGCCCTCCTCTATCTCTCTTCTCAGCCAGCCAGCAGACGCGTGGAACCCATTGTTTGTTTGCTCATATACGGTCCCACATGTCAATGAAAACGCAAGAGGACCCACTGAACCTGCACATCTTTCACCTAGACATTCTGGTGACGAAAAACAAATCCAATAAAGATCTTCGGTGGCCGCTTTTGGAGTTACTCAAGAGTAGTAAGATTCTATTTACAGTTTAACCCAAGATGCACATCACGTGGCTTCAACTACCACTCTATTTTGTTGCATGACACGACCTGGATGCTGGATGTCCCACGTGTCAGCAAAAGGAGGAAGAACTCGACCAAATCTTCGGTTGTGCTCTCGGATTAGACTAGTTGTGCTAACTTCAAATTTTATTGTGTAGAATGGATGCAAGTTTTGGTATTGGGAAGAAGAGTACATCGATATATTGATAGAGCGCAATTTAGTAGATGTTCTAGCACTTTTAGCTAGCATAGAGGCTAGAGATGAGACTAGTGCACTTGTTGATAGAATAGAGGTGAGACACGTCTACTTCTTTACACTCGAAGAAGAAAGAAGCACGCAAGATCGAGCCTTCGCAGATCAACAATGAATGCATCAAGAAGGCACTAATCCAACTTACAGGAGCAGTTATGGAAGTTGGATATCTTCTAAAATGTATTCTTGTGGTTCTTGTTTTCTTTGGTCTTGCTTTTCTAGTCAAAATTTTGGTGATGTATTTCCATGTACCAAAAAATCAGTTATGAAAAAAGATATGTGTTTGCAAAGAAAAATGTACGTGGCCAGGATGCGTCTGCGCGTTCGGCGCACGACCACCGTATCCCAGAAATGGTCGGGACACGACCCCATTGCCCTACCCAAACGGATAGAATCCGGGCAAAACGGAGGTCTGTTTGGGGTCGTGCGTTGGAGTTGGCCTTACAAGTGGGACCGCAGTTGAGGAAACCAACTATCGGCAAACCCCCACCTAGCCCGCCGCGCGATGGCTGAGTTAGAGAAACGACGAGGTTGAAGAGATTGCTATAGCACGGACTCCAAGAAATTAGGTGTCAGATGGAAGTCGTGCTGGTGGTGTGTGTCGTACTCCTGGACGTGAATGCTTGTTCTGGCCCATGCCACCCTACTACTCCTACTACTTATAGTAGTAGTATCGAGGATTCGAGGTGCTGGTTACGTACAACGAACACATTAACATATGGCCCACCTCACATTGTGGCCAAATTTCCTGGAGTCTGTGCTAGGTTAAAAAGTGTTCTTTGTGAGGATGGGTAGCGGGTCTCAAGTTTAAAACTTGTTGTATTACATACGTAGACGTAGAGATAGTGCAGCATGTGAAGCTAGTACAAATAGTGTACTATTGTTTATTGGCCTCATCTGATAACCTGTTGTACCGTCGCAGCACCCACTCAGAGAAGCGACTCGAATGCCATTCATAAATTTAGTAAGTTTATCTCAGGCATATCATTTTATTACATACAACAGGTCATCAACCCACAACGACAAAGAGGATACATTATAAATACTAAAGTTTTCATCAAACAACAAATAACAAGCAATGAAATGAACTTCAACTCAACCAATCCTCGGCGTTGGAAACGCTTGCTTTGAACCACAAGCGATTCGCTGGGAAGAGCCAGCAATTGTCAATCTCGAGACGAACGCAGGACTGGTCATCCAGGCTGAAGCGGCCTACTATATCACGACCAGGGTAGGGAACCACCGCATTGTCCAACGTATAGATA
This sequence comes from Aegilops sharonensis, assembly GCA_904067115.1. Taxonomy (NCBI): domain Eukaryota; kingdom Viridiplantae; phylum Streptophyta; class Magnoliopsida; order Poales; family Poaceae; genus Aegilops; species Aegilops sharonensis. The sequence goes on along the minus strand of LR880972.1, from coordinate 193,948,422 downwards.
CAGTTGCTTCTCATAAATGGTAGTAATGTTGTGTCAACAACAGTTGGATCGCCTTTCACCGTCATTGGATAGTTTTGACCAAGGAAGAGCGAGTTTGCTCCAAGACTATCAATACTGTACCAGTAAGAAGGTGTTGGCGCTAGCACAGTAGTATCCATCCTGAATACCATGCAACGGGTGTCGGAATTAGGCCTGCAAACGAGTCGAGCTCGAGCGAGTTGGAGTTGGCTCAGCTCAACTTATATGAAAATTCGAGCAAGCTCAAACTTAGTGAAGCTCATGATCGAGCTGTAGAACATAACTCATGCTCAGCTTGTAACGATCTCGAGTCAATCTCGAGCTAGTTTCGAGCTAATGAGATAGTAAAAAATATAAATCTATGGAATAACAAAAAAAATTAAGGTGAATATATTGGGAACCTTTGCCAAAAATATAGGATATTTAACACACAGTCGACCACGTGCCATAATTAGGCCTAAATCTTCTCTGCACTTAATTAAGTTTCCATGTTCGTTGGTAAATAAAATGAAGAAAAATTATGGACAACATGTATGATAATAAATTATCTTATTTCCATTTAATATATGGCATGATTATTTAACATAATGATATTCTGTCGAGCTATCAAGCTAAATCGACCGAGCCAACATTGGCTCAAGATCGGCTTGTTTCTCGGTCGAGCTACATAAAGTATTAAAACTCATCTTGTTTCTTTTCGAGTCGATCTCGAGTCGAGTCAAAATTCGAGTCGATCTCGAGCATCTCACAAGCCTCGAGCTTTTCTTGCAGCCCTAGTTGGAATAGGTCCTGAGAGTGCGACCATGGGAGACAACACCTGCTCCCTCAGTAGTAACATTAGTAGTGGGCTGTATACAGACAAGAAGTGGTGATCCATTGGAATTAGTTGCCAGCCGCCAGTGAGCATATGGGCCCTGCTCGTCCTCATGCTCGTGATCATCACCATCGTCATCTCCCCCTTGGTTATAAAAATTTTCAAGTATAGGTGGCGGAATGTTCACAGGACCTTGGAAACACAAGAAGAAGGTTAATTAGTAGAGAAGGGAAACTTGCTAACTTGCATGCATGTGGATGAAACAATTATAATTATGGTGAAATACAAACGTACCGAAACTACGAGGATCCCATGCAAAAACAGTGCCACGAGTGGTGGCAGCAAACACAAGACTCTCGTATTCAATTGCATCACAGTACACATCTGTGTATAGAAACTGATTTTTGAGCAATATCCATCCAGTCGAACCACGAAGAACGGCAACAAGCTTGTCGAAGATAGCAACAACTTGATAGTTCTTGTAATTCCAAGAGCGGTTGGGAACTCGAGAAATTGCTATCTTCCATAGGCGACAGTCACCATGATCATATTTGTACGTACGTAGATCATCTCTGTGCTCAACCTCAGGGCACTCAGAGATTTTTGGAAGTGGAATCCGCTGACGAGTGTACACATTCATAAGTTCCCACTCGCAGTTGTACCCAATATAAACAACCCAATCTCCATTTGCGCCTGCCCAAGCCTTGCCCTCAAGTGATGGCATCTTAACATCATACATATCATTATCAAGTGGCATCAACTTGCACAAGGCGAGGCTTCCCTCGTCCCCGCGCCAGTCAGCAGGGTCACGGCGAAGAAGATAGGGGAGATCAAACCGCTCCTGGACCCTTGGGTTCCTTGTAATGATGTTATTAGTTGAGTCAAGAATGGTCGTGAATGAACCTGCCATGCTAGCCGAGGTGATGACGTCGCACCGATCAATGAGTTCCCCCACCATGTCATCTTTTAGATCGGGGCAGGAATAACAGGGTCATTTCCGGCTTGTTCCTTCCATGGAGAAGACGATCGAACAATGGAAGAAGGAAGGGTGAAGGCAAATGGAGGAGGGAGGAAGAGCGTGCGACAACAGTTCCAAATCGAGAGGGAAAGGCGAAGAGTCGGTGGGCAGTTGCCAGTTTGCCATGGTACGCGAAGAGGCGCCCCGGCCTACACGTCCTTTCGAAAATTGTACAAAAGGACTCGCCGTCGTCTCACTGACATGTTGGAACGGGACCACATGTCAACGAAACATGGTGTGTAATTTCTCGTGCAAAATGCGATCTGGCCGCGTTGGCCCGAGGTGCCGCATTGGTTATCGACCTTTATTTTTTTACTCCCTCCTTCCGGGTTTATTGGGCCCTTAGGCTACTCATAGTGGGGAGTAACATATACTAGTATCATGCATATGATACTAGTATATGATACTACCTTCATAGTGCATAGTATCATAAAGTAGTATCATAGGTTACCATATTTATTGCCATGCATGACACAAAGTAGCATAGAATTTAACATGATACTGTATCTACCTATGTTACTATAACCCTCTCTCTCTTATTTAATTGTATGCCACATAAGCATGTTTGCTAGTCCCAAGTGCATGTTACCGGTTATGTTACCCCCACTATGGCTAGCCTTAGGCCACAACACAAAGACCAAGGAGATACACACATGTAGAGATTTAGGGAATAAATCTGCTTAATTTTCTCTCTAACTACCCTATTAAATCACCCTATTAACTAGAGCAGCGCATGCAGCGGCCGTCGTGCGCATGCAGCCTGCATCCATGCCCAGTCGGCAAGGTTCCTACGTCGGCTCCATTGCAACAATGCATGCGTGGGAGAGATTTCAGGTAATAAACCAAGGTAATTAATGTACGGGCCTAATAAAATGGTACAACCATCTGTGGCTCTCGGGCCAAATAAACCCGGATGGAGGGGGTAACATACAATCTGAGTGGATAGCTCCTGTGGTCATCACACATGAGCGGATATATAGGTGGGCTAGGTGGGCAGGCGGCAACAATCTAAGTGCTAAAAGAGTTGATCCAATGCTTGGTTTTGTTTGGATTTTCCAACTATGACCATTGGATAGAGTGAATCAATGGCTTACGTTCAAAGTTATTCTCATACTATAGAATGGTATAGGAACATGGAGAGATTTGGTTGATTTTATATCGCTGAATAATATAAAATATTATGAGTGCCAACGCTCCACCCCGAGGTTTGTAGCTCCTTCTCGGTCGTCGGGAATCTATGTTCTTCCACTCTTTCATTTAAGACATGAGCTTTGTTCATCCTGTTGCCGACACGCGGGACATCTATATGCCTCCATTTTACATAATCATACTATATGCCTCCATGACACACGGGACATCTAGCATCAAGGTGGTGTGTCATGCAAGAAAATGGAGATATGCAGTGCATAAGTGAGTCATGCACTTCGATGGCACCTAGTGCGTAAGTGAGTCATGCACTTCCATGGAGATACGCAATATTTTTTCTACTCGATGGCACGTGAATAGTGCATGTACTCAATGACAGAGCACGGGATGGTAGCCATGGACATGGCCGACCCTTTTTGAAGAGAGTACTAATAAATACATAACTTTGATGTGTCCCGTCAACTCGCAGAACAACAAGAAGCTTGCTTACTACGCCTTCTCCCTCGCGAACGCGTGCGCGGTGGCTCGCAGCATGAGGAGAAACTTTTGCTTACAAGCGGTGGACGTGCAGCAGTTCATTTGGTGTAAGATTGCCAGAAGTAGTATTGTACCATCATTATTGTTCGACTTCCGGAAGAGGAGAAGAGCCAAGCGCAAGGTCACCTACTAACCTAGAAGTAGTACAGTACTACTACAGCCAAAGCTGGTCCACCTTATTAGAGCATGGTTAATTAATATAGGCGGCTCTTATAGCGGCACATCATTTAGAGCAAGTACTCTCTTCGTAGGATCAAAGGAAGTGAAACAAAAGTTGGAGTGGATGCTAGATTGCTAATTAAAACATGATTACATAGGAAAAAAATCCTATTGCATTCTATCCTATGAATCAAACAACCAATGTAGGAAAATTATGAGGGGGTCTCTCCAACAGTGTTCCTCGGCTTGCACCTAGCATCACAGTGGTCGAACTTGGAGTCATTCATCTGGTACATGTGGCATCTCAGGTCTGGTACTCCAATTTTAGGTTAGCTCTATGTGATGTGGCAACTTCATATACTAATCGGATGCTGGCTATACTACTACAGTACTCACACTCCAAGAAGTGACTCAAAAACCATTCATAAATTGAGTCTATGTCACGCATTTGCAAATGTACCATTCATTACAGACAACAAGTCGTCAACACACAACAGCAACGATGATACATGTTGGATTATAGATTATTTCCAACAAAACATTCCAGTTAATACTGAAGTTTTCATCACACAACAAATAACAAGCAATGAAATGAACTTCAACTCAACCAGTCTTTGGCATTGGAAACGCTTGCTTTGAACCATAGGTGCTCTGGGAAGGGCCATCTATTGTCTATATCGAGAGCAACGCAGGACTGATCATCCAGGCTGAAGCGGCATATATCAGGAGCAGGGTAGGGAACCACCGCAATGTCCAAGGAATAGATACAGTTGCTTCTCATAAATGGTAGTAACGTTGTGTCAACAGCAGTTGGATCGCCGTTAACCATCATTTGATAGTTTGGTCCAAGGAAGAGCGAGTTTGCTCCAAGACTACCAATACTGTACCAGGGAGAAGGTGCTGGCGCTAGCACACTAGTATCCATCCCGAATACCCTGCAACGGGTGTTGGAATAGGTCCAGAGAGGGCGACCATGGGAGACAACACCTGCTACCTCACTAGTAACATTCATACTGCACTATATACAGACAAGAAGAGGTGATACATCGGAATTAGTTGCCAGGCACCACTAAGTATATAAGTTCTGCTTGTCCTCATGCTCATGATCATCACCATCTTCATCTCCCCCTTGGTTATAAAATTTTTCAAGTATAGGTGGTGGAATGTTCACATGACCTTGGAAACACGAGAAGAAGGTTAATTAGTAAAGGGAAACTTGCTAACCCGCATGCATGTGGCTGAAACAATTATAATTACGGTGGAAGACAAACGTACCAAAACTACGAGGATCCCATGCAAAAAAGTGCCACGAGTGGTGGCAGCAAACACAAGATCCTCGTATTCAATTGCATCACAATACTCATCCGTGTACAGAAACTGATTTTTGAGCAATATCCATGGATGAACCGTGGAATCCGTAACTACGGCAACAAGCTTGTCAAAGATAGCAACAACTTGATAGTTCTCGTAATTCCAAGAGTGGTTGGGAACTCGAGTAATTGCTATCTTCCATAGACGACAGTTACCATGATCGTATTTGAACGTACGTAGATCATGTGTGTGCTCAACCTCAGGGCACTCGGAGATTTTTGGAAGTGGAATCCGCTGACGAGTGTACACATTCACAAGTTCCCACTCGCAATTGTACCCAATATAAACAACCCAATCTCCATTTGCGCCAGCCCAGGCCTTACCCTGAAGCGATGGCATCTTGACATCACACGTATCATTATCAGGCGGGATCAACTTGCACAAGGCGAGGCCTCCGTCGTCCGCGCCCATGCGAACAGCGAAGAAGATAAGGGAGATCAAACCGCTCCTGGACCCTTGGGTTCCTTGTAATGATGTTATTAGTTGAGTTGAGAATGGTCTTGAACGAACCTTCCATGCTAGCCGAGGTGATGACGTCTCACCGATCAATGAGTTCCCCCACCACGTCATCTTTCAGATCGGGGCAGGAATAACAGGGTCATTTTCGGCTTGTTCCCTCCATGGAGAAGACGATCGAACAATGGCAGAAGGACGGGTGAAGGAAAATGGAGGAGGGAGGAAGAGCGTGCGACAGCAGTTCCAAATCGAGAGGGAACGGCGAAGGGTCGGTGGACGGTTGCCAGTTTGCCACGGTACACGAAGAGGCGCCCCGACCTACACGTCCTTTCGGAAATTGTACAAAAGTACTCGCCGTCGTCTTACTGACATGTCTGAACGAGACCACATGTCAACGAAACATGGTATGTAATTTCTTGTGCAAAATCCGATCTGGTCGCATTGGCCCGAGATGCCGCATTAGTTATTGACCTTTATTTTTTTAATGGCGTGCCGTTCAGTTTTGAAGCACGACTAACTGGTATTGTTTGCAGAGAAAATATAAACTACTCTACCACTACTCCACCTGTAGTACTACTAGTAGTATAAAAAAGATTTCTTGCTAAGGGCTGCCCACTTGCTTCTCACACTATCACCCTCTCTCCAGATCTAAAAAAGACGGCCTCTCTCTCCCTCCTCACCGGTGGTCACAGATCCGCCGGCGAAGAAAAGGACGTGCAACATTGACACACTCGTCGTCGGCGAGGGAGGTCACGCACTGACGACAAGGCCGTCCTCTCAGACCTAGCGCCCGTGCGGGATGTATTCAAATAGCAGCTGAAAAGGAGTGTCAGAGGATTTGGATTGATTCGGATTCCCTAACGTAAGACATGGTCTACTCTCAAGATCCCAAAGTCCGCAGCTAAGGAAAGCCCCTTCTTCATAAGATCAAGAAAGTACGAGCGTCTTTCGAAGATTGGAAAATCTCCCATACTTGGAGAGAAGCAAACCAACCGGCCGATTTGCAAGCCTCCGTCCCCAAGCTCGTTGCCGTAGTGCGTGCGGAGGACGACGACCACGAGCGAAGCCACTTTCCGCTGACCCTCAGGTATGCTACCTCTTTTCGAACCATACCCTTGTTCTATTGCCCCATCTGCCACGTCGCTGCATGTGGATCTTTTTCCACTCCACCATCTTCCCAATTTGCTATCCTCTGCTCTGCTAGTCACGCAGATGAAAACCTTAATTTGCACTACTAAAGGAAACCCTACTTCATACAGACTAATCCATGTCTGGGTTGAATAAGGAAAGGAAGGGAGATTGTATTGTCCAAGAGAGTAGGCATCGAACCCGCATCTAGGTTGAGAAGGGGAAAATCAGTAGCTAAGGAACGAGTCTCGTGTCTCTTGGTTGAAGAAGGGTAGAAAGGCATGACAACACAATAGAGAATGACCAGGTCGATCGGTTTGTTGTCCTCACATAGGAAAAAGGTGGCTAAATAGAACAAAAATGGAACGTAATCCACATATGCTGCCTGGATATTTGTTGCTCTGGGCAACCATACCTCCCTCACCACTCTATGCGTCCGTGGAGGTACATCGTACTGGTGCGCCCACTGTCCGTATGGGCCTCCCATGCTCTTATTGTCACTTTTTTGTTGTTAGTATAACGCCAGCAGTCAAGTCAAGCAATGCTACTGCTAAAGTGATGCCACATTTAACTAATGCCGCACTCAGTCTAATGCCACCGATAAATTTAAGCAATGCCATTTAATGTCACTGGATTATTTCAGGGTTAGCTGTTGATTGTGGATGTATTAAAGATTTTTCAGCTAAGGCATTCTAATGTTGTTGCACAGCCAGTATACCAACGATGAAACTTGTTACTACCTTCATATTTTTGCACTGTTAATGCTTATAGATTACATACCTCACTTTCATGAGATAAGTTAATTTTTTTTGTACAGTGTCACCAAAATGCCAAGGCGCTGATGTCATTTTATTTTGGTTAAACTGCACAAAAAATTATGAAGACAAGAGGAAAGGTCAAGAGCGGGCACCTCCTCCTCCGGTTGTTCTCTTGATTCGTTCGATCAAGTTTTTATGTTTGATCGATTATCAATATTGGGATAGCAATTTTTAAGGTCCCCCGAGTTCGAAATGATATTTACCTTGGAGGTACATGGTTTGCAATTTTTTTATACTGTCATTAGTTAATAATGCTAGTTACCTTCAGACTTTTATATTTGGTTTAATGCTCATGCACAGCTAGTATACCGATACTGAAACGTGTTACCTTTACATTTTGTATTGTTAATTCTTATAGAAATCTTCCAGTGCTAGAGTTTATTGAAATCTGTTCAGTAAAACCATTGTACTGTACCCTGTAATAAAATAACTACTCTACTGTTGCATTAGCCACTGGATTAGTGTATATTTGTAGTATTCGAAATTTCAAATGGTGTTGCATTAGCGTATGGACATAAATAAAGTGTGGCAAGCTTTCCCAGATATGTGCTCAAGAAAACTACTACCTGTTTTTCTAAATACTAGACGTTTGGGTACTTTAAATTGAACCGCGAAAACGTCTTATATTAAGGAACAGAGGGTGTAGAGTTCACTCAAATTATCCCGGTAAAGCTAGTCACACCTTTGTTAAAATTAATGTTCATTATGTTATCGGAGGAGGTCTGTAAGTTTGTCTCTAATGCATGTCGACTACATACCTGACATCATGATGTAATGTTAAGTCATTTCCTTTTGTACAGTGTCACTGAATTATCAAGGTGGTCATAGCATTTTATTTTAGTTGAACTGCACAAAATATGCTTAAAAGAAGAGGAAAGGTCAGGAATCGATCATTCTTTCAGAAAGAACTATATATGCCTTTCTAACATCAGCCGTTGTTGCCTTATTTATCCCTTCAAACAGGTGGTTAGAAACAGTCTTGCTACCTTTTCCCATTAAGAAATTGGAATGGTTATATTTGTGAGTCTATGCTTCAACTAGTGCCACTTTTATAGTAATCACACTTTCAATATCTATGCAATCAGGGATGCTCGATTTTTGTAGAACTGCACAAAAAGTCCAACTGGTTCAAAATTAGGAGCATGTTTTCTTCCAAACCTTTATATCCAATTGGTGGCACTATAGCTGTTCATTACGAAGGTACATGGTTTGCTACTATCTTGCTACTCTTTTTGTACTGTCATTAGATAGTAATACTAGTGGTTTGCATGTGAATTTATTAGCAGGGTGGACCTACATTGGAGGTACAGGACAGGATTCAATGATTGGATGCTCAATTTCGGTTGTATCGATTTCACCTCTTCCATTACTGCGAACATGGATATCCTTGGTCTGATGAAGAATAGGCGCTATATTTCTGCTCTGAACCAGCAAATCAATTTAGTATGAAATTGTCCATGGCCAAACATGACTGTATCAAATTGTCCAGTGCAAAACATGACAGATGCTAAGCGGAAGAGACATGTTTAAACTGAAATTACAAGGTGGGGTATATGTTTACTAGCTGCTTGATATTTGTGCAGACAGAGATGTCTGCCTGTTGCTATTTGGCAAACACACAAAGTGACCGCAATTTTGGTTGAACTGCACAAGAGAACAGTATAGTCACTGCATGCAGTGCTATTTGAAAATAGACACAGAAAGATTGATAGTCACTTCATGGACTGCAGAAAAGTAGTACTGTACTATTTATTGGCCAACACTAGGTGCTTCATTGCTTTGGTCTGATTATACAGTGGGCATCATTTTGCCTAAGTTAAAGTTTGTATTCCGAAAATAGTCTCGCCGTGTGATCGAGAGAAGACCAAATCATATTGCAGTGGTTGTTCCTCCATCATGTGTGGTTCATTCTCATGGCTCCAGCTGTTGGTGAAACCACTTACGTTTTCAAGAGGAATTGTAGACTTCACAAAAAAATTTGTCTTTCAGTCTGTACTGAATGTGCCAAGAGAAGTATCCATGTTAGTAGGCAGAACAGATGTTTTTCTAGATCTTTGCTTTTGGAGCCACATATTTGTATATGATCTGTGAATCATTGAGATGCATTAACATGTTGATCTCATGTATGGGAATCATACTAGTTGGTTTTAGTTGCGACACAAGATCCGAAATGGCTGATCTTTGCTTTTGGAGCTACATATTTGTATACAGTTCCTTATTTCTGTTCGCTCAGTGTTTACAAGTTACTGATCGATCACTAGCTAGCCTACTAATGCGTTCCTGGCAGTTTTAGTTGCGACGCAAGATCCGAAGTGGCAGTTTTTTGAATAAAAATGCCTACCTCTGAAGAAACTGACAAGCTGCTCTGAAGAAAATGCCATACGAATCTGAAGAAACTGCCAGCGAAAATGTTCGCAAATGCCTTATCTCCTAGTTAAAGTTCATCAACTAATGCCCTCGGCTGCGACTAGTTGCATGCTGCTAAGCGTACTGGCTGCGAGAGATATTGATTGCCTGCATGCAGCCGGCCATAATTAAGGCAGCTAACTGATGCAAAAAAAAGATGTGATTTAATTGTTGCGGGCCTTTTAAATCTATGGAATCGTTATTGACAAGGAGGGAGATGATTCGAGTGCACTCGTTTGACCGTCATTCCGGCGTGCGACCCAGCACGGACGGGACGCACCACTGACGGGACGACACAGTCATAATTTCAGTTTTTGTGGTTTTCCATGGCAAGCTGGCGCGCTAAGCCATGCCTGCTTATGCATTGAATTCCGATGACCAAGATGACTGTCGCGTTTCCCGCTACACGCTAGTTCGCCTACCTTCCGCCTGTAATACTACTTCCCGGGCTTCTCTGGTGGCACCATCACCCAACTCGCCCTATCCTCATAAGACCCCACCGGCCCGACGTCGCTCGCCACTTATCCTCGCTCTCGCCACGTCCGCCATGCCCCCGCCCGTCCGCGATAGGCGACACCGGAGTCGGTCACCGCCGGAACTAGTGTTCGGTTTTTCACCGGAAGGCAGGCGGAGGGAGGAGGCATTCTATCGGTCTTTAGATGGCAATGCGGAGATCGAGGACTTGTTGGAGCGTGACCGCCTGTCGGAGGAGCAGGAGTTGTTGGAGCGCGACCGATTGGTGGAGGAGCAGCGTATCGCCGATTTGTGCCGCCAGCGGGACATGGAGAAGCAGTGCACCGACGCTCCGAGTCACTAGCAGAGCGCCCGCAACTGGGCCGACTACGTGGAGGCCGGCGCCCGGCAAATAGTCCTGGAGGCTGTCGGGAACGTACACATTCGCGACGCCGATTTTTACTACTAGCTCGTCAAGTGGGTTTCCCGCTTACAAGCCGAAGCTTCAGTGGACCACGCCGGCATGGAAAGGGCCAACGGCGCGAGCACCGTGCCCTATCGCACCTCTGGCAAGTCCGAGGCGAGGCGGAGGACCCCGGTGCCGGCGTTTAGCGTGTATTGCAGATGGCGGCCGGCATCGTCTAGTTAGCTAAGAGTAAGTTAGTACTTGTACGCTACTAGAGTATTAGTGGGAGTAGATAGTCAAGTTGGCCATGATGGTTGTCAACGTGGAAGTTCAGTACTCTATATGTAGATCAGACCTGTTACTTTGCTCTGAATGTTGAACTTTCCGTTTGAACGTATGGAATGGGCTATTATTTTTTTAAATGGGTTGTATTTGTCCTCCGCGGGTTTAGGGGCTGACTTGTGGGCCTACCAAGTTGACGCGTACACAATCAGGAGATGATTGTACGTGGAGAGGATGACAGCAGGGACCCGCCAAGGTCATGGCAGTACGCAAGCAAGTGCTTCCTTATTTCAAGCCAATAAAAAATGGCTCCTCCTAATGGATTTCTGACATCTGGGTCCCATGCCATTGTCAACGTAGTCAATAAATGAGAGAATTGCACAATGAGCGGCTGACACCAGGGACCCAGCAGCTCGCCCAGTTATTTTTGTTTTGGGTTAATTTGATAAATGCCACTCCAAATCTGGTGTTTTTGAGAAATGCCGCTGCAATTTCCAAACTTTGAAAAATGCCATTTCATGCCATTTCCAGTGGCATTTTTCGAAGTCTGGAGTGGCGTTTTTCAAAGTTTGCAAATTGCAGTGGCGTTTTCCAAAGTTTGCAAAAATTGCAGTGGCATTTTTCAAAGTTTGGAAATTGTAGTGGCATTTTTATGAATCACCATAATTTGAGTGGCATTTATCTAATTTGTTTTTGAGACGGAAGCAGGGTGTCAACTAGGCTGTGCAGGGCACTCTGGCCTGTCTAGACAGCCTTCTCTTTTATGTTTACCACAGACCAGCCCAATAGTTTTTTTCTTTCTTAAAATGGCTAGCCCAGTTTTTTGTGATTTGCCAAGTAAGTCGCTTTGTCAGGTTTTTTGTGTTGCAAATCTTTCAAGACGAGGAGAGCTTCATTCGGCTGGCCGAGAAAATTGCCTATCAGTAATGAGAAATGGGTTTTACATTTTTAAAACACATCAAGCCGGCAATTAGTTTCAAATTTCTTTTTTTCATTTCGAGATTTTCAATTGCATTAATTTTTATGCGTGGACAGTTTGTTGGATTTATATTGATATACATTTATTTTTAAAATCAGTTTGAATGTGACTCGAAATTTCGGGATTAAAAACAGTTCGGACCTCACCGAAATATGCAAAATTTCATATATTTTTTTAACCATGGCCACAATATGGGCTGTAATGCTAACAAAAACAATATGGGCTCCAAAAAAACCTTAAGAATTAGCAAATGGGCTGTAAATTATTAGAAATAATGGCAGATGGATGTATGTTGTTTTCCACAGATTTGAGGCTTTCCTAAAAAAAAAGGTTGACGCACAAGCAGTGACTGTTGGATGTCCATCCAACGGCCGCCGTGCTTCTTCAATTTCTGCTCTTCCAGCTCCAACCTCTCAAACAAGCGCTGTCGGGACTGCCTGCTCCCTCCTCCTCGTGGTCGGCTGTGCTGCCGCGCAAGCCTCACCGCCCCACCGTACTCCCATTGCTCTCCTAGCCATCCCTCTACTCACCCACACCTGTTGTTATTCTCCGACGAGGCAGACGAACCAGTAAACCCTCGTACAGTCGTACTCCCCTCCGCGTGGGAAACAACTGTCGAGTCTTACCTGCCTCCGTGTCGTTCCCTTCCTAGGCCTCGCCGTCGTCCACCGCCCTGGTGCTCTCGGCACGGCCTGGTCAACGTGGTCAACGACCGACATGCATCTGAAGTGGACTGTACGTGGAGAGGCTGACAGCTGGGTCCACGGCCGCACGCAAGGAAATGCCTCCTTGTTACACGCAAAATAATGATTCCTCCACCTGACATCTGGGACCCACCGAAAGGGCCTCTGCATTTCGCGAAAAAACTTTACCGCTGCTGACAACTCGGACCCACCAGCTATATATTTGCACGCAAGGAAGTGCCTCCTTATTACGCACAAAAAATGAATACTCCCCGTGCTAGCTGGGACCCAGTATAGTGGCAGGCTGACTTGTGGGCCTACTAAGTTGAGGGGGACGGAGGGCTTTGTCAACTTAGTCAATATGCACGATTCTAGCTCCAGTGACCGTACGATGTCCATCCAACGGCCGTAGTGCTTCTTCAACCTCTGGTCTTCTTGCTCCAGCCACCCAAACTAGCGCCGGTCATGCCTCGTGCTCCTGCCTCCCATGGCCGCTGCGATGCGGCGGAGGCCTCACCGCCCCCTACTACTCCCACCGCTGGCCAGGCCATCCCTCTACTCACCCACACCCCCTGTTATTCTGCGGTGACGGCAGCCTCACACCACAGCAAACCAGTGAACCCGCATACTCCTCTACGCATGGGCATCCACTGCCTTGTCTTCCCCGGCTCCGCGTCATCCCCTTCCTAGGCCTCGCCGTCGTCCATCGCCCTGGTGCTCTCGGCGCGGCGTGGTCAACGTGGTCAAGGAACGACTTCCATCGGAAGATTACTGTACGTGGAGAGGCTGACAGCTGGGTCCACGGCAGCCGCAAGGAAGTGCCTACTTAGTACGCGGAAAATAATTATTCCTCCACCTGACAGCAGGGAACCACCGGACGAGCCACCGTATTTGGCAAAAAAATATTTCCCCCCTGACTGTCGGGACCCACCGGACGGGCCACCGTATTTCATGAAAAAAAATGTACCCCCGCTGTCAACTCGGACCCACCGGAAGTGCCTCCTTATTACGCACAAAAAATGAATACTACCCCTGCTAGTTGGGACCCACCTTGGTGGGTTGCTGACTTGTGGGCCTACTAAGTTAACGGCGATGGAGTGCTTTGTCAACTTAGTCAATATGAACGATTCTAGCTCCAGTGGCCGTATGATGTCCATCCAACGGCCGTAGTGCTTCTTCAACCTCTGGTCTTCTTGCTCCAGCCGCCCAAAGTAGCGCCGGTCGTGTCGCATGCTCCTGCCTCCCGTGGCCGGTTGTGCTGCCGCAGAGGCCTCACCGCCCCCTACTATTGCCACCGCTGGCTAGGCCCTGCTGTAGCACCTTGAAGTATGTCTAGAGGGGGGTGATTAGACTACTTGACCAATTAAAAACTTAGCCTTTTCCTAGTTTTAGAGTTTGGCAGATTTTAGCTATCTTAGGACAAGTCAAGCAATCATCACACAATTCAAGCAAGCATGCAAAGAGTATATTGGCAGCGGAAATTAAAGCATGCAACTTGCAAGAAAGTAAGGGGAAGGGTTTGGAGGATTCAAATGCAATTGGAGACACGGATGTTTTTGGCATGGTTCTGATAGGTGGTGCCATCGTACCTCCACGTTGATGGAGACTTCAACCCACCAAGGGTAACGGTTGCGCGAGTCCACGGAGGGCTCCACCCACGAAGGGTCCACGAAGTAGCAACCTTTTATATCCCACCATGGTCGTCGCCCACGAAAGACTTGCCTCACTAGCGGTAGATCTTCACGAAGTAGGCGATCTCCTTGCCCTTACAAACTCCTTGGTTCAACTCCACAATCTTGTCAGAGGCTCCCAAGTGACACCTAGCCAATCTAGGAGACACCACTCTCCAAGAAGTAACAAATGGTGTGTTGATGATGAACTCCTTGCTCTTGTCCTTCAAATGATAGTCTCCCCAACACTCGACTCTCTCTCATAGGATTTGAATCTGGTGGAAAGAAGATTTGAGTGGAAAGCAACTTGGGGAAGGCTAGAGATCAAGATTCATATGGTAGGAATGGAATATCTTGGCCTCAACACATGAGTAGGTGGTTCTCTCTCAGAAATGGTAAGTTGGAAGTGTAGGTTTAGTCTGATGGCTCTCTCCATGAATGAAGAGGAGGTGGAGGGGTATATATAGCCTCCACACAAAATCTAACCGTTACACACAATTTACCAATCTCGGTGGGACCGAATCACAAAACTCGGTCAGACCGATTTTAGTAAACCTAGTGACCGTTAGGGTTTTCGGTGGGACTGACATGCATCTCGGTAGGACCGATATTATTAGGGTTAGGGCATAACGTAATCTCGGTGAGACCGATTACACAAACTCGGTGAGACCGATTTTGGTAATTAGCTAACCAGAGAGTTGGTCAGGTAAACTCGGTGGGACCAATTTGCTCTTTTCGGTGAGACCGGAATGTTACAAAAGGGAAACAGAGAGTTTACATTGCAATCTCGGTTGGACCGATTCACTCTTTCGGTGAGACCGAAAAGTTACGAAAAGGAAACAGAGAGATTACAATCCCATCTCGGTGAGACCGAGATCCCTATCGGTAGAACCGATTTGCCTAGGGTTTGTGGCAGTGGCTATGACACATGAAATCGGTGGCGCCGGATAGGAAGAATCGGTGAGACCGATTTTGGTTTTAGGTTTAGGTCATATGTGGATGTGAGAAAGTAGCTGAAGGTTTTGGAGCATATCACTAAGCACATAAAGCAGGAGGCTCATTAAGCAACACCTCATCCCTCCTTGATAGTATTGGCTTTTCCTATAGACTCAATGTGATCTTGAATCACTAAAATATAAAATGAAGAGTCTTGAGCTTTTGAGCTTGAGCCAATCCTTTTTCATTAGCATTTTGAGGGATCCACTTTCATAATCCATGCCAAGCCATTCATTGAGCTTTCCTGAAATGTTCATTTTGGAATAGCATTAGCTCAATGAGCTATATGTTGTTATGAATTACCAAAACCACCTAGGGATAGTTGCACTTTCACCTGCAGCGACGACAGCCTCACACCGCAGCCGAACCAGTGAACCCTCGTACTCCTCTCCGCGCGGGCTTCCACTGTCGCGTCTTCCCCGGCTCCGCATTGTCCCCTTCCCAGGCCTCGCCGTCGTCCACTGCCCTGGTGCTCTCGGCGCGGCATGGTCAACGTGGTCAAGGAACGACTTCCATCGGAAGAGTACTATACGTGGAGAGGCTGACAGCTGGGTCCACGGCCGCAGCAAGGAAGTGCCTCCTTATTACGCGCAAAATAATTATTCCTCCACCTGACAACTGGGACCCACCGGACGGGCCACCGTATTTTGCGAAAAAACATTTCCCCCTGACAGCTGGGACCCACCACCTACATCTTCGCATGCAAGGAAGTGCGTCCGGGCAAAAAAAAGACGATTCGCCCCCCTGACTGCTGGGACCCACCAGCTACATCTTCGCACGCAAGGAAGTGCCTGACAGTCGGGACCCACCTGGTCGAAGCGTATGTAGCATTGTCATTCTAGTCGTGAACGTGTATGTACATACTGGTCGATGTAGAGGCGCGCACGTGTCGTAGTAGAGGCGCGCACGTAGCATGTACACATACGTACAGTGGCCAGGGTGCAAGAAAGTAAATACGGCCACGTACGTACATACGGGTGGGGTCTCAAACGCCTACTCGCGCGTACGTACGGCCAGGGCTCGTGTACATGGCTGGGTCGTAACGGAGAAACTGCGTCATCGTCGTGTTCATGGGGAGGCAACGGAATGCGTCGTGTTCATTGGGAGGCAACAGAACGTGTGGGAGCCAACCGGCTTGTACCGAACAGCCGATGGAAATGAGGCTTGGCGTACCACAGAAAGGAGGAAACGACCTTGTGTTCGACCGGCCACGTTCGAAACGGGATCCTGTTCATCGGGAGGGGTCTGGCGTACCGCAAAACGAAGGAAACAGACCTGCTACGGTCGAAACGGGGGTCCTGTTGATCGGGAGGGGTGTGGCGTACCGCAAAACGGAGGAAACGGACTTGTGTTGGAGCGCTACAGTTGAAACGGGGGTCCTGTTCATCGGGAGGGGTGTGGCGTACCGCAAAACGGGACTCCACGGGATACTGTTCATCTCCACCGTTGACCCCCTCCAGCCTCCACGGGCTACTGTTCATCCACCGTCGACCTCCTCCAGGCTTCACCTGCGGCTGTTCATCCATGGGCTCCTGTTCATCCAGCCTCCACCGCGCGCTACTCCACCGGCTACTGTTCAACCAACCCTCTCCACGGTCTCCTGTTCAACCACCCCTCCACAGGCTACTGTTCATCCAGCCCTCCACCGTATACTGTTCATCCAGCCCTCCACAGGGTGGTCCTGTTCATCCAGCCCTCCACGGGGTCCTGTTCATCCAGCCCCAACCGGCTCGGTTGATCGGGGTCCTGTTCATCCAGAGGCAACACCACGAGGTCCTATTCATCCACCCCCATCGGGAACTGTTCATCCAAACCCCCAGCAACGCTCACTGTTCATCCAAACCCCCCAGCAACGCTCACTGTTCATCCAGAGGCAGCACCACGGGGTCCTGTTCAACCACCGCCACCGGGAACTGTTCATCCAAACCCCCCAGCAACGCTCACTGTTCATCTAGAGGCAGCATCTATCGGCTCCAGTTAGCAGCAGTAGCGAAGGAATCGCTCGATCGGGTTCAGTTAAAATCCATCGATCGATCGCTCGGGTTCAGTAACGGGTAGCCTGCAGTGCAACGCTCGGGTTCAGTTAGAGCCCAGCGCCTCACTCGGGTTCAGTTAGAACCCAACGCCTCGCACCCACGCGCGTGTGTGTTTGAGAGAAACGCGCATCGCTCGGCCCCGACCACCCACCGTAACCGGAAACACCCCGATATTTTCCTCGCCCTTGTTTCTACCACGGTTTTTTCCGTCATGGACGGACCAAAGAATGTCATGCAGTTGCGTCTCCATCCCGCCCAGGACGAAAAGACCATTTTCTGTCATGATTTTTTGTCATAGAAGTAGGACCCCACCACATCTATGATGATACCGGGTTTTGTCACAATTATCGTCATAGAAGTGTCATAAGTATGACATATTTTTTTTCGATCGGCCCAAAATGTCACGGATGTGTCTTTTTTTTGTAGTGACATGACCGAGACACCTCTCCGGTCAATAACCAATAGAGGAACCTGGATGCTCATATTTGCTCCCACATATTCTACGAAGATCTTTATCGGTCGAACCGTAAGGACAACATATGTTATTCCATTTGTCATCGGTACGTTACTTGCCCGAGATTCGATCGTCGGTATCTTCATACCTAGTTCAATCTCGTTACCAGCAAGTCTCTTTACTCGTTCTGTAATGCATCATCCCGCAACTAACTCATTAGTTACATTGCTTGCAAGGCTTATTATGATGTGCATTATCGAGAGGGCCCAGAGATACCTCTCCGATACTCAGAGTGACAAATCCTAATCTCGACCTATGCCAACCCAACAAAACACCTTTGGAGATACCTGTAGAACATGTTTATAGTCACCCAGTTACATTGTGGCATTTGATAGCATTCCGGTATCCGAGAGTTGCATAATCTCATAGTCAAAGGAATATGTATAAGTCATGAAGAAAGCAGTAGCAAATAAAACTTAACGATCATTATGCTAAGCTAAAGGATGGGTCTTGTCCATCACAT
>LR880972.1:193888114-193922733 GCA_904067115.1 Aegilops sharonensis | reverse complement strand
TCATGATCTCCATCGTCACCGGCTTGACACCTTGATCTCCATCGTAGCGTCATGGTCGTCTTGCCAACTATTGCTTCTACAACTATCGCTAATGCATTGTGATAAAGTAAAGCAATTACATGGCGTGTGCATCTCATACAATAAAGCAACAACCATAAGGCTCCTGCCAGTTGCCGATAACTTTTACAAAAACATGATCATCTCATACAACAACGTATATCACATCATGTCTTGACCATATCACATCACAACATTCCCTGCAAAAAAGAGTTAGACATCCTCTACTTTGTTGTTGCAAATTTTACGTGGCTGCTACGGGCTTCTAGTAAGAACTGTTCTTACCTACGGATCAAAACCACAACGGTGTTTCGTCAAGTTTGCTGTTTTGACCTTCAACAAGGACTGGACGTACTCAAATTTGATTCAACTAAAGTTGGAGAAACTGACACCCGCCAGCCACCTTTATGCAATACTAGTTGCATGTATGACGGTGGAACCGGTCTCATGAACGTGGTCATGTAAGGTTGGTCCAGGCCGCTTCATCCAACAATACTGCTGAATCAAAATAAGACGTTGGCGGTAAGCAGTATGACTATCACTGCCCACAACTATTTATGTTCTACTCGTGCATATCATCTACGCATAGATCTGGCTCGGATGCCACTGTTGGGGAACGTAGCATGCAATTTCAAAAAAAAAATCCTATGCTCACGCAAGATCTATCTAGGAGATGCATAGCAACGAGACGGGAGAGTGTGTCCACGTACCCTCGTAGACCGAAAGCGGAAGCGTTAAGTAACGCGGTTGATGTAGTCGAACTTCTTCACGTTCCAACCGACCAAGCACCGAACGTACGGCACCTCCGAGTTCTGCACATGTTCAGCTCGATGACGTCCCTCGAATTCTTGATCCAGCAAAGTGTCGAGGCAGAGTTCCGTCAGCACGACGGCGTGGTGACGGTGATGGTGAAGTTATCCGTGCAGGGCTTCGCCTAAGCACTATGTGAATGTGACCAGAGGCATAAACTGTGGAGGGGGGCGCCCCACACGGCTTGGAACAATTGTGTGTCTTCTAGGCGCCCCACACGAATATTTACCTCTCTACCATTTCGAGACTCCTCGTCATGTTCGTGATCTCATCCGGGACTCCGAACAACATTCGGTCACCAAATCACATAACTCATATAATACAAATCGTCATCGAACGTTAAGCGTGCGGACCCTACGGGTTCGAGAACTATGTAGACATGACCGAGACTCCTCTCTGGTCAATAACCAATAGCGGAACCTGGATGCTCATATTGGCTCCCACATATTCTATGGAGATCTTTATCGGTCGAACCGTAATGACAACATACATTATTCCCTTTGTGATCGGTATGTTACTTGCCCGAGATTCGATCGTCGGTATCTTCATACCTAGTTCAATCTCGTTACCGGCAAGTCTCTTTACTCGTTCCGTAATTCATTGATACATCCATTTTGCATCATGTTTTCTTACTGTTATTTATGATGTTTTTATGCATAATAATGCTTTTTGGAGTAATTCTAATGCCTGGTATACACAAAGAGGGGGAATTCCGGCAGCTGGAAATCTGGACCTGAAAAAGCTACGTCAGGCTACCTATTCTGCACAACTCCAAACAAGCTGAAACTTCAAGGATAATTTTTATGGAATATTTGATGAATATTGGGGCAAATAATTACCAGAGGAGGCCCACCAGGTGGGCACAACCCACCTGGGCTCGCCAGGGAGCCCAGGCGCGCCCTGGTGGGTTGTGCTCACCCAGGCCCACCTCCGGTGCCCATCTTCTGGTATATAAGTCATTTTGACCTAGAAAAATAAGGAGAGGACTTTCGGGATGGAGCGCCGCCGTCTCGAGGCGGAACTTGGGTAGGAGCACTTTTGCCCTCCGGCGGAGCGATTCCGCCGGGGGAACTTCCCTCCCGGATGGGGAAATCGTCATCATCATCATCACCGACAACTCTCCCGTCTTGGGGAGGGCTATCTCCATCAACATCTTCAACATCACCATCTCATCTCAAACCCTAGTTCATCTCTTGTGTTCAATCTTGTTACCGGAACTATAGATTGGTGCTTGTGGGTGACTAGTAGTGTTGATTACATCTTGTAGTTGATTAATATATGGTTTATTTGGTGGAAGACTATATGTTCAGATCCATTATGCTACTTAATACCCCTCTGATCTTGAGCATGATTATCATTTGTGAGTAGTTACTTTTGTTCTTGAGGTCACGGGAGAAATCATGTTGCAAGTAATCATGTGAACTTGATGTGTGTTCGATATTTTGATAGTATGTATGTTGTGATTCCCTTAGTGGTGTCATGTGAACGTCGACTACATGACACTTCACCATATTTGGGCCTAAGGGAATGCATTGCGGAGTAGTAAGTAGATGATGGGTTGCGAGAGTGACAGAAGCTTAAACCCCAGTTTATGCGCTATTCCGTAAGGGACCGATTGGATCCAAAAGTTTAATGCTATGGTTAGAATTTATTCTTAATACTTTTCCCGTAGTTGTGGATGCTTGGGTGAGGGTTAATCATAAGTAGGAGGTTTTTCAAGTAAGAACAACACCTAAGCACCAATCCACCCACATATCAAATTATCAAAGTAGCAAACACAAATCGAATCAACGTGATGAAAGTGACTAGATGAAATTCCCGTGTACCCTCAAGTGCTTTGCTCACTATAAGAGACCATTTTGGCCTGTCCTTTGCCTCAAAAGGATTGGGCTACCTTGCTGCACTTTTGTTACTACTATCATTACTTGCTCGTTACAAAAATATCATGCTATCAAACTACTCTGTTACTTAGAATTTCAGCACTTGCAGACATTACCATGCTGAAAACCACTTGTCATTTCCTCCTGCTCCTCGTTGGGTTCGACACTCTTACTTATTGAAAAGAGCTACAAATGATCCCCTATACTTGTGGGTCATCAAAGCTATTTTCTGGCGCCGTTGCCGAGGAGTGAAGCGCCTTTGGTAAGTGGAATTTGGTAAGGAAACATTTATATAGTGTGCTGAAATTTACCGTCACTTGTTACTATGGAGAACAATCCTTTGAGGGGTTTGTTCGGGGTATCTTCACCTTGACCGGAACCACAATTAGTTACCCCTCAACCTACTGCACCTACTGAAAATGTTGAATATGAAATTCCTTCGGGTATGATAGAACAACTGCTAGCTAATCCTTATGTAGGAGACGGAACCGAACATCCTGATGTGCACTTGATATATGTGGAAAAAATTTGTGGATTGTTTAAGCTTGCAGGTTTACCCAGAGGTGAAGTTATGAAGAAGGTTTTCCCTTTTTATTTGAAGGGAAAAGCATTGGTATGGTATAGGCTATGCGATGATATTGGAGCTTGGAACTGGAATCGATTGAAATTGGAGTTTCACAAAAAAAAAATCCTATGCATCTAGTTCATCGTGATCGGAATTACATATATAATTTTTGACCTCGTTAAGGAGAAATTATCTCTCTAGCTTGGGGGAGGCTTAATTCAATGTTATATTCATGCCCCAATCATGAGCTCTCAAGAGAAATTATTATTCATAATTTTTATGCTCGGCTTTCTCGTGATGATCAATCCAAGCTTGATACTTCTTGTACTTGTTCCTTCATGAAGAAGACTATTGAATTCCGGTGGGATATTTTGGAAAGAATTAAACGCAACTCTGAAGATTGGGAACTCGATGACGGGTAAAGAGTCAGGTATTAAGCTTAAGTATGATTGTGTTAAATCTTTTATGAATACCGATGCTTTTCAAAAGTTTAGCACTAAATATGGACTTGACTCTGAGATAGTAGCCTCCTTTTGTGAATCATTTGCTACTCATGTTGATCTCCCTAAAGAGAAGTGGTTTAAATATCACCCACCTATTAAAGAAGAAACTAAAGAACCGATACTAGCTAAAGAAGAAACTATACTTTATAATGTTGATTCAGTTGTTCCTACTGCTTATATTGAGAAACCACCTTTTCCTGTTAGGATAGAGGAACATGCTAAAGTTTCAACTGTGGTCAACAAAATTTATATTAGAACACCTAAACCAGATGAAAAAAGTTAAAGTAGAACCTAGTATTGCTATGGTTGAGGATATCTTGGAAGAAAATGTAGATAGGCATGTTATTTACTTCTGGGAAGACGCTGCTAGAATTGCCAAACCTGATAAAAAGGATAAACAAAGACCTGTTGCTGGCATGGCCGTTGTCTCAGTTAAAATAGGGGACCACTGTTATCATGGTTTATGTGACATAGGTGCTAGCATGAGTGCTATTCCCTACTCCTTATATCAAGAAATTATGAATGGCATAGCACCCGCAGAGCTAGAAGACATAGATGTTACTATTAAACTTGCTAATAGAGACACTATATCACCAATTGGAATTGTTAGAGATCTTGAAGTCTTGTGTGGGAAAATAAAATAACCTATGGATTTTCTTGTTCTTGGTTCCCAACAAGATGACTTTTGTTCAATTATTTTTGGTAGACCTTTCTTGAACACCATTAATGCTACAATAGATTGTGAGAAACAAACTATCGGTGTTAGTTTTGGTGATGAGTCTCATGAGTTTAATTTCTCCAAGTTTAGTAGAAAGCTTCATGAAAAAGAATTGCCTAGTAAGGATGAAATAATTGGTCTTGCTTCTATTGTTGTGCCTCCCACTGATCCACTAGAACAATATTTGCTAGGCCATTAAATGATTTACATATGCATGAAAGAAATGAAATAGATGATGTTTTCTTTGAACAACGTCCTCTGCTTAAACACAATTTGCCTATTGAAACTCTAGGAGGTCCTCCTCCACCTAAAGGTGATCCTGTGTTTGAATTAAAACAATTGCCAGACACTTTGAAATATGCTTATCTTGATGAAAAGAAGATATATCATGTTATTATTAGTGCTAACCTTTCAGAACTTGAAGAAGAAAGATTATTGAAAGTTCTAAGGAAGCACCGAGCTGCTATTGGATATACTCTTGATGATTTAAAGGGCATTAGTCCCACTCTATGTCAGCACAAGATTAATATGGAACCTGATGCTAAACCCATTGTTGGTCACCAACGTCGATTAAATCCAAACATGAAAGAAGTGGTAAGAACAGAAATATTAGAACTTCTGGAAGCAGGTATAATCTATCCTATAGCTGATAGTACATGGGTAAGCCTTGTTAATTGTGTTCCTAAGAAAGGAGGTATTACTGTTGTTCCTAATGATAAGAATGAACTTATTCCACAAAGAATTGTTACAGGCTATAGAATGGTAATTGATTTTAGAAAATTAAATAAAGCAACTAGGAAAGATCATTACCATCTGCCTTTTATTGATCAAATGTTAGAAAGATTATCTAAGCACACTCACTTTTGCTTCCTTGATGGATATTCTGGTTTTTCATAAATACCTGTTTCCCAACCTGATAAAGAAAAGACCACTTTTACTTGTCCCTTTGGAACTTATGCTTATAGACGTATACCTTTTGGTTTATGCAATGCACCTGCAACCTTTCAAAGATGTATGACTGCTATATTCTTTGACTTTTGTGAAAGGATTGTTGAGGTTTTCATGGATGACTTCTTTGTTTGTGGGAAGTCTTTTGATGATTGTTTAAGCAATCTTGATCGAGTTTTCAGAGATGTGAACAAACAAATCTTGTCTTGAATTGGGAGAAGTGCCTAGTGAGGTGCTATACAAACAATTTTTAATCCCTTTCCGCGACGACATTTGGAACCTTCGCCTAGTGAGTGTGGGCGATAGGGGGGTCCTTCCCACACGACCTAGAAACCTTCGGTGATATGCCCTCCTGTCACACCCGCTCGGCAAAATGAGGTCATGTGCGACCGGCAAGCGACCAAATACGGTTATACATACAGTAGTGCTAAAAAAATACAATTATACAGGCGATATCATTTCCGGTCATAAGTACATCCCACATAGTCAGTCACCGCTAAACATTTCCGTTCGTATATACATCCCACACAGTCGCTCCAAGGAAAATGTTTCTGTTCGCAAGTACATCACACACAATTTTCCCTGTTAAATCGTTTGTGATAGCATTTCCATTGCACACGGTATTAACAATTTTATCATTTGCGTTATTGAATGCACCACACACGGTGCGTAGAAGAAACTGTGTGTCAAGGGCTGTCCATCACACACACTTTTTATGTGGTAAACGTTTGCGCCAGGTGGCCTAACGCAAACAGTTTTCAAGAGGATGTCGTGTGTGATTGTTCATTAATCTAACACAGTTTATTCCTAGAAACGGTGTGCGTTATTGAATGCATCGCACACGGTGTTTTCTCAATAACCGTTTGCAATAGAAAAACCCAATTAGCAAGCTAATTATCCGATTATTAATAATCCATTTATTAATATAATTGACATTTCATATTAAGCACACAATATATTTCATTTTCATAATTGAAATACATCAAAGTACAACATCATATAGCTTCAGCACTCAGCTACCCCATTGCACAACTACACCAGCACCAAGTTTCACATACAAAATCTATAACCATTCGAAATTAGCATCATAGACGGTACATAGACATATGTATCTCATCTGGAAAACTGCTGAAGCAGAAGGCGAATATTGAGCCTTCATTGATGTTTAAGGTCTTTGTAACTTTAGGTCAGTGCCTGTGGATGATTGACCGTCCATCCTTCGTCCTCTTCAGGAACACTTCAATATTGAACCGTGGGCGTTGTATGAATACCTTCCTCGCCTCCTGACCATACATGTGGTTTGAGAGGTAATCATCAGTAAACTACTTTGGAAAGGCCTGAAAACAAGGATGTGCATAAATATCTTCTCTATATTGGAAATGGGGGCAAAGGAATAAAAAAGGCAAGGTGTAATAGTTAATACCATCCTATAGTGAACTGATGTCTTCTTCATTGTGCAGACAAATATCTTGTTGTTTTTTGTCGCTAATTTCTTTATCCTAACAATCTTTCTGAGTTTCTTGACTTGACTGATATTCATGGACAACTCATTTCCCCATATGCAAAAAGGGTCAAACAGCGGGTCAAAACCTCTGATAGCAGGACCTACATGTGCAAGACCAAATTGTTAAAAACCTAAATATTAGAATGGTTCCTGCATTAGCACAATAATGTGATATTAGACAGCAGACCATGCACGTGCTAACCTCGATTGTAAACCTCGGTGCTTCCCATTGTTTCCATACAACACATATAAGGTAGTTAGTCATCGGGCTAAGTAAGGGTTCGCATGCTATCAGTAAAATATGTTGATGAAAAATAAGCACATTGCAGATTCATCTGATTAATTCAAGCCACATGGAAAACCCATTTATCCAAACCAAGCATGATTAAGAACTAGGAAATATAGCACTTGTATATGTTTCTCATGTATTAAGTGCAGCCAAATTCGATTTATTCCTCACATGCACAACAATACAAAATTCTACCCACGACAATTGGACATCGCATTGCAGAATTGAACCAAGCAGTTAACTAAACACCACAACAAATGAACCAAACATTAACTGAGCACCACATTGCACAATATAACATACTCCTAATAGAAGATTAGACAGTTAACCAAACCAAGCATGCTTAACAACTTGGAAATATAGCAATTGTATTTGTTTCACATGTATTTAATATAGCCAAATTCAATTTATTCTTCACAAGGTATACAATAACAGAATGCACCCACAACTATTGAACATCGCATTGCAGAATTGAACCAAACAGTTAACTAAACACCACAACACAAATGAACCAAACGTTAACTGAGCACCACATTGCACAATGTATAGCCAAACCAAGTATGCTTGACAACTTGGAAATATAGCAATTGTATTTGTTTCTCATGTATTTTGTATAGATAAATTCGATTTATTTCTCACACGGAAGACAATACAAAATTGCAGCCTGAAGAATTGAACATCACATTTGCATAATCGAACCAAATAGTTAACTGAAGAAGACAACTAATTAACAAAACAGTTAATAAGTGAGCACCACACTGCACGACATATAGAACATATACACTAGAGCAACAGATTGCATGGTAAAATTAGATAGCACAATTCACTAGAATTTGTGAAGGAAAGGCAGGAGCAGCACACGCAACGGGTAAACCGAGCATGCTTAACTGGCGTAGCTAGCAAATGGAAAGGTACTCCTCCAAGATCTGGGGGTCGGCATGAATGGCAGCCATCGTGACCTCATCCGCATGTGCGGCCGCGATTTGCTTCTCCGCTGCCAAATGCTCCTTGAGATCCTGGCTATACTGCGTGCACCATGGCTTAGGGCGGCGCTTATTTGGTGGAGGGGTCGGTGATTTGGGTGGAAGGTGTCGCGCTTGCGCCGGCGGTCGGGGCATGTGGGATGTGGAAGGAGGACGAGGATGTGGGTCGGGTGTGGATTACCTGCCAGGATAGGTGAGGCCGAGCAGCGTGAAGGAGGGTCGCCGGCGAGGAGGCGGCGCTGCAAGCAAGGAGTGAAGGTTTCAACTTGGAAAGGAAGGCGGAAACAGGGGAAATGTGGCTTTTTGTAAGGGGGAGGGGGCAGGGAGGTAGATATTTCCACGGAAGCCGAAAATTTGGAATCGCTTCGGCGAAAAACTGGCGCGCAAAGTGTCATCAGAGACAGTCCCTTATTCAGAACTGTGTACGATATGTGAACATCACAAACGATTCAGATAGATTAACTCGTGTGTGATGAGTTTGAACGTCAAAAATTTTGGTTCGAATTTCCCTGGTTACGGTGGTCGTCCACGTCATTGCATAATTTGGGTACACAAAGGAGACTATAGTACACCCACACTTCTTAATCGAGCAAGTTCAACAATTTAACAGAGCTAGCTGACCTAAACATTACTCTAACAAATTAAAGACCGCCACTCTTAATTAAACAAAACAAAGAGTACTACTACAGCTGGTGCTCGTTGATCTCTGCCGCAGCCTCCATGTCCAACTCGCGCCCGACGGTCTACTGGGGAAGTGGTCCATGGCATCAATTGTAGCATAGTCTGCAAGCATCTCGCCATCCGCGTCGGCCATATCTTTGGAATAGGCCACCACGAGCTAGGAGTGGTCAGACGCGATCTGGGCTTTGGCGCGCTCCGTCCTGGAAAGGTACGCCACGCAGGAATGGACGGCTTCTCGAACTCTCTCGGCGATTGCCAACACTTCGGTCGTGGGTTGCCGACCGTTGTCGGAGAAGCTTCGTTCGATTTGTGCGGTGACCGACACGAGTTGGGTGTGGACGGCCTTGACATGGTCGTGGGCGGCCTCCATCGGGGCTAAGGCCGCCGTTGCAGAAAGGACAGCTGTTGTGCTACTCTCGCAAGTTTCTATCCCCGAGGCAGATGCTGCTGCCGCCGCCTGAGAAGCAACATCGGCCGTTTGGGCTGCCTTGGCTAACCGGACGCAGATTGCGGTCGCCCTCATGAAGCTTGTTAGCATGCGCCTGGCGGTTGCGTCCGTGCTCTCGCCGGAGTAGGCCGCCGAAGTTGCCCTCACGACGCGGGTCCACATCCCCATCTTTCACCGGTGACGATTGAACAGTGAAATGATATTTGAGGAGCGGGCTAGTGTGCTTGACACTCCGACGGTGCTCCAAGATATTTTGTGCTGCATCTCACATAGTTGGTGATAATAAACTGTGTGCGATCTACTTGACTTTTCGTCTTGATTTGAATTACGTAATGGGGTCACAACTGCAAAGGATGGTGAGGGAGTCCTGGATTAGGGGGTATCCGAACAGCCGGACTATATCCTTTGGCCGGACTGTTGGACTATGAAGATACAAGATTGAAGACTTCGTCTCGTGTCCGGATGGGACTCTCTTGGCATGGAAGGCAAGCTTGGCGATACGGATATGTAGATCTCCTTCTGTTGTAACCGACTCTGTGTAACCCTAGCCCCCTCCGGTGTCTATATAAACTGGAGGGTTTAGTCCGTAGGACAACAACAATCATACCATAGGCTAGCTTCTAGGGTTTAGCCTCTACGATCTCGTGGTAGATCAACTCTTGTAATACTCATATCATGAAGATCAATCAAGCAGGAAGTAGGGTATTACCTCCATAGAGAGGGCCCGAACCTGGGTAAACATCGTGTCCCTTGCCTCCTGTTACCATCCACCTTAGACACACAGTTTGGGACCCCCTACCCGAGATCCGCCGGTTTTGACACCGACATTGGTGCTTTCATTGAGAGTTCCACTGTGTCGTCGCTGCAAGGTTCGATGGCCCCTTCGATCATCGACAACGATGCGGTCCAGGGTGAGGTTTTCCTCCCCGGACAGATCTTCGTGTTCGGAGGCTTCGCACTGCAGGCCAACTCGTTTGGCCATCTGGAGCAGATCGAGAGCTATGCCCATGGCCATTAGGTCAGGTTTGGCAAACTTGAATTACACTGCCGATATCCGCGGAGACTTGATCTTCGACGGATTCGGACCCATGCCAGGTGTGCCGCACGATCACAACAAGCACGATATAGCTCTGCCGTTGGACGGTGTTTGGGAGATCACGCCACCAACTACTCCAGCCTCTAGTCCGGAGCAGATTGCGCCATCCGAGGACGGGAGGATAGACTCCGGCATGGAGGCCGCGCCCTCAAGGGCGATAGAGCCGAATACTGACCTTACCCTTCACGAGAGTCATGTCGCCGAACTGCTGGACTCGTCCTCAGCCACGGACTCTGTACCACCCGCGCCCACACCTATCGAATCTGATTGGGCGCCGATCATGGAGTTTACCTCCACAGATATCTTTCAGCACTCGCCCTTCGGTGACATACCGAACTCATTGAAATCTCTCTCCCTGTCCGGAGAACCTTAGCCGAACTATGTCCGGCTAGACTGGGATGAGGACGACGAAGAAATTCAATCCCCACCCACCACCCACTTAGTAGCCACTGTCGACGACTTAACCGACATGCTCGACTTTGACTCCGAAGACATCGATGTAATAGACAACGATGCAGGAGACGAACAGGAACCATCGCCAACATGGCACTGGACTGCGACTTCATACACACGACGTATATATGGTGGATACACCCAAGGAAAATAATAAGGAGGATGTAGAGAAAGATAGCTCCCACGACAAGCAATCAAAACGGCGCTGTAGGCGCCGCTCTAAATCCCGCCGTGGCAAAAACAGTGACAACAGCGCAATAGGAAGCCAAATTGACCCAGCGATAGAGCAAGGTAAGCCAGCGGACGACGAACAAAGTGCGGAGCCACTGTCCGAGCACGGCGACGCCGAGCATCAAGACAACCAACCCGTCTCCGGTCAGGAGAACAGTCCGGACGACGACGAGCGCATCATCCTGGAAAGGCAGCTCGAGCAAGAAAGGCTTATGGCCACTGCAATAAGTTTGAAGAAGCAGAAACAAAGGCTTAAGGCCGCACAAAACACACTCAATAGTAGATGGAATAAAGTGCTCGACACGGCAGAAAAGTACGGTGGCAGTCGCCCCACGAAGAGCTACGCAAAGCGGAAGCTGCTGCCGGAATTCGACGACGAGGCCTTCGAACCCTCACAGCCAAAAAACAAAACCGCCGATCGACCGGATCGACGACCCCGTGGCCGCGATTGGGTGGCCAAATATGCCGCATATAAGTCAGTACATGACCAACACGAGGACCCGCATCAACAGGCCGGCGCAACCAGATCCATCTACGGATCAAGGAAACACGCTCCAGCACTCAGCCAACACCAAATACCACAATCGTCAGAACGCCATGGCACAGCCAAATACAGGGGTGCCGCACACCCCCTATGTTTCACCGACGAGGTATTAGACCATGAATTTCCAAAAGGGTTCAAACCAGTCAACATAGAGGCATACGACGGAACCACGGACCCTGGGGTCTGGATCGAGGACTTCATCCTCCATATTCACATGGCTCATGGAGACGATCTCCATGCCATCAAATACTTACCCCTCAAGCTCAAAGGACCAGCTCGGCATTGGCTGAAAAGCCTCCCCAAAAATTCCGTTGGAAGTTGGGAGGAGCTCGAGGACGCTTTCCGGACTAACTTTCAAGGGACTTATGTCTGGCCCTCGGACGCTGATGATTTAAGTCATATAATTCAACAGCCCGGAGAGTCAGCCCGAAAGCTTTGGAATAGGTTTCTCACTAAGAAGAACCAAATTGTCGACTGTCCGGACGCTGAAGCCCTAGCAGCTTTCAAGCACAGCGTTCGAGACGAATGGCTTGCCAGACACCTTGGCCAACAAAAGCCGAGAACAATGGCAGCCCTAACAAGCCTCATGATGCAGTTTTGCGCGAGCGAGGACAGCTGGTTAGCCCTTAGTAGCACCAGCGACCCAAGCACATCCGAGGTCCGGGACGGCAATGGAAAACCGCGATGCAGTAAAAATAAGCACCAGAATAAAGAAGACAGCCCAGACAACACGGCAGTAAACGCCGGATTTACAGGCTCTCGGCCAGGTCAGCAGAAAAAGCCCTTCAAAGGCAAAAGAGATGAACCGACCTGCCTAAACAAAATTCTAGACAAACTATGTCAGATCCACGGCACCCCCGGCAAACCTGCAAATCATACCCACAGAGAATACTGGGTCTTCAAGCAGGCTGGCAAGCTAAATGCGGAACACAAGGGGGAGGACACTCCGAGTGAGGACGAGGATATGCCTCGCCAGCAAGACATTGGGGGACAGAAAAAATTCACGCCAGAAGTCAAAACAGTAAATGTTATCCACGCGACAAAGAGGAGAGGCAAATACGCACTCCGAAATACACGAGTCATAGAGCCGGTCACCCATGAGTCCTACCACTGGTCGGCCTGCCCGGTCACTTATGATCCCAGGGATCACCTAATAGGTATCCGACAGGAAGGATCAGCCGCCTTGGTGCTTGACCCAATGGTAAACGGATACCACCTTACACGAGTCCTTATGGACGGCGGCAGTAGTCTACATCTGATATACCAGGACACCGTCCGAAAAATGGGGATAAACCCAACAAACATCAGCCACAATAATACTACCTTCAAGGGAGTAATACCAGGCACAGAGGCTCGTTGCACGGGCTCTCTAGTACTAGAGGTTGTGTTCGGCCCGCCCGACAACCTCCAGAGTGAAAGGTTAACCTTCGACATTGCTCCATTCCGAAGTGGCTATCAAGCACTACTCGGACGAGAGGCTTTCTCCTGTTTCAATGCAATACCGCATTACGCTTTACTCCAACTTAAAATTCCCGGTCCGCGCGGCACCATCACAGTACATGGAAATGTTGAGCGCTCCTTTCGAGCAGAAGAACGCATGGCTGCTTTAACAACCGAACTCTAGACGGCCTCACACCAGAGACGATGACCGGTCATTACGACCGCGGACACGGTTAGACGAGTCCGTCCAATCATTGGATAGATATTGGTTTGATGGTTACACCCGTATAGACGGTACCAGGGGCTTCGCCGTGATAATTCGGCTCAACTTTACCCATCTCAACTTTTTCATGGTTTATTTACAATAACCAAATTTTTGTACAACAACTTTTAACTAAGCACCTCTCTTTTACAGATAACGATCATGCTACACCCGTCCAGGACACGGCACAACAGAGACACAGGCGCAGACGTGCAGCAGAGACCCATGCAAAGGTTTCTCTTTAGATTAAGACCCTGTGTAAACCTTTTTTACTGTCTTTTGTTGTTCACATCCTCCAGATTCTCAATACAACAGAGAAGGATGCTGACGTCTTGGCATGTGGCCACGTCAGAATATTGCCCGTACCTGGACACTATGGGTTAATTATCAAAGGGCATCACCTAAGCCCAGTATATGTTTCAAAGACCGAACACCTTAGGGAGTGTTCAGCGTCGCGAGTTAGGCCTTATATGCATCAGCTCCGAATCATGTCTTTGGTCAAATGTTGGGTTTGCCCGGCTCCTGTGTTTTGCTACCTTACGTTCCGCTCTATCGGCTAAGGTGGCACCAGGAGAACTACTGCGACTGTGCCCTGGCTAGCCCGGACGATCACCTTAGTAGAGAAAGCCGAAAACTGACTGTCATGATAAAGGAGAGACTGGTCAACCACTCAATGACTTATCGGAATCTTCGGGATTCCTCCGCATTAACGAAGGGCCGTTTCCCGGCTAGGCATGACTGCACCCCGTATTCGGATGAGCGCGGAGCCACCAGGGGCTATATAGTAGCCCCACTGTCAAACTCCTATGGCTAAGTGAAAGTGTTAAAGCAATTTAGTCCGATTGCCTAGTTCGCTGCACTATCACCTCCTTAATGGACCAAGACGTTGGTTCAAGTGTGAACATGCATCTTCTGCGAACACCCCCGCATTATATGCGTGGGGACTGAAGCCGACGACTGCAAACTTTCAGGTTATATACACATATACATAAACGGCCGCACAGGAGGCATCATAACACTTTTAGGCAAAAGTATAAAAATAGCCTTTATATAATTTAGTAAAACATTGTTTTTCAATAGGAATACATGTCATTCAAACATAATATTCTTCAAGCACTGCGCTTCAATTGAACGAGCGCCTTCAAGGACCTCATCAAAGTAGTGCTCGGCAGTTACTCGGCTAATTGTCGAACTAGGGGCTGCAATTGCGGTGGCTTCCATCTCTGCCCAGTGCGTTTTGACACGGGCAAGCGCCATCCGCACACCCTCGATGCACGCCGGCCTCTTCATAGCGTCGATGCGCGGCACAGCACCAAGGAACTGCTGCACCAAGTTGATGTAATTGTTCGGCCTTGGCCCTGCCGGCCACAGGTGATCCACAACAGACCTCATGGCGAGTCCGGACAACCTATGGAGCTCGGCCCATTCGGCCATCCGCTCATTCAGAGGAAGCGGACGCACAGGACCATTAAATGGCGACCAGAACAGCTTCTCCACTTCACGATCCCATTGATCTTTGAAGAACTCGGCCGCATCAGCAGCACTCGCTGCCAAATCCAGATAGGCGTCTGCAGAACTCCACAGCCGGTCCAGAGGAGCATACTTAGGATCGACGAACTTCATCCGCAGCATAAAGGGCTTCCCAGCCGCAATATCCCCGGCGTGACGTAGCTCCTTCTTCATCGCTCTAATTGTAGAGCGGGATTCCTTGGATGCTACCATGGCCTTCTCTAGCTCCGTAGCCCTCGCTTGGATTTCCTTCTCAAGAAGCCGGTATTGGTCGGCGACATTACTTAACTCAACGGTCGTCTTGGCCATCTTCTCCTTACTTTGGCAATGGGCAGCTTGTTCGGCCCTCAGCTCTTCAGCCGCCTTTAGAGCGGCCGCATCACTATTCCTGGCTTGCTTTTTGGCTCGGGCAAGTTCTGCCCGAAGGGTCTCCACTGCCGCAGCTCCATCTGCATTTCACAACATGCTCAAGATACTGGCATTACGCTCCTCTAACCATATGTTGATCACCGAAGAGATTACATACCCTGCGCCTCGTCAAGTCGCTTGTTGACAAGCACGATGTCGGCATCTGCCGCATCAAGTCGCCGCGTTAGCTCGGCAACCTCACAAGTTCGGCTAGCCACCGGACCTCCCGCCACCTGCATATGAAGACGACCGGATTATTACCTGCGACTATGATCCTCTGTATACCACCGTTTACGATGGAAACCAGAGTCTCAGGGGCTACTATCTGCACAGGGCACATTTAAAACATGTGCAGTACTGTCAAAAATACACGTCACTTCGCGTACCTCAAAACCTTTCAGCAGACTCATAAAGGCTTCATGCAACCCGCTTTCTGCGGATGAAACCCTCTCAACCACCGCGCCCATTAGCGCACGGTGCACTTCTGAGATAGCCGCCTGCTCTAGAAGATCCTTCAGTGCGTCCGACCGCATGACAGGCGGAGCCGGACCCTTCCGGTTGCTCTCTTCAAGAGCCGGATACTGAGGACTTCGGGTGGCCAAAGAATTACCCTCTGGCCTTACCGGATCGGGAGAAGCCCTCCGAGACGACACCTCGGGGTCGCCCTCCGAGACGACACATCGGGGAGGCGTTTTGCTCTCCATCATCTCCAGAAGAAGATCCCCCGAAGACAAACTCTGCCGAGAAGGGCCACGATCCGGACTACAAGACGGATGTTTCGGTTATTTTCCTTAGAAGTAAAGTAGGATGTTTTTTATTATTAAACCCTTTCTTTTACTTATAGCTCGATGGAGGGCTGAACCCCTTGCGGGCACTGTGCGGCCGGGGTATCCCCTGGGCCAGGACCCTCTGGTGAAGATTTCTTCCCCCGTTTAGAGACTATTGTCTCCGGGCCTTCAGAGGCGGTCCTTTTCCTTCCTTGGGGAGAGGGAGCCTTGGCTTCTTCTCCCCGGTTGTCCTCCTTCGTGGAGGCGTCAGCCTCTTTCTTCCCACCTTTATCCTCCCCTAAGGGCGCTTGGTAAGGCGCAAGCTCCAACATCCGGAGTAGTACCGGATCCGGCGAGACCTCGGGGAGGGGGGCCGGACACCTGATCATCTTCGCCTTTGCTATCCAGTCCTGGTCAAATAGCGACTTTTCAGAATGATGTCGTGATAAATAGAAGTACAACGTGTTCGTCCATAGGGCGACTTACTTGGGTATCTGGACGATTGCAGCTCAGACCCGCGTCCTCGGTGGAATACGGACACATTGCTTGTGGTCCGAAGTACAATTTGTACATCTCCTCGTGCGTCATGCCGAGGAAGTGTTGAATAGCTTGCGGTCCCTCTGGATTGCATTCCCACAGACGAAGGGGACGACGTTTACAAGGCAGGGTTCGGCGAAGTAACATTACTTGCGTTACTGTGATCAGACCAATATCTCTTTCGAGGAGATCTCGGATGCGGCCTTGCAGTATGGGCACGTCCTTCACTGGCCCCCAATCTAGCCCCTTGTTGATCCATGACGCTAGTCGTGGAGGGTGACCCGAGCGAAAGGCAGGTGGGGCCACCCATTTGGTACCCCTGGGAGCTGTGACATAAAACCATTCTTGTTGCCATAAGCTGGACACCTCCTGGAAAGAACCCTCGGGCCATGGGGCATCGGCGCTTTTGCTTATTACAGCACCTCCGCATTCTGCATACCTTCCCTCGATCGTCTTCGGCTCCACTTGGAAGGTCTGGAGCCACAGGCCGAAGTGAGGGGTGATGCGGAGAAAAGCTTCGCACACGATGATAAAATACGAGATGTGGAGAATAGAATCTGGAGCTAAATCATGGAAGTCCAGCCCGTAATAGAACATGAGCCCCCTCACGAAGGGATCTAGAGCCAGGCCTAGCCCTCGAAGGAAGTGAGATATGAATACTACGCTCTCGCCGGGTTTGGGAGGAGGTATGACCTGCCCTTGAGCAGGCAGCCGGTGCGCAATCTCGCTAGTCAAGAACCTGGCCTCTCTTAACTTTCTGGCATCTTCCTCCGTGACGGAGGAGGGCATCCACCGACCTTGAAGGCTGGATCCGAACATGGTTAAAGGTCCGAAGCGCCTGACCTGAGCTTTGGGTGTTGGAACTCGAGGCGGGGGAGTGATTCGATTGAGTTCGAGGAAACTGCCTCGCGATATGCACCAAGGCTGGTTGAAAAACACGGTTCGATAATAACCGGGCCATGGCATGATGTCATGGTGTCAAATACGTCAGCAGGTCGGATTCGTGAATATTATTCTCTCTACGGTGGAATGTGGATATTGTTTTGCAGAGCCGAACACTATCCTTGTGTTCAAGATCTTCTAAGGAGTATTCGGAGGAGGAACCCGCCTTGCAATGTCGAAGACAATCTGCGCGCCGGACTCGTCGTCATTGAAGCCTGGTTCAGGGGCTACTGAGGGAGTCCTGGATTAGGGGGTATCTGGACAGCCGGACTATATCCTTTGGCCAGACTGTTGGACTATGAAGATACAAGATTGAAGACTTCGTCTCGTGTCCGGATGGGACTCTCTTGTCGTGGAAGGCAAGCTTGGCGATACAGATATGTAGATCTCCTTCTGTTGTAACTGACTCTATGTAACCCTAGCCCCCTCCGGTGCCTATATAAACCGGAGGGTTTAGTCCGTAGGACAACAACAATCATACCATAGGCTAGCTTCTAGGGTTTAGCCTCTATGATCTCGTGGTAGATCAACTCTTGTAATACTCATATCATCAAGATCAATCAAGCAGGAAGTAGGGTATTACATCCATAGAGAGGGCCTGAACCTGGGTAAACATCGTGTCCCTTGCCTCCTGTTACCATCCACCTTAGACGCATAGTTCGGGACCCCCTACCCGAGATCCGCCGGTTTTGACATCGACAGATGGTGTTTGAATTGCTATAACTTTTATCTGCAGTGAACATGCAACTATAGGTGTGTCGTCAAAAAAATTGGAATTATTTAGGGTTCGTTTGGATGCTTTTATACATTATCTTGGTTTTGTAGGCATTTCCGGTGCATAATTCAAATTTGAACTACATGCACATGCTCTAGTGCATATAAACTGGTTGAAAAATCAAATATGTGTCCTTGGTTGCATGCTTAGGTCCCATGCAAAAAATGGGAATGAATGTCAAACACCCTGCTACCGTCACTCGGTCGCAAATATTGAGATACTTGGTTTTTAAATTCTAGTAAATCCAAAATCTTCTGAAATTCATGAAACTCTGCATGCTATCATGGAGCGGCATCAACATGCCGTGGTAAAAAAATTGTCCCATTTGGGGCAGGTTTGGGTATAAGCTTCTCCCAAACCAGAGCTTCTCACAACAAGCCTGATGGTTCGGTAGGGAACGTGCCACCTTTGGGGACGAAACGATATCTGTTGCCTCTTATTGCTTCCGAAAAATTTCTAGTGTCAACATAGAACAACAGGAGTGTTGTGTTTAATTTTGTATTTTTTCGGGGTTGTTTGGACATTTTTAAACATTAACTGGGTTTTCTAGGCATTTTATATTCACAATTCAAATTTGAACTACATGCACATGCTCCAGTGCATATAAATTGGTTGAAAAATCAAATATGTGTCGTACGGTGCATGCTTAGGTCCCATGCAAGAAATGGGAATGAATTTCAAACACCCTGCCACCGTCATTCGGCCGCAAACATTGAGATACTTGGTTTTTAAATCCTAGTAAATCCAAAACTCGTCTGAAATTCATGAAATTTTGCATGCTATCATGGAGCGGCATCAACATGCCGTGGTAAAAAATTTGCCCATTTGGGGCAGGTTTGGATATAAGTGTCTCACAAACCAGAGCTTCTCAGAAAAAGTGTGATGGTTTCAGTCTGGAACGTGCCACCTTTGGGGACGAAACAATATCTGGTGCCTCTTATTGCTTTCAGAAAATTTCTAGTGTCAACATAGAACAACAGGAGTGTTGTGTTTAATTTTTGAATTTTTCAGGGTTCGTTTGGACATTTTTATACATTAACTTAGTTTTGTAGGCATTTCAGGTGCATAATTCAAATTTGAACTACATGCACATGCTCCATTGCATATAAACTGGTTGAAAAACCAAATTTGTGTCCTTTTTTGCATGCTTAGGTCCCATGCAAGAAATGGGAATGAATTTCAAACACCCTGTCACCGTCACTCGGCCGCAAACATTGAGATACCTGGTTTTTAAATTCTAGTAAATCCAAAACTCGTCTGAAATTCATGAACTTGGCATGCTATCATGGAGCGGCATCAACATGCCGTGGTAAAAAATTTGCCCATTTGGGGCAGGTTTGGATATAAGTGTCTCACAAACCAGAGCTTCTCAGAAAAAGTGTGATGGTTTCAGTCTGGAACGTGCCACCTTTGGGGACGAAACGATATCTGTTGCCTCTTATTGCTTTAAAAAAATTTCTAGTGTCAACATAGAACAACAGGAGTGTTGTGTTTAATTTTTGAATTTTTCAGGGTTCGTTTGGACATTTTTATACATTAACTTAGTTTTGTAGGCATTTCAGGTGCATAATTCAAATTTGAACTACATGCACATGCTCCATTGCATATAAACTGGTTGAAAAACCAAATTTGTGTCCTTTTTTGCATGCTTAGGTCCCATGCAAGAAATGGGAATGAATTTCAAACACCCTGTCACCGTCACTCGGCCGCAAACATTGAGATACCTGGTTTTTAAATTCTAGTAAATCCAAAACTCGTCTGAAATTCATGAACTTGGCATGCTATCATGGAGCGGCATCAACATGCCATGGTAAAAAAATTGTCCCATTTTGGGCAGGTTTGGGTATAAGTGTCTCACAAAACCAGAGCTTCTTAGAACAAGCGTGATGGTTTCGGTAGGGAACGTGCCACCTTTGGGGACGAAACGATATCTGTTGCCTCTTATTGCTTTAAAAAAATTTCTAGTGTCAACATAGAACAACATGAGTGTTTTGTTTATTTTTGAATTTTTCAGGGTTCGTTGGGACATTTTTATACATTAACTTTGTTTTGTAGGCATTTCAGGTGCATAATTCAAATTTTAAATACATGCACATGCTCCAGTGCATATAAACTGGTTCAAAAATAAAATATGTGTCCTTGGTTGCATGCTTTGGTCCCATGCAAGAAATGGGAATGAATTTCAAACACCCTACCACCGTCACTCAGCCGCAAACATTGAGATACCTGGTTTGTAAATTCTAGTAAATCCAAAACTCGTATGAAATTCATGAAACTTGGCATGCTATCATGGAGCGGCATCAACATGCCATGGTAAATATTTTATCCCATTTGGGGCAGGTTTGGGTATAAGTGTCTCACAAACCAGAGCTTCTCACAACAAGCGTGATGGTTTCGGTAGGGAACGTGCCACCTTTGGGGACGAAACAATATATGTTGCCTCTTATTGCTTTCAAATTTTTCTAGTGTCAACATAGAACAACATGAGTGTTTTGTTTAATTTTGGAATTTTTCGGGGTTCGTTTGGACATTTTTATACATTAACTAGGTTTTCTAGGCATTTTATGTGCATAATTCAAATTTGAACTACATGCACATGCTCCAGTGCATACAAATTGTGTGTGTTCTGTTAACCATTCACGTGACGCCACGCCTCACTCTTTTAATGGCTAGGAGGTTCCGTGCAGACAGGTGCTTGAGTGCTTGACTAAATGGGTGGCGTGCGAGCTGTACTCCAATGCGGAGGCTCACCAGGAAGAGTGCGAGCTGTACGCAGCGCAGGTTCATCGAAAAGCGAGCCCTTTGACTTCCATGGCCGCCCGCCTTGCTTGCATCCTCTCCATTAATGGCGCCCAAGCCGTAGTTTAATTCGGTTATTTAATATAAAACACTCATCGCAAACGTTTTAGTTAGAACACCCGCATGCAAAACCGACAACTTCCCCAGGAAGCCAAGGGAACATGTGCCTAGAAGGATTTGTGCAGCTCTTGATCACAAATGTTTTAGTTAGAACACTCGTATGCAAACCGACAGCTTCCCTAGGAAGCCAAGAGAAAATGTGCCGAGCAAGATTTCTGCAAATCTTGATCGCAAACGTTTTAGATAGAACACCCGTATGCAAAGTGAGAGCTATGGTCTTCCCCGTTAAGTCGAGGGAAAATTCGCAGCGCGGGATTTGTGCATCCCTTCAACGCAAACGGTTGTTTTGAATGACCCATGTGCAACCACGTACAAACAATTTGGTAAGATTTGCATCTGTCATATTGGGTATGTTGCCATTTGTTAAACTGGAAAGATTGACATTTGTTGGTCTAGTAACATTGTCATTTGTCAACCTTGTAACACTGCAGTTTGTCAAAATACGAAGCTAAAAATCACTAGCAGTATCTAATTTTTGCAACTAAAATTCAGTAATTAAGCATAGATTTCATTCATATATTAAGCAGTCGTTCTTAATTTATACAAATAGTTCGACTCGACAGCTGAACCGACCAAACTTTTCCCCAATTGTTGCCAACCACGTACCGAAATAGCTAGTTCAACTATATATACTAGCTAATTTTAAGTACGTTGTATAGTTCCACCACATATCTATAGTCAGATGAACTGAACAAAATAGCCCCTAAATACTACTACTACGGAGGGGCTTTGTGCTACTTCCGGCAGCCTCTCCTCTGCCGAGCGCACTCAGCAAGAGGCAGAGGAGGAGGAGGAGGAGCCTACCGACGAGCTGGACAAATGCAATGCGGTGCCTGCCGCTGCTGCATGTTCAGTGCCGCTCTCCAGCTCGAACGCCCACTGCCGCTCCTGACGAGCCCTCTCAAAGCGGCCGGACTACTCGCAGATCTCCTGATTCCTCGCCTCTGCGTCGGCGTGTGCTACGGCCACGGCTGCGGTAAGGCTCTTTGTGTGCTCGACGAGGCACTCCTCCTCCTCCCGCAGGAACTCGATGTAGCGCGCAAGGTCGCTGACGCACATGCAGGCCTCCACCTTTGCCTCCCTCCTTTGGGCGGCAGTGGCGGAGCGGGTGATGACCCCGGTGGTTGACGGTGGGCTGGCGGCCACGACAACCACCTCCCACCTTTGGGCCGTGATGGCGGAGCGGGTGATGGCCATGGTGGCCAGCAGTGGGGTGGCGGCCACGACGGCCACCTCCCGCCTTTGGGCAGCGGCGGCGGAGCAGGAGATGGCCCTGGCTTTCAACGGTGGTCTGGCGGCAATGGCGGCCGGCAACAGCTGTCGACGGGCAGCAGCGGCGGAGCGTGTGGTGGGTGTTCCGCGCACACCCAACAGGGACGCCACGCGCACTACACTATGCCAGGGACTGCGCCACCGCCGCGGTGTAGCCTCCTAGCTGGAGCTGTCCTCTGATGACGGCGGAGTGGCTGAGCGATGACGACGGACCGGTGCCATTTGCGATTGTGGGAGAAGCAGACGAGATAAGCTACAGGGAGGGAGGGGAAAATGCGATGGAGGACACGCTGACCGTGAGGGTTTATATAGCAGGCCGTAAGCATTGGGATTTTGGGGGATTTCACCGAGTCGGGTGGGAAGCTTGTGCGGGATCCTGCAATGTTGTGTGGGAACAGGCTCACCGATGATTCATTGGCGCCACTTCGAGCCACCATTTGGCCAAAAGAAAGCCCTCGTGCGCTGCGCAAGCTTGCACTGTAAGCCGTCTACGGCAGCGGGGTGACAAGACGTGCGAGAGGAGGAAGAAAGGACATGTACACATACGGTTAATACAAAAAAAGAACGTTTGCGATTTAATTACCTACTATACCCCCGTCCTGGTTTATAAGTAGGATTTAACTAATAAAATACAAATGCATGTCGCCAAAGATTATATCATTGGAGTCGTATTTGAACATAGTTTCCAGCTATACAATTTTTGTAACACGCATTAACACTTGTTTGGTTAAATTTAAGGTTATATACCAGCAAGTGTTTTCCCACAACACACACGGCTTATTCCATCACAAACAGCTCGGATGGATCAACTGTATGCCACGTATCGCACACGCAACTCTCCAACATCGTTTGCATAGTTCGTCTTATTTGCCACCTCTCACTGTGCCGGCCTCTGCTCGCGTCCCTCGGCAAGCTCTGCTCGCTGTTAGGCGCCGCGGCGCGCTGGGATTGTGGACACCTTTTCCTTGAGGGTTGCTCGCCGTTGAGGCGACCGCGGAGCGCTCTGCTCGCATCCCTCTGCGCGCGCTCTGCCAGCGGTTGGGCGTGCGCACGATCACGTCGGGGGCCCCATATGCATGTGATTGCGCCGCGCGCGTTGCCACGCGATGCAGTTACGTGCGGCACGATGGAGTTACGCGCTGCAAATTAGAATTGCCATCAGGGCCTGCCGATATTCCTGGCCGTCCGGCTTCCCCTTTAATTCCCGTGGCCATTATAACCTTAGTCTCTTCAACCTTTCAATCGCGCCCCACAACACAACAAGCACACCCACAACGACACATAGAGAGGGGATGTCTAGCGACGCTCCATTGGAGTTCGGCGAGCATAGAGTGGAGACCCACGTGAGGGAGACGGATCTCTTGGTGGTGTACACCATCGACCCGGCCGTGGTGGAGGACTAAATCAACAGCATTGAGCAGTTGCTTGCTCGAGACAAGTACAAGGTGGTCGGCATCGACCTCCAGT
The DNA here is from genome assembly GCA_904067115.1 of Aegilops sharonensis. Classification (NCBI taxonomy): domain Eukaryota; kingdom Viridiplantae; phylum Streptophyta; class Magnoliopsida; order Poales; family Poaceae; genus Aegilops; species Aegilops sharonensis. The sequence continues at coordinate 193,898,725 of LR880972.1, read as the reverse complement.
ACACCGTCGGTCGTCCCGACATAGATCAGAAGGTTGTTGTCGCCCAGTTGTGCGTGCTCCATCATGTCCTCATCTACCACTACTGCATGGCCATAGAGCCTTGCGACCGTTTCAACAGGTTTGTCAACAGCACCGACTACAAGTTCGCTACTATGGAAACCAAAGACAATGTAAAAGCGCTCAATGTTACAGGCTTGGCCTGCAAGAACCTTGTCGAAATTCGTGACCACTACAGGGTCTGGGGCAGCACGAAGAAGGACTCCCTGGTCGAAAATCGCCTCGGCCATCATCGACCCGTACTACGAAAATATGAAGCAGGATGCCCAGAGAACAAGTCCCCTATCCTAGCACAGGGCCTGGATGCGGCAATTGGATGAACCTCACCTCAGGTTCGCGGCCAAAATGTGTACACATGCTACGAGATGCACAGGCGGATCATTGACATGAGGAAGTGCCTCGTTACCCAAATCAACGAGCCCGGATCGAGCCACAAGCAAAGCAGGCGTCACAAGAAGTAGATGATGATCAGATGATCATTTATGCTAGTTAATCATTCATGTAATATATAGTTTACTTTATTTGTGTGTGGAAATGTCATGTGTGTAGTAGCCACCTATGTAATTATGTATGTAATAGTTTACTTTGGTGTGTGCAAATGTCGTGGTTGTAGTAGCCACCTATATAAGTGGATGTTTAATTTGGTTATGCAACCATGTCCTTATAAGTGTGTATATAATGTTGTTGTTCTGTATGCAATCCCATCGCACAACACACACGTCTTATTAGCAGCAACCGTCTGTGTTATTATCGATCTTCGCACACATTTCTGATTACAGACCTGTTTGCCGCGTATCACACATATCTTATTATATTGAACCGTTTCTGTTCTCTTGTCTCAACACAAACAGTTCATCCGAGTGAACCGCATGCCGTATATCGCACACACATTGATCTGACTGACCATTTCTTTTGTGTTGCCTAATCACAAACAGTTCATCCGAGTGAACCGTATGCTGTATATCACACACACCTTCATCTGGCTGCCCGTTTCTTTTGTTCCTCCTCATCGCAAATAGTTAATTGAACTGAACTGTATGCCCTGCATCGCACACGCAACTAAAATCTGAACCGTGTTTGATGCATCCTCCATCGCAAACGTTTTGCACCTTTTTTGATGGGTTTTTTCACCACCGTTTGCGATTATTGCATCGCACACAGTTTCATCGAAGGGTCTCTGATCGTAGTGTCGCGTTAGCAGCATCCTGCAGTAGTGGTTAATGAAGGTATTTTCTTGGGTCATACAATTTCTGAAAAGGGTATTGAAGTGGACAAAGCTAAGGTTGATGAAATTGAGAAAATGCCATGTCCTAAGGATATCAAAGGTATTCGTAGTTTCCTAGGTCATGCTGGTTTCTATAGGAGATTTATCAAAGACTTTTCTAAAATTTCTAGGCCCCTTACAAACCTTTTCCAGAAGGATTTCCCTTTTGTTTTTGATGATGATTGTTTTGAAGCCTTTGAAACACTCAAGAAAGCTTTAATTTCTGCACCTATTGTTCAACCACTTGATTGGAACTTGCGTTTTGAAATTATGTGTGATGCTAGTGATTATGTTGTTGGTGCTGTTCCAGGACAAAGAGCTGATAAGAAACTAAATGTTATCAATTATGCTAGTAAAACTGTAGACAGTGCTCAAAAGAATTATGCTACTACTGAGAAAGAATTCCTAGCAGTGGTGTTTGCTTGTGATAAATTTAGACCTTACATTGTTGATTCAAAAGTAATTGTTCACACTGACCATGCTGCTATAAAATATCTTATGGAAAAGAAAGATGCTAAACCTAGACTTATTCGATGGGTTCTCTTGCTACAAGAATTTGATTTGCATATCAATGATAGAAAAGGAGCTGAGAACCCCGTAGCTGATAACTTGTCTAGGCTTGAAAATGTGCTTGATGACCCACTACCAATTGATGATAGTTTTCCTGATGAGCACTTAACTGCAATAAATGTTGCTCATAATACTCCTTGGTATGCTGACTATGCTAATTACATTGTTGCTAAATATTTACCACCTAGCTTTACATACCAACAAAAGAAAAAAATATTCTATGATTTAAGACATTACTTTTGGGATGACCCACATCTTTATAAAGAAGGAGTAGATGGTATTATTAGATGTTGTGTACCTGAGCATGAATATGGACAAATCCTTCGAAAATGTCACTCCGAAGCATATGGAGGGCATCATGCTGGAGATAGAATTGCTCACAAGGTATTGCAATCTGGATTTTATTGGCCTACTCTCTTCAAGGATGCCTGTAAGTTCGTCTTATCTTGTGATGAATGCCAAAGAATAGGTAATATCGGTAAGCGCCAAGAAATGCCTATGAATTATTCACTTGATTTTGAACCATTTGATGTTTGGGGATTTGTTTACATGGGACCTTTTCCTTCCTCTAATGGGTATACACATATTTTGGTTGCGGTTGATTATGTTACTGAATGGGTAGAAGCTATTCCAACCAGTAGTGCTGATCACAACACCTCTATTAAAATGCTTAAGGAAGTTATTTTCCCAAGGTTTGGAGACCCTAGATATTTCATGATTGATGGTGGTTCACATTTTATCCATGGTGTTTTCATAAAATGCTTGCCAAGTATGATGCTAACCATAGAATTGCATCACCCTATCATCCTCAGTCTAGTGGTCAAGATGAACTTAGCAATAGAGAAATAAAATTAGTTTTGCAAAAGACTGTCAATAGGTCCAGGAAGAATTGGTCTAAGAAATTAGATGATGCACTTTGGGCTTATAGAACAGCATATAAAAATCTTATGGGTATGTCTCCTTATAAAATGGTTTATGCAAAAGCTTGTCATTTGCCTCTTGAATTAGAACATAAAGCATATTGGGCAATCAAGGAACTCAACGATTTCAAACTTGCCAGTGAAAAGAGGTTATTTGATATTAGCTCTTTAGATGAATGGAGAACCCAAGCTTATGAAAATGCCAAGTTGTTTAAAGAAAATGTTAAAAGATGGCATGATAAAAGAATCCAAAAGCATGAGTTTAAAGTTGGAGAATATGTTCCTTTGTACAACTCTAATTTCAGGTTCTTTGCAGGAAAACTCCTCTCAAAATGGGAAGGACCCTATTTTATCAAGGAGGTTTATCGGTCTAGAGCTATCAAAATAAATAATGCCGAAGGTACTAACCCGAAGGTTGTTAATGGGCAACGAATAAAACATTATATCTCAGGTACGCCCATTAATGTTGAAACCAATATTATCCGAACTTTGACACCGGAAGAACACATAAAAGAGTCCTTCCGAAACACTCCAGAACCGTGAAAATAAGGAGGTATGTGATACGGTAAGTAAACGGACTCCGAAAAATCCTCAAAATATTTTTTGTCAGTTTTGGAATATTTAGAAAATTAGGAAAATAGAAACTTTCAGGAAGCGTGCCCTGGTGGGCACAAGACACCAGTGCGCGCCCAGGTGGGTTGTGCCCACTTGGGACACCTTCCGGACTCCGTTTTTCTTCCGTTTGCTTGTTTCCCAAGATAAAAAAATTATATACCCCCCGAACCTATTGACCACCGTATCGCAGAGAAATCCTCTGTTTTCTTTTCCTTGCTGCTTTCTGTCAGATCCCATCTACCATGGCTGCTTAAGCTCCTCCAAGGACAAGTTCTTCAAGAACGTCATCAACCCATATTTGCAGGAGCTGGTGCAGCACCCTCAGGCCATCCTGATGCATGAGGGGGTGCTGCACATCCGTGATGTGCAAGGACCCAAGGGGACGGGAACCGTGGAGGCCAGGCTTGAGGCTATGGAGCAGGAGGTCTTCCAGTGCAAGGGGATGGTGGAGCGTGGACTCAATGCCAAGCACCTCACGATCACGGACCTTTCCCGTGATCTCAAGGTGGATGGCAAGCCCATGAAGGACATCGTCTTCACCCTCAACGAGCAAATCAACTTCCTCCAAAGCCAGATCTATGATCTTCAAAACCAAGTCTTAGAATATGAGGCGAGGTTTAAAGGTATGAGTTTGGCTGCCAGTTGCAGGACCCGTGAGACTCATTCTTCCTCTTACGATGGTGGACCTCTGCCATGGAAACCCAAGGACAAGATCGCATCTACTTCATCACCACCACCATCTTCTTCATCACCAAAAGAAAATTGAGTATCGGGTATGGGCACTCCCCTTGGCTTCCGCCAACCTTGGGGGAGGTGCCCTGGTATCGTATCATCCCCACTATCTTTTTCCTTTACTTATTTTAGTTTGATCTTTTGCTTTAGATGAATAAAAGTTTAGTTCGATCCTTTCTTTTAGGGAGTTTGCTTAGTGATCTATCCTTGTAATCGTGTGTGAGATATATAATAAAGTTAGTTTGAGTTTTTGCTTTCTTTACTTTCATGTTACAATAAAAAGAAAGGAAATAAATAAAAAGATCATATGCTAATCCTATGGTAGGTGATGACACCACATAAGGAAAAGTATGAGTAGGAAATTTTATTAGAGATTGACAAACATAGCATTGGTCAATGATGCAACTCATGAAAGAATTAATAAGGGAAGAGAAGATTCACATATAAATACACTATCCTAGAAATCTTTTGTGATTGTGAGCCCCCATAAAAATATTATAAGCCAAAATTGTTGACGTTGGACAAGGAAGACAACGTAATGGTTTATGTTTGTCCATATTCCTATAGAAGTTATATTGTCATAGATCCTTCAACATGTGGTGCTTGCCCCTATCTTTTCTAGCCAAAAATTCCACACTAAGTAAAGATACTACTTGTGCATCCAAAAACCCTTAAACCCAAATCTTACTTTCAAGAGTCCACCATACCAACCTAGGAATTGAGCAAGATCCCTCAAGTAAGTTGTCATCGGTGCAATAAGGCGATAAAAATTGCTTCTGAAAGTGTGAGATCATTTAGTGTAAGAGAAAATTGAGCGTTGTACGAACTTGTGATGGTGAAGAATAAAAGCGATAGACTGCATAATAAAGGTCACTATCACAAGGGGCAATACAACGTGACTTTCTTTTGCACTAAGGGGTTGAGCATACAAACAAATAAGCACATGGCAACCTCTGCTTCCCTCTGCGGAGGGCCTATCTTTCACTTTTATGCAAGATTCAAAGTTTCTTCTATTTGCTCCTTTTTATTTTTCTCCTTTGGCAAGCATCATGTGGTGAGGAAAGATCTAGGCACGTATGTCCAGTTGAATATGGGTGGCATGAGTTATTAATGTTGACATCACCCTTGAGGTGAGTACGTTGGGAGGTGAAACTATAAGCCCCTATCTTTCCATGTGTCCGGTTGAAACGTTTTGCTCATGTGTATCCGGTGAGTGTTAGCAATCATAGAAGACTATATGATGGTTGAGTATGTGGACTTGCCTAAAGGCTCCTGTCGGTGTCAAAACCGGCGGATCTCGGGTAGGGGGTCCCGAACTGTGCGTCTAGGCGGATGGTAACAGGAGACAAGGGACACGATGTTTTTACCCAGGTTCAGGCCCTCTCGATGGAGGTAATACCCTACTCCTGCTTGATTAATATTGATGATATGGGTAGTACAAGAGTAGGTCTACCACGAGATCAGAGAGGCTAAACCCTAGAAGCTAGCATATGGTATGATTGTTGTTCGTCCTACGGACTAAAACCCTCCGGTTTATATAGACACCGGATAGGTTAGGGTTACACAGAGTCGGTTACGATGGTAGGAGATCTACATATCCGTATCGCCAAGCTTGCCTTCCACACTAAGGAAAGTCCCATCCGGACACGGGACGAAGTCTTCAATCTTGTATCTTCATAGTCTTGGAGTCCGGCCGTGATGATAGTTCGGCTATCCAGACACCCCCTAGTCCAGGACTCCCTCAGTAGCCCCTGAACCAGGCTTCAATGACGACGAGTCCGGCGCGCATATTGTCTTCGGCATTGCAAGGCGGGTTCCTCCTCCGAATACTTCATAGAAGGTTTTGAACACAAGGACAGTGTTCGGCTCTGCAAAACAAGTTCCACATACCACTGTAGAGAGAATAACTTTTGCACAGATCTGCTGACGTATTCCGCGGTGTGACATCACACCACGGCCAAGCCTTTATATGAATCATTTTTTACTGTTCCACCTTAGCGCGTTTAGCGAGGCGATTTCCTTGGCACGTCTTTATCAAAGCGTAGATCGCGCCCCCTTATTCCGGGATTCCCATCAATACGGACGTGGGTAACCCATCCGCGCCCTTGATTATGGCGCTTGGGAGATAAGCGAGTTTTACCAGGCTGGCAGGGTACGCATAGCTTCGTCCTTCCATATAAGGGGATAAGGATCCACCTTTTCACCTACGCCTTCTTCTTCCTTTGCTCATCCATTTTCGCGCACTCGAGCTCCAGCGCCCAAGTCCGCACACCCCACCCCAACCTTCTCCAACTATGTCCGGAGCGGGAGGCAGGTGGATGGCCTCCTCCGTCACGGAGGGGCACATCACAAGACTGCGGGGGGTCGGATACTTGTCCAGCAATATCGCACACAGGCTGCCTGACGCGGGGCAGCTCATTCCAACCCCCAGGCCCCATGAGAGGGTGGTGTTTCTCCCCCACTTCCTCCGCGGACTAGGTTTTCCACTTCACCCGTTTGTCCGGGGGCTCATGTTCTACTACGGCATGGACTTCCACGACCTGGCCCCGAATTTCATCCTCAACATCTCGGAGTTCATCGTCGTGTGCGAGGCCTTCCTCTGCATCCAGCCCCACTTCGGCTTATGGCTGAAGATCTTCAATGTCAGGCCGAAGGTAGTGGGCGGCCGTCAAGCGGAGTGCGGAGGCGCCATGGTTGGCAAGATGGCCAAAGTCCTATGGCTCGAGGGCTACTTTGTGGAGACCATAAAGGGGTGGCAATCGGGGTGGTTCTACATCACCGAGTCGCGCGACTCCAAATGGGTGGCGGCCCCCGAATTCAGATCTGACTTCCCCACACGGCACTCGTCATGGAAAGAGACGGGCCTGACGTGGGGGAATTCGGACGAGCTATCCGGACTCCAAACATGCGTCCGAAACCAGGTGGACAAGAACCTCAGGCTTGTCAACGTAACCCAGGTGATGCTCATCCGCCGGATTCTCCCATGCCAACAACGGGCCTTCAAATTGTGGGAGTTCGATCCGGCACATCACCCAACTCTGACAAGGCTCTTCGACACTACGTACGAAGATGCCTGGAAGGTGCTGTTCAAGGGCGCCGAGGCTCCCACATCCGAGATCGAAGATCGCGGATTCAGCTCGCAGCGTCAAGCCAGCGAGGAGAGTTATTTTACCCTTTATGGGACTCTTTTTTCATAGTTTGACTCTATGCGGGATCTAAAATTCCCTAACCTTTAACAGGACTGGCTGAAGACGTCCGGACAGGTTAACTGTCCGGCTCCTTTGCCAGAAGACCCAGCGGACGCCCGATTGACGGGGCTGCTGGCTCCGGTACCTCATGTGGCGCCGGAGAAGAAGGCCAAGAAGGAGGCAACGGGAACTCGAAGGAGCTCCTGACGCCTGGTGCTGTCAGATTCTGAAGCAGAATCTTCTCCTAAGAATGAGGAGGAGGAAAAAGAAACCTCTCACCCAGCGGGGGAGGAGAGGAAAAGGAAGGCCGCCCCAACTGGGGAGGCCGGAGGGTCCAAGAAGGGAAGAACCCTTCCTCCGGACTTCTCCACCAACATCGACAACGACGAGGAGGATTGGCCGACAAGGGCCAAGCCCCTGGTGAGATCGTAAGTGTCCGAATACCCATGGCTTTTTTATGGCATAGTGTTCTCTAATGCCGAACAATCATGCAGCCCGCCCAAGGGCGAGCTCGCCGCTTCGTCGAGCGGGTCCCTGAGTTCGTCGGAAATGGAGAGTACTTCACTTCCGGCCGCCTCATCGCCTCACACTGCGGCCGACGCCGAGGTGGTGCCCCAAGGGGGGCCTGGTCAAGAGGAGGTGGCACAGGAGGCGCCGCGAGGCAACCTCCCGGACTCTAGGCGCGTGGGGGGTGAGACCCCCAGGGGCTCTAAGCCCGACCCTCGTCCGGACTCCATGCCGGAACCTTCAGCACTTCCGGAGTCCGGCAAGCGGTCCCTTCGTAAGAAGGGTAAGACGCCAGTGTATTCCGTCCAACCGGAGGCACCGGATAGCTTAATGGAGGTGCTTAATAGCGCTTCCATCGAGGAGGAGCACCGCACTGTTATGAGTGCGGTGATCCAGACAGTTCAGTTCGCCAAGAGCGGGCTGACCGAAGCCTGTACCAGCCTTCTAACAGGCTTTGAGGTAAGTTTAGAATATGTAAAAATATTACCGCATAGAAAGTAGCCCCTGATGCTTAGTTCGGTGTTCGGAAAGAAAAGCCGGACTAAGGATCTAAAAAGATATACGCAGGAGTCTAACATAAGTATGTCAATATGGGAATGCAGGCTGCGCTACTGACCTCTGCCGCATTGACTGCGGAGGTCAATGCATTGAAGCAGAGCCTCGAGCGGTCCGAGAACGAGCTTGGCCTTGCCAAGAAGCAGCTCGAGGACAAAGAAGGTAAGTAATACCTTATTAAAGAAATGCCTTATAGAAAGTTTTCGGTTGTGAAAAAATAACAAGAATAACATGGGTACTGCAGGGGCCACGAACGAGGTGGCGACCCTGAAGGAAGCGTTGTCCGTGGCCGAAAGCAAAGCAGCCGCGGAGCGCACCGAGCGAGAGAAGGGGGAGGCGCAGCTGACGGGGGTGGGGCAAGAGCTCCAGGCTCTCGTGAAAAAACACGAGGGTTTGGAGCTGAAAGTGCGTTATATCGACTAGAGGGGGGTGAATAGCCGATTTTTATGAATTCTTCACTGAGGAATTTGCTGGTGAGGAAATTCCTTAGCGAAGAACTACTTGCAGCGGAATAAGTACTCAGAAGTAAGCATAAGAGAATGCGGGCATGGTCATCATGATGAAATGAAGACAAACAAAGAGTACAGAAAGCGTAAACACAGGATAGCACAAGATGAAGACAAACAGACTGAAGAAATTGAACTGAGGAAATTGAGAAAGTCTTCAGTCAAAGTCTTCAAACACATATATGAATGAACACTCAACACAGTAATAAGGAAATGAAAGAGTTGAGGAAATAGAACCAGTAAGGTTGGTGAAGAAAATGATTTGGTAGACCAGTTCTAACTGCGGTCTCAGTTGTACATCTGGTTGGAGCGGCTGAGTATTTAAACTCGAGGACACACAGTCCCGGACACCCAGTCGCTGAGCACGCAGCTCAGGACACCAAGTCCTCACCGTATTCTCCTTGAACTAAGGTCACACAGACCTCGTCCAATCACTCGTGGTAAGTCTTCAGGCGACTTCCAAACCTTCACAGACTTGGTCGCTCGGCGATCCACAATTCCTCTTGGATGCTCTAGACCATGACGCCTAACCGTCTGGAAGAAGCACAGCCTTCAAAGGTAACAAGCGTCAGATCCACGCAGGATCAATCTCTTCAGTGATGCTCAATCACTTTGGGTTTGTAGGGGTTTGGTTTTTGGTTTTTCCTCACTCGATGATTTTCGCTCAAAGTCCTCGGAGGATGGGTTGCTCTCAAATGACAAGTGTCAAGTTTCTCTCGGAGCAGCCAACCAGCTAGTGGTTGTAGGGGGCGGCTATTTATAGCCTAGGGAGCAGCCCGACATGATAAGACATAAATGCCCTTCAATGATATGACCGTTAGGTGGATAAGATATTTTGGGACAGTTGGCGCGCAGCACAGCAACGGTCGGAAATTTGACTCTCAAATTCCTCAGGGCTATCATGTTCCTCACTATGTAGGAAATCCGCACTGGCGAATTCCTAACACCTCAGTCAGAACAAATTCCTCAGCGACCAGAAGAACTTCGTCTCTGTCACTGAAGAAATTGACTGAACTGTATGAGATTTCCAAAGGCTTCACTCGAAGGGATTGGTAGGTGTAGGATTTTGAGTTGAGCATCACATGGAAATTTTTCCTTAGTATTTCCTCGACCCCCTTTAACAGTATGGTGTTTCCTATGACTCAAGAAAGAGAAAAACGAAACTACGAAAAAAAAAGTCTTCACGCTTCATGTTCCTCAAATGAATACCAAGTCTTCAAGGTCACACCAATTTCTTCACTTTCAAAGTCTTCAGAAAGTCTTCAAAATATCAAAGTCTTCAGTCGAAGAACTTCATTTTTAGGGGTTGACTTTCACTGTAAATATCAAACTCCTCATAGACTTATAGACCTGTGTACACTCATAAACACATTAGTCCCTTAACCATAAGTCTTCAATACACCAAAATCACTAAGGGGCACTAGATGCACTTACAATCTCCCCCTTTTTAGTGATTGATGACAATATAGGTTAAGTTTTCAACGGGGATAAACATATGAAGTGTAACTATTGATATTGAGGAATTTGAATTACAAGATATAGAAGAACTCCCGAAGATGTGCATAGTGAGGAATTTGCTTTTGAGGCAGTGCACATTTGAAGATTTGAATCATGGAGATCTCCCCCTATATCTTGTAATTCATACACGCATTTGACATATAATATGAAGAATTTGAAATGCATGATGAAATATGGTG
>LR880972.1:193865240-193880583 GCA_904067115.1 Aegilops sharonensis | reverse complement strand
ATGATGATTTTAGACACCGCGTACAATTGTCGTAGGGTTCTGAGAATCAAATTCTTCATTAATTTCTTCACACTTAGAGTGTTATTCTTCATTGATTGAAGAAAAACGTTTCTTCATGTGTTGCACATCTAAGTCATCAATTTTGCATAAGTGTCAGGATGTGTATCCTTTTCAAAGAACATTCGAAGATTCTAAGATATTTAGCTCACACCGCAACTTGCTAAATCTCTTCTCATCCAAGGGCTTTGTGAAGATATCGGCTAGTTGTTCTTCAGTCTTCACATGCTCGATGGAGATGTCGCCCTTCAACACATGATCACGAAGAAAATGATGACGAATTTGAATGTGCTTTGTCTTCGAGTGCTGAACTGGGTTGTGAGCAATCTTGATGGCACTCTCATTGTCACAGTAGAGAGGCACATTCTTCACGTTGATGCTGTAGTCCTTGAGAGTTTGCTTCATCCACATGAATTGAGCACAACAAGAGCCAGCAGCAATGTATTCAGCTTCCGCAGTAGACAGTGATACGCATTTCTGTTTCTTCGAGGACCAACAGACCAAAGATCGTCCGAGGAAATGACAAGTACCAGATGTTGACTTGCGGTCCACATGATCACCCGCATAGTCAGAGTCAGAATATCCAATGAGATCAAAAGTAGAGCCCTTGGGGTACCATAATCCTAGTGTTGGTGTGTGAGCTAGATATCGAAGAATATGCTTCACAGCCTTATGGTGTGATTCCTTCGGTGTAGCTTGAAATCGGGCACACATGCAAACACTATGCATTATATCTGGCCTAGATGCACATAAGTACAATAGAGAACCAATCATGGAGCGGTATACCTTGTGATCGAAGTCAATACCATTTTCATCAGTGCATAGATGGCCATTTGTGGGCATAGGAATTTTGACACCTTTGCAATCTTGCATGCCGAATTTCTTCAGGACATCTTTGAGGTATTTCTCCTGAGATATGAATATGCCATTGTGTTGTTGACGAATTTGAAGACCTAAGAAGAATTTCAACTCTCCCATCATAGACATTTGATATTCTTCACTCATCATATAGGCAAATTCATCACTATGACGTTGGTCAGTACAACCCAAGATAATATCGTCAACATATATTTGGCACACAAACAGTTCACAGTCATATGATTTAGTAAAGAGAGTAGGGTCGAGTGAACCGGGTGTGAAGCCATTCTTCACGAAGAATTCCTTCAATGTATCATACCACGCCCGTGGGGCCTGTTTGAGACCATAGAGGGCCTTGTTGAGTCTGAAGACTTTGTCGGGATTCTTTGGATCTTCAAAACCTGGGGGTTGAGCAACATATACTTCTTCCTCAAGCTTACCATTGAGGAATGCACTTTTTACATCCATTTGATATAAAGTGATATTATGATGGTTAGCATAAGCAAGTAATATGCGAATAGCCTCAAGTCCAGCAACAGGTGCAAAAGTTTCATCGAAATCAATTCCTCCAACCTGTGTGTAGCCTTGAGCTACAAGTCGTGCCTTATTCCTCACCACAAGGCCATTTTCATCTTGCTTGTTGCGGTAGATCCACTTTGTGCCAATGATATTATGCTTGCGAGGATCTGGACGTTTGACCAGTTCCCAGACATTGTTGAGCTCGAACTGATGTAATTCTTCTTGCATGGCCTGAATCCACTCAGGCTCCAGAAATGCTTCATCTACCTTGGTGGGCTCTGTGATAGAGACAAAAGCATAGTGCCCACAAAAGTTAGATAAATGTGAAGCTTTCGAGCGTGTGAGAGGACCTGGCGCTTCAATGTCATCGATGATCTTGTCAACTTGCACTTCTTATGCAACGCGAGGATGAGCTGGTTGTCGTCGAGGAATTTGATAATTTTCCTCAGCACCATTGTATTCAGCATTATATTCAGGTGCATCAGCTCGACGTTCTTCACGTACAGGAATGAATTCTTCAGCAGATTCTTCAGTAGGAATGACATCCTCAGTTGCCTTGAACTTGATAGATTCCACAGGAGCTGGTTCATCTAACACAGAAGGTAGGTGCTCTCTTTGCGAGCCATTAGTTTCATCGAACCGCACATCTATAGTATCAACAATCTTGTGAAGAACGATGTTGAAGACTCTGTAGGTGTGCGAGTCCTTTCCGTAACCAAGCATAAAACCTTCATGTGCTTTCGGTGCAAATTTAGAACTGTGATGAGGATCTCTAATCCAGCATTTAGCACCGAAGACTTTGAAATAACTCACATTGGGTTTCTTGTCAGTGAGGAGTTCATAGGCAGTCTTCTTGAAGAATTTGTGAAGATACACTATGTTGATGATGTGGCACGCGGTATCAATTGCATCAATCCAAAAACGACTAGGCGTTTTGTATTCATCAAGCATAGTGCGAGCCATCTCAACAAGAGTTATGTTCTTGCGCTCCACGACGCCATTTTGTTGAGGAGTATAGGGAGCAGATAACTCATGAGTAATACAAAGTTCATCAAGATAGGCATCAAGACCGGAATTCTTGAACTCAGTTCCATTGTCACTCCTGATGTGTCTGATCTTCACACCGAAGTTAGTTGAAGCCCTCGAGGAAAATCGTTTGAAGACTTCCTGCACTTCATTTTTGTAAGTAACAATGTGTACCCATGTGTAACAAGAGTAATCATCAACAATAACAAATCCATATAGAGATGCATCATTAGTGACTGCTGAGTAATGATTAGGACCAAAGAGGTCCATGTGAAGCAATTCGAAGGGACGAGTAGTGGTCATGATAGTCTTCGCTGGATGCTTGGCCTTGGTCATTTTTCCAGCTTCACAGGCTCCACACAAGTGATCCTTGAGGAATTTGACATTCTCAATGCCAATGACATGCTTCTTCTTTGCAAGCGTGTGCAAGTTCCTCATGCCTGCGTGACCAAGTCGTCGATGCCATAGCCAGCCTTCTGAAGCTTTTGCAAGTAGACACACGGCTGGTTGTGGTCCTGTAGAGAAATCAACAATATACAAGTCTCCTCTCCTAAAGCCTTCGAAGACTTTGGAATTGTCAGCTTCCATAATCACAACACAACGACACTTGCCAAATATAACAACCATATCAAACAAAGCATTGAGACTGACATGAGGTTGTATCCTAAGGACTCAACAAGCATGACTTTGTCCATGTGTATGTCCTTAGAGATCGCAACCTTACCAAGACCCAATACCTGACTTTTGCCTTTGTCAGCAAAGATGATATGCTTCAGATGTGATGGTGATAAGGGAGTATCCATCAATAGATTCTTGTCACCAGTCATGTGATTTGTACATCCACTATCGAGGACCCACTCATTGGCTTTGGGTTGATCATCCTGCAGATGAATTAGTGCAACTTACGATCTCATATACTTCATCAGTGAAGAATATGATATCAAGTTCATCAGATGAATTTCATCAGGCAGTATAACAGATAAGTAGTATGAGGACGTGTGAAATGAAAGTTCATTTCTTCATGATCAGCCTGCGTCCTTTCAGGCATTTTTGTCAGGCCCCCAGCAAATTCTTCAGACGTTTAAAGCACGTCTGGAGACCTGACCCTGCAGAAGAGGTTAGTTCTTTTTCTTCACCACCCACATCTGAAGGGGTGGCAAAGAGTTCATCACTTTGCGAGCTCCATATGAGAATGGTGGCATAGAGGCCAATCCATTTCGTTTCACATAAGAGGGGTTAGGGTAAGCATATGAATAAGCAGAGAAATTCTTCGAGGACTTATGAACATATTGGTTTGAAGAATAATGCACATATTCATATCCCTTAGCTCTACCCTGCGAAACAGAGTTGTTAGCACGATGATAATCATATGAGGACTTTGATCCTTTTGAGTAATTTGATCCACGTGAGGAATTTGGTCCGTATGAGGACTTGGATCCATATGAAGAATTTGGTCCATATGAAGAGTTTGATCTGGGGTTCCTATTCTTCACAGGTGGTGTCATGAGGACATTCACCTGAAGACTTTCAAGGCACTTCTTGGGAACCCACATTTTCTTCATAGGGGAACCGTTCCTGCAGTTAGTGCCAACATATCTAGCAAATACTTCACCATTCTGATTTTTGAACAGTTTATAGTTGGAGTCAAATGACTCATCAGAAGAATGAGGAGATTCGCATGTAAGGCCAGATAAGTTAGATGGATCAACTGGAGGTCCCTTTGCAGCAACCCATGAGGTTTTGGGGTACTGCTCAGGCTTCCAATATGTTCCATCAGCATTGAGTTTCCTCTCAAAGGCAATACCCTCTTTCCTAGGGTTTCTGTTGAGGATCTGCTTTTTAAGCACATCACAAAGAGTCTGATGCCCTTTGAGGCTTTTGTACATGCATGTCATGTACAATTCCTTCAGCCCTGCATCGTCAGTGATACTAGAAATGTCCTCAGATGAGGAATTAGTGATAGTAGAGGCAGGTGAAGAATTTGTAAGAGTTGAAGCATTTGAACATTCAGGTGAAGAATTAGCAGATTCACGTTCAATGCACTTTAAGCATGGAGGAACAAATTCCTGAGAAGCGCTGATTTGTTGAGCAAGTAATGAATCGCGCTCCTTCTGAATATCTTCATAACTCACTCTTAGCTTCTCAAGATCTTGCTTTCTTTGAAGAAATTCATAAGAAAGTTTCTCATGATCAGACAAGAGAGTGTTATGATGACCTTGAAGGTTGTCAAACCTAGACTGAAGTCTCTGAAGATTTTCAGTCAGGGCTTTAGTGCTATCCATTTCTTCACCTAACATATCATCACTTTTATCTAGCATGTTTTGAACCTTTTCAAAAGCCCTTTGTTGTTTTACAGCAATCTTAGCAAGTTTTGAGTAGCTGGGCTTTAGATCTTCATCAGATTCATTTTCACTAGATTCAGAGGAGGTATATTTGAGTACCTTGGCACCCTTTGCCATGAAGCAATAGGTGGGAGCCTAGTCATCACTATCTTCATCAGCTTTGTTGGTGAGGTCATTTTCTTCAGAGTTGAAGATGGACTTGCTGACGAAAGCAGTAGCGAGAGCTAGACTCGCCACACCAGACTCAGATTCTTCTGATGCCTCCTCTTCCTCATGTTCCTCAGATTCAGCTTCAGAGTCCATTTCCTTGCCAATGAATGCCCGAGCCTTCTTGGAGCTGCTTTTCTTGTGAGAAGAGGACTTTGAGGATTTTGATGATGAAGATTTCGACGATTTCTTCTCCTTCTTAGCGTCATCAGAATTGTAATCCTTGTATTTCTTCTTCTTTAATTCCTTTTCCCACTGAGGACAATCTGGATGTAGTGACCAGGTTTCTTGCATTTGTGGCAAAGTCTTCTCTTATAGTCACTGGATGAGGAATCACTGCTCCTTGAGGATTTTCCAAAGCGACCACGTCTTGAGAACTTCTGGAATTTCTTCACGAGCAGTGCTTGCTCCTGGCTCCATTCTTCAGGATCTCCAAGGCTACTACCAGAGTCTTCACACTCAGATTCAGACACAGCCTTGGCCTTCAGGGCACGTGTTTTTCCATAGCTAGAACCATAGAGATCTCTCTTTTCAGCAAGCTAGAACTCATGAGTATTTAGCCTCTCGAGGATATCAGCTGGATCAAGTGGCTTGTAGTCAGCACGCTCTTGTATCATCAGTGCCAGAGTATCAAATGAGGAATCAAGCGATCTCAACAATTTCTTCACCACCTCATGGTCGGTGATGTCAGTGGCACCAAGCGCTTGAAGCTCATTTGAGATGTCAGTGAGGCGATCGAAGGTTTGTTGAACATTTTCGTTGTCGAGTCTTTTGAAGCGGTTGAAGAGATTGCGAAGAACATCAACTCGAGAGTCACACTGAGTTGAGAATCCTTCATTTACTTTGGACAGCCTGTCCCAGATGAGCTTGGCAGTTTCCAAAGCACTCACTCTTCCATACTGTCCTTTACTCAGATGGCCACATATGATATTCTTCGCTTGAGAATCGAGTTGCTTGAATCTCTTCACATCGGCAGCATTCAGAGAAGGTGTGACTGAGGGAACACCATTTTCCACAACATACCAGAGATCGTTGTCAATTGCCTCAAGATGCATTCGCATCTTGTTCTTCCAGTAGGGGTAGTCCGTCCCATTAAAGGTAGGACACCCAGCTGAGACCTTGATCATACTTGCGGTCGACATAACTAAAACTCCAGGTGGTTAAACCAAAATCACACAGAACAAGGGAGTACCTTGCTCTGATACCAATTGAAAGTGCGTTATATCAACTAGAAGGGGGGTGAATAGGCGATTTTTATGAATTCTTCACTGAGGAATTTGCTAGTGAGGAAATTCCTTAGCGAAGAACTACTTGCAGCGGAATAAGTACTCAGAAGTAAGCATAAGAGAATGCGGGCATGGTCATCATGATGAAATGAAGACAAACAAAGAGTACAGAAAGCGTAAACACAGGATAGCACAAGATGAAGACAAACAGACTGAAGAAATTGAACTGAGGAAATTGAGAAAGTCTTCAGTCAAAGTCTTCAAACACAGATATGAATGAACACTCAACACAGTAATGAGGAAATGAAAGAGTTGAGGAAATAGAACCAGTTAGGTTGGTGAAGAAAATGATTTGGTAGACCAGTTCCAACTGCTGTCTCAGTTGTACATCTGGTTGGAGCGGCTGAGTATTTAAACTCGAGGACACACAGTCCCGGACACCCAGTCGCTGAGTATGCAGCTCAGGACACCAAGTCCTCACCGTATTCTCCTTGAACTAAGGTCACACAGACCTCGTCCAATCACTCGTGGTAAGTCTTCAGGCGACTTCCAAACCTTCACAGACTTGGTCGCTCGGCGATCCACAATTCCTCTTGGATGCTCTAGACCATGACGCCTAACCGTCTGGAAGAAGCATAGTCTTCAAAGGTAACAAGCGTCGGATCCACGCAGGATCAATCTCTTCAGTGATGCTCAATCACTTTAGGTTTGTAGGGGTTTGGTTTTTGGTTTTTCCTCACTCGATGATTTTCGCTCAAAGTCCTCAGAGGATGGGTTGCTCTCAAATGACAAGTGTCAAGTTTCTCTCGGAGCAGCCAACCAGCTAGTGGTTGTAGGGGGCGGCTATTTATAGCCTAGAGAGCAGCCCGACATGATAAGACATAAATGCCCTTCAATGATATGACCGTTAGGTGGATAAGATATTTTGGGACAGTTGGCGCGCAGCACAGCAACGGTCAGAAATTTGACTCTCAAATTCCTCAGGGCTATCATGTTCCTCACTGTGTAGGCAATCCGCACTGGCGAATTCCTAACTCCTCAGTCAGAACAAATTCCTCAGCGACCAGAAGAACTTCGTCTCTGTCACTGAAGAAATTGACTGAACTGTATGAGATTTCCAAAGGCTTCACTCGAAGGGATTGGTAGGTGTAGGATTTTGAGTTGAGCATCACATGGAAATTTTTCCTTAGTATTTCCTTGACCCCCTTTAATAGTACGGTGTTTCCTATGACTCAAGAAAGAGAAAAATGAAACTACGAAAACAAAAGTCTTCACGCTTCATGTTCCTCAAATGAATACCAAGTCTTCAAGGTCACACCAATTTCTTCACTTTCAAAGTCTTCAGAAAGTCTTCAAAATATCAAAGTCTTCAGTCGAAGAACTTCATTTTTAGGGGTCGACTTTCACTGTAAATATCAAACTCCTCATAGACTTATAGACCTGTGTACACTCATAAACACATTAGTCCCTTAACCTATAAGTCTTCAATACACCAAAATCACTAAGGGGCACTAGATGCACTTACAGGAGCGTGACTCGAAGACCCGAGAGTCCGAGCTTGCCTCGGCTCTTGAGAGTGCCAAAGCTGCTAAGGTCGAGGCCCAAAAAGCCCTCCAAGAAATTGAATCATTAAAGAAGATAGAGGCGGGTAAGGCATTCTTTATGCAAAGCTAGCATGTGAAAGTGAATTACCTATTACTTACCCAGATTCGGAGCTCTCCAGGAGCACTCGCAGATCTGCCCCGTAGTGTGTCTGATGCTATCGCATTCTACCGCGCCCAGGAGGGGAGCTCAACGGAGAAGGTGTTCTGGTCTCAATATGCTGAGACCGGACATCCGGTGCCCCTAAGCGACCAGCTGAAGCAGCTGGTCGAGCTCCACAAGGTCGCCAAACAGGCCATGAAGGGCCGTATAGTTCGGCTGTGGCCATTGGAAGCCATGCCTGGGAGCTACTTCGGCTTAGTGCAGCGGCTGGTGGACACCTGTCCACGGATTGAAGTCATCAAGTGCTCCGTCTGCATTGAAGGTGTCCGTCGGGCCCTTGCCCGTGCTAAAGTGCACTGGGGCAAACTGGATGCGGAGAAGGTTGTGACGGACGGGCCACCGAAGGGCAAGGAGCATCACACGCCCGAAATGTACTATGAGGGCCTCCTGAAGGGTGCCCGCGAATAGAGGATGAGTGCTCCAAAGATGTAATTTTTGAATAGACTCACATTTGTTATCCTGTACGCTGAAAACTTGTTCATATGCGCTAAGCAACGCTTGTTAATTTAAAATATTACCTTTTGTGCGGCCGTTTATCAAATTTGAGAGATGGCAAGTCGTTGGCTTCAGCCCCCATGCCACAAGTGCTGGGGTGTTCGGGATAAACTTCAGCACTCTTGTTCCCATTCTTGGGTCCATCTAGGGAGGCGCTCAACGCAACGAACAAAGCAAACGGACTTATAATGCTTGAGCACTCTCACTTAGCCATAGAATTCTATAATTCTAAATTTCGGCGAAGCCCCTAGTATTCGGAAGACCGAGTTCGGGGCGCTATCCACGGCTTGGCCGGACAATTCCGGTTCCTCGCTCTAAGCGGCATAAGTCTTTAGGGACCTGAAAAAACCTCTCGAACAGCGACCGGCTCTCGCCCTATCAGTTTTAGCTTTCTCCACTGAGGTGCTCAACCCAGCTCAACTGGGGCACAATCGCAGTGGTTCTCCCGGTGCTACGATAGCCGATATAACGGAATGTAAGGTACCAAAACACGGGAGCCGGGCAAACCCAGCTATTGACACAAGACATGATTCGGAGCCGATGCATATAATGCTATAAGTTCGGGGTGCCGCACTTGTGAAAGTGTTCGGACTTATCACACAATACTTTTGGGGTACTTAAGCCCCTGGTGTATTGGCCGTACCAAAGTGTACGGGTGCAACATGTCATGAAATGAACATATATATAGATAAGGAAAGGAGTGCAATAATAGGCAAAAGCTATGTATTGTTTATTCAAAAAGGTACTGCAATGAAAGCAGAACGATACAAATAGTGCGATAAGAAAGGGATGGGACTATCTAACATGTCCCCCTCTAGGGGTGAGCTGCGGGATGGTATGTAAAACAGGTATAATGCTCGTAATAGAGACCACCTGAACACTCGACGTAGCTTTCTGCTTCCCTGGCTGTTGCATCGTGAGTTCGGCGATTCTAGCGCCGGACAGGACTTCTGGAAAACGGAGTCCTGAAAGTAAGAAAAAAGAAAAAAAAGAAAAAGGAAAAAGAATGACACAACCGGGAGCCCCTGGTGCGGTTGAGCCGCATTCTGGGCGTGCCGTGGTCGTGCCCCTCCCCTTATGCCCACGGTATCTCCAGAGCGTAGTTATGTATGCGTAGTACTGGCTTCACAATTTCTCGAGGGCTGGGGTTGGGGCCGGATTGCTACGCGTGCTTGAATCGTGCCAGGCGGTCTTGTTGTAGGTTACTCCAGGCGCGCTTGACAGTGTCCGGACGTTTAATGGCCGGACTCAAGAGTTGCTGTGAGAGGCTGCTTTGTACCTCCGCCGCGAGGGCCGCCGTGTGCTCCTCCGTTCGGAGAGAGCGTTCGGTGTTTCCATTGACCGTGATTACTCCTCGAGGGCCTGGCATCTTGAGCTTGAGGTATGCGTAGTGCGGCACCGCATTGAACTTTGCAAATGCGGTTCATCCAAGCAGTGCGTGATAGCCGCTGCGGAACGGGACTATGTCGAAGATTAACTCTTCGCTTCGGAAGTTATCCGGGGATCCGAAGACCACTTCGAGTGTAACTCAGCCTGTACAATTGGCCTCTACACCCGGTATGACGCCTTTAAAGGTCGTCTTTGTAGGTTTAATCCTTGAGGGGTCTATGCCCATTTTGCGCACTGTATCCTGATAAAGCAGGTTCAGGCTGCTACCGCCGTCCATCAGGACTCTGGTGAGGTGAAATCCGTCAATAATTGGGTCAAGAACCAATGCGGCGAAACCGTCGTGATGGATGCTAGTGGGGTGGTCCCTTCGATCGAAGGTGATCGGGCAGGAAGACCATGGGTTGAACTTCGGGGCGACTGGCTCCATCGCATATACGTCCCTTAGTGCACGCTTCCGCTCCCACTAGTGGGTTGCGTATATCATGTTCACCGTCCGCACTTGTGTGGGAAAACCCTTCTGTCCTCTATTGTTCGGCGGCCGGGGCTCTTCCTCGTCATCGCTATGCAGCCCCTTGTCGTTGAGTTCGGCACTTAGCTTGTCTGCTTGCTTGAACACCCAACAATCCCTGTTGGTGTGATTGGCTGGTTTTTCAGGGGTGCCATGTATCTGGCACAAGCGATCGAGTATTCGGTCCAAGTTGGACGGGCCCTAGGTATTTCTTTTGAATGGCTTCTTCCGCTGACCGGGTTTAGAGCCTCTGAATCCGGCATTGACGGTCGTATCTTCAGCATTATCGCCGTTAATGCGGCGCTTGTTCTTGTTGCGACGCGACCTGCCATTGTTGTCCTTGGTATCCGAACTATCAGAGTGTTTGGCCAAGTTGTTGCTTCGTGCTAGCCAGCTGTCCTCTCCCGCACAAAAGCGGGTCATGAGTGTTGTGAGGGCTGTCATGGATTTCAGCTTTTCCTGTCCTAGGTGCCGGGAAAGCCACTCGCCGCGGATGTTATGTTTGAAGGCTGCAAGGGCCTCTGCATCCAGACAGTCAACAATTTGATTTTTCTTTGTTAGGAACCGTGTCCAGAATTGTCTGGCCGATTCTTCTGGCTGCTGAATTATGTGGCTAAGGTCATCGGCGTCTGGTGGTTGCACATATGTGCCCTGGAAGTTATCAAGGAATGCGGCTTCCAGGTCCTCCCAACAACCAATTGATTCTGCTGGCAAGCTGTTGAGCCAAGCTCGAGCTGGTCCTTTAAGCTTGAGTTGGAGGTATTTGATGGCATGTAGATCATCACCACGGACCATGTGGATATGGAGGAGATAGTCCTTGATCCAGACCGCAGGATCTGTGGTACCATCGTATGATTCGATGTTTACGGGTTTGAAACCCTCAGGGATTTGATGATCCATTACTTCATCTGTGAAGCATAGTGGGTGTGCGGCGCCTCTGTATTGGACTATATCACGACGTAGCTCATATGAGCTTTGTCTACTGTGTTCGGCCCGGCCGGTTTTGCTGTATCCGGCGTGACGGTTATCATCACATGTCGTGGGGCGCCCACGCGATCCGTAGATCGATCTTGTATGTTTTGCCTTATCCTCCAATATATCTCGCAAGTCCAGCGCGTTTTCCCGTGCCTTGGTACTTTTTGAGCGGCGTCGGGGTGTGGCTTGAGCGGAGGGCCGAGAGGCTTCTCTGTCGCGGCCACGGGGTGGCCGGTCTACCATGTCGTGCGCTGGTGACTTGGGTGCTTCCTCCTCTGATCGAGGCAACGGCCTGCGTTTGGGGTAGCTTTTGGAGGGGCGTTCGAGTTCATACTCTTCAGCTGCAAGGACTTCAGTCCATCTGTCAGCTAGCATGTCTTGGTCAGCTCTAAGTTGTTGTTGCTTTTTCTTGAGGCTGCTTGCCGTGGCTATAAGCCTGTGTTTGAAACGCTCCTGTTCGTCGGGATCCTCAGACACGACAAATTCATCGTCGTCGAGGCTTGCCTCATCTTCGGAGGGAGGCGCATAATTACCGTCCTCGACCTCTCTTTCTGCCGCACTGTCGTGCGGACTTGCTTCTCCCTCCTCCTGCGCTGAGTCCTGCTGGAGGGGGTTGTCTTCGGCACTGTCTGGGGTGTTATTATCTCCTGTGCCGGAATCACCGTTTTTGCTGTGGCGGGATTTAGAGCGGCGCCGCTGACGTCGGCGCTTTGGTTGCTTCTTGGAGGGGTCATCCTCCGTTGTTCCATCGCCGTTCCCATCTTTTGGGATGTCCACCATGTATATGTCGTATGACGAGGTGGCCTTCCTGTGCCCTGTAGGCGCTGGGTCTTGGTCGTCTCCGGCACCGTCATCCATACCGTCGATGTCTTCGGAGTCGAAATCGAGCATGCCGGTTAAATCATCGACAGTGGCTACAAAGTGGGTGGTGGGTGGGCGTTGAATTTCTTCGTCGTCCATATCCCAACCTTCATGTCTGTAGTCCGGCCAGGGCTCTCCAGTTAAAGAGAGAGACTTTAGTGAATTCAAGATGTCGCCAAAGGGCGAGTGCTGAAAGATGTCCGCGGCGGTGAACTCCATGACCGGCGCCCAATCGGATTCGATTGGCAGGGGCACGGAGGGTTCGGAGTCCGGAGAGGAGTCCATCACCCTGGAGTCAAGGTCTTCGCAAAGGACAGGGATAGAGTTCGGCTCAATCGCCATAGAGATCGTAGCCCCCGAGGCGGCGTCTAACCACTCATCAACGATCGGGGAATCCGGCTCCGGATTAAGGGTCGGAGCGGATGCTGGTGCGGCCTCCAGGGCACTGTTCGGCTGCAGAGCTAGATCATACCCATCGAGACAGTGCGCCACGCTCGGCTGTGGCTCGAATCCGTCGAAGATCAAGTCTCCGCGAACATCGGCCGTATAGTTCAAACTTCCAAATCTGACCTGATGGCCAGGGGCGTAGCTTTCGATCTGCTCCAGATGGCCAAGCGAATTGGCCCGCAGTGCAAAGCCGCCGAATACGAAGATCTGTCCGGGGAGAAAAGTCTCACCCTGGACCGCGTCGTTGTTGATGATCGAAGGAGCCATCGGGCCTATTGGTGACGACACAGAGGAACTCTCAATGAAAGCACCAATGTCGGTGTCAAAACCGGCGGATCTCGGGTAGGGGGTCCCGAACTGTGCGTCTAGGCGGATGGTAACAGGAGACAAGGGACACGATGTTTTTACCCAGGTTCGGGCCCTCTCGATGGAGGTAATACCCTACTCCTGCTTGATTAATATTGATGATATGGGTAGTACAAGAGTAGATCTACCACGAGATCAAGGAGGCTAAACCCTAGAAGCTAGCCTATGGTATGATTGTTGTTCATCCTACGGACTAAAACCCTTCAGTTTATATAGACACCGGATAGGTTAGGGTTACACAGAGTCGGTTACAATGGTAGGAGATCTACATATCTGTATCGCCAAGCTTGCCTTCCACGCCAAGGAAAGTCCCATCCGGACACGGGACGAAGTCTTCAATCTTGTATCTTCATAGTCTTGGAGTCCGGCCGTGATGATAGTTCGGCTATCCGGACACCCCCTAGTCCAGGACTCCCTCAGCTCCGATACGTGACCCTTCCTGAAAAGATGATGAATTGTAGTTGCAAAGTTGACTGAGAACATAGTTTGTTAGTTTCTAATAGAACGGATGCTTTATACTTCAAATGTGTGATGAATTGTCACTTATTCATGGGAAGTCTATGATAAAAGTTCTATGATGAAAGTCTTATTTTTAAATTTGTTACTGTTATAATAATCTACATGATGCTTATATGTCCATATTTTGTTTTATCGACACCTCTCTCTCTAAGCATATGGACATGTTTTTTTTATTTCGGTTTCCCTTGAGGACAAGCGAGTTCTAAGCTTGGGGGAGTTGATACGTCCATTTTGCATCATGTTTTCTTACTGTTATTTATGATATTTTTATGCATAATAATTCTTTTTGGAGTAATTCTAATGCCTTTTCTCTCATAATATGCAAGGTATACACAAAGAGGGAGAATTCCGGCAGCTGGAAATCTGGACCTAAAAAAGCTACGTCAGGCTACCTATTCTGCACAACTCCAAACAAGCTAAAACTTCACGGAGAATTTTTATGGAATATTTGATTAATATTGGAGCAAAAATGTCGCGACCTGACCCAAAATCGGTCAAATCTCTGTGTCTGTACCATCCCAAGATCATGCTGGTACTCACAGTACATCGATGAAATAATCAAAGTTCAATCACACCTGAATTTATTACACGATTCTCATATAGAGTCTTTATTACAATAGAATAAATTCGGCCAAAGGCCAACTCATGAGAAATAAACTACTAAAGCTGCGGAAGCGTAGAAGTATAGCGAGTCGATCCGACTCCAAAGGGCAATCGCCAAGCGCGGAGCGTAGCCTCACTCCTGATCGGAATAAATCTCTGCAACATAAGACGTTGCAGCCGTGTAGGTCAGCTTTTTGAATAAGCTGGCAAGTCATGAAGAGAATAACAATAATAAAATTTCTATCACTATATGCATTTTTGACTGTGGGGCTCTAAGTTTCATCATTTTGCGAAAAGCAAATTTTTCCCTACTACAGTGGACTTGCTTACAAATTACTACAAATTGTTGGTAGTTATTGAGATGGTTCCGCCAACCAATATCTCATTCCCAAATTATTAAGTCATAAACCCCTCAAATCAATTCATTAGTTTAAGTGTTGAGATTTCCGAATACTTCCAAGTTCCAGAGGCTCAAATTGTCCGTAACCGGGGACACGACTAATCGATTAGATCTTTAACTCTGCAGAGGTTTGCGCACTTTCCCCCGCAAGAATCATTCCCTCCTTTTAAGTCTTCGCACTTCATGGTGTTTGAAGACGGGATGAATGAAACAGGGTCTTCCAAAGAGTTCTTCTGGCTACTGCCGGTACCCATCCAATCCTACCGTTCTTCTACATCTCGTAGTACCGTCCAGCCAGCGTCACTACTAAGGTTAACCCAGCCAGAGCCCATAATGGCTTGCGGCTGCACAGGTAAGCTTCCGGTCAATGGGGCATCCATCCGTCTCTTCGTGGCTGGGTGAAGCTTTCTGCAAGATGTCATGGCACTTCTCCATGCATCCCGGCCAACCACTGGGTTCTCCAGGGTGCCCGTCAACCGTCCTCCACCCAGTAGTGAATTCCGAAGTCCGTCTTGATCTTGTAGTTCATGGGGTAGTCATCATCATTGACTCTCACATCTTGCTTATGAATTTCACTCAACCAAAACCCGTCTACGAGCATAGCAAAATAAACTACTTCGTCCCGGGGTCATGGTAACAAGGGGATTGGTTCATCCTACCACATGATACTACTCAAGATTAATAACTTCAAAATTTCAACTACTGCATGCATGGTGGGGTGGTATAATTTCTAATGCACAAAATCATAGGTATTGAAAATAACATGATCAAAGACTTGCCT
>LR880972.1:193833755-193844509 GCA_904067115.1 Aegilops sharonensis | reverse complement strand
AGTTGCATAATCTCATAGTCGAAGGAAGATGTATTTGACATGAAGAAAGCAATAGCAATAAAACTAAACGATCAAAATGCTAAGCTAACGGATGGGTCTTGTCCATCACATCATTCTCCTAATGATGTGATCCCATTCATCAAATTACAACACATATCTATGGTTAGGAAACTTAACCATCTTTGATTAACGAGCTAGTCTAGTAGAGGCTTACTAAGGACACGGTGTTTTGTCTATGTATCCACACATGTATCAAGTTTCCGGTTAATACAATTCTAGCATGAATTATAAACATTTATCATGATATAAGAAAATATAAAATAACAACTTTATTATTGCCTCTAGGACATATTTCCTTCACGTAGGATTTCTTTTGCATGATTTGTATGAATTTAGGGGAGAATATGAGAGACTCGGATGCATAGCACAAAGTATGACGTGTGACCGGTCAATGCCCGGATTTGCTAAGTCCGACTGTAGATGCTCTTAGATCATGCAACACACAAATGCTACATAAATACATGTTGTGTAGATAAATCTAGACTACTCGTCGTCGGAGACGTAGACGACGTCTGTTCCAGCAATGCCGGACCTGCCACCTAGCGGATGGCCGCCCCATGCGGCGACTCCAGCTCCTCATCGGACTCCATGCCCGCGAATATTGCATCCACCTCCGCACGTCGGTCCCCTCGTGTTTAGTTGCCACTATGAGTTTGGAACCTTCAACAAACCACCGGTGTTAAGCCGGAGGAAGGAGAGGATGACGCCAAGTCATCATGCCCTTATGCCCTGGGCGACACACGTGCTACAATGGGCGGGACAAAGGACCGCGATCTTGTGAGGATGAGTTAACTCCAAAAATCCGTTTTAGTTCGGGTTGCGGGTAGCGGTGGTTTGCCTCCACCTCCTCTGATGGAGTCTAGGATGGGTTGTTGCTCCGCCGCCTCCTCTGCTTGGGTGACCTCAAACTCGCCCAGCGCGTCAGCCATGCCGAATCCGTCTTGCGCAACCGGAAGTGCCGGCTCTTCCTCTTCCTCTTCCTTCTCCATCGCCGAGTCCGGCTCGTACTTCTCCTTCTCCTCTTCCTCCAACCCAATCATCGTGTCTGACACCTGATCCTTCTCCTCATGCTCCGGAATGCCCAGAGGCAGGCAGGCTGCAAACTGAATAACATCGTACCCGGATCTGCTCCAGGAGTTGGCGCTGGCGCTCCGGAGTGAGCATAGCATAGGTGGTTATCCGCCGCCGGGGCATAAAATGAGTATCTTAATGCTTTGCTATGATGTTTTTTTAAATGAGTATATTAATTACCATTAATTTCTATTAGGAACTCGCTGAAACGGAAGGTAAGACATCAATGGGCTGGTTCCTTGGACAACCAAGAGGAAATAGTTGGTCTGGGCTTCCTGGAAGAATTCCTCTATCCAACGTGTCGTGCTTGGGTGGTGACCACGACTCGACGGGTCTTGTTTCCTACGGATGCTATTTGTTGGGTTCCATGTGTCCAACTGACGCGAGATAGAAAGTAGCCTCGCCTCAAGCAGGCGTACGGTGGGTCGTTCCAATAGTGTTAGGGTCAGGTTTTCTTTTTTTACTTTTGTTTACATTATTAATATAATAAAAATATATTATATATTTCAAAAATTAATCTAATTTAACATTCATCTCACATTTCCAAACTGTTAACGTAATGTAAAAACTTTGTTCATGCAATTTTTAAAAAGCGTTTTTGGCATTTAAAAAAAGTGTTTTTGGCATTTAAAAAATGTGGACACGTTTCAAATAAATATTCTCACATTATTGTAGAATGTCATTATAATGTACAAAATTTTTTGCGTCATTCGAAAATTGTTTTGTAGCATTCAGCCAAATGTTCACGATATTTTTAAAAAATGTCCATGTGTTTCAGAAATATGTTCGTCACAATTCAAATAAATGCAATATAAAATAGTGTTCACGTAGTTTAAGTAAATGCTTCGTGCCTTTAAAAAAATCATCCCGTTTTAGGAAATGTCCATGTATTGAAAAAATATGTCATGAAACTTTTAAAAATGTATACGTAAAAAAATTGCGCAGTTTAAAAAAATTGTATTAACCAAAATATGCTCAATGTGTATTTGAAAAAAAAACAAATTCAAAAAAGGTATTAAAAATATGTTTGAAAAAAGTATACATCATGTAAGTCAAAAATGTTCAACGTGTATAAATATATATTTCACGTATATAAGAAAATACAACATGACTTGATAAAATGTAGACATGTATTGAAGAAAAAAAGATGAAAAACCAAGAACTTAAGACAACCGGTAAAGAAACACAGAAAAGCAGAAAAACCAAAGATATGAATAGGATAATTGAAGAAAAGAACAAAAACCGAGGATATAACTTCCATTCCTCGGTCGCCTACTCACTGCACGCTATAGGCGAGCCAGTGCTACATCTCGCAGTAAGACAGAGATTTTTTTTTTTTGAGATCCCGCAGTAAGACAGAGATAGCCGTGTCTGCCTCTCCTTGTGACGTTCTAGTGGGCCGGCCTGTAAGTTCCTAAGAAAACTAGTTAGTTTTGTTCGTTCATTTTTCTCTATTTATTTTACCCCCAAAAAATTTCTTTTTATTTTATACCTTTTGTCTATTCCAAAAAGTAAATGTACATATATTTTAATTAGTATAACTAATTTGGAAGCTTCCAATGCACATTTAAAAAACACATTTTGAATGTAAAAATGATGTCCATCTTTAAAAAAATGTTGATATTACTCGAAAAATATCAAAAAATAGTTCATGTGTTTCAGACAAGACAAACATTTGTACACCTTTTGAACAAAATACACAATGCAAAAAAAATATTTTCGCAAATTTTGAAAATTATTTCGTGAGATTCACAAAATGTTCACACATTTCAAAACATGGTCGTCACAATTTGTAAAGAAATACGTGAATTAAAAAATGTCGCTACTTTAACAAATGTTTGTTACTATTCAAAAAACATTCAAACCTTATTAAAGATATTCTATATTTGGAAGAAATTGTTCGATTGTGTATTTGAAAATATGTTGTTCGTGTATTTGATAAATTTTTAACATGTATAAAAAATTGTTACACATGTATATGAAAAATGTACAAGGTGTATTGAAAAATGTTGACACATTTTTCTAGAAAAGGACAACGAAATAGAAGACCCCAATTAAAGAAACACATTAAAGATAAACCCAAAAAAACACATGGAAGGTTGTAAACCGGTCTAATTCCGTCTATGGAATCTTTCCAAAGCCAGTTAGGGCGTGTTCGGTTGCCGTTTGCTACAGGGCCTGCATCGCAGACACTTCCCAAACCAGCCTGGTTGAGCAAAAACAGGCCCTAATACGCCATCTGCCAGTTGTTTGGTTGCCTGCATCTAGTGTCCCTGCATTAGGTAATACAAGTGTGTTTGGTTGCCTACATTGACCCGAGCGGCACATGAACACGGTGTTTGGTTACATACGGCGTACATGTTGTGCTTACCTTGTACCCTAGTTGGTGAGCTTACCCACACCTAGCACACCAACGCCATAGCACAACAATGGCGATGAACTGGGCGAAGATGATGAAGTTATTCAGCTTCAGCCCAAACTGACGATCCACCTTGACACCTCCAACCTTGCGACTGTCAACACTACTGTCGTGCATTCGCACCCAGTCGGAGTAAGCTTGTTCTGCTGCCTGCCTAGTCTCGAACCTTCTATGGGTGCTGTTGCTATAAGATTCCACTTGTGCACTGGCCTCTTCCCATGAACTATAAACCCATGTGACCTTACCGACGAACACGGCATACCACTTGCCCTAGCAATGCACAAGAGCAAGAGTTGAAGCAACAAATCAATGGAGCACACAAGTAGCAAGTAAAGTAGCACACAAACAACAATGGAGCAGAAGAGAAGTAAAGCATGCATGATCATATGGCATAGCAAGTTCTTCCTATCACTACCTTGGTGTTAACCTACCACCACATCCAAAAGAGGGTGTCGTCCTACCACCGCAAGTTCACCATCAGCGTGAGGGGTTAGTATATACCACCTCACCAAAATATACAGACCATGAAATAGTTTTTGAGCCCTAGCTACACAAAATGTACGTCGTCATCGTCGTCGCCACCGCCATCGCCGTCGGGGATCATGCACGCTCACAGGCAGCACTACTCTAGTAGTAGTGCTTGCCCAGCCAGCTCCTGAGCCACAGCACCCTGTGAGCTCGGCCATGGCAACGAACCCAACACCCTGGGCCTTGTTGTCAAGCAGGTGGCTGAGAGCTGGCATGAGAGCCTCGTCGCTGAAGCCACCTTGGGTCATGACAGCGCCATACAGGTCAGGGTGGACGTCGAGGGGCTTGCACTCCCTGATGGTTGTTGCCACCTCCTTCACCGCCTCAATCATGCTGCAGAAGACATTGATATCCTCCCCCATCAGGCCTCCTCTCTTCCTCTTCCTATCATGGACGGGGTCAAATGGCGTGTCGAAGGGCTTCGCAGCGGGCTTGTTAGGGCCATCGAGGACCTCGGCGTCTGGGGTTCCAGGGAAGTCTGGCATCTGAGAACCAAGAGGCTCCCCCGAGCCCATGGCATGCTTCCCATTTGCCAGCCCGAAGGAGAAGATGTGCTGGATCTGGTTGTAGTTCTGTATGGGTGTGTTGAGGAACTCAGCGTCCCTTGGGTGGTCCTAAGAATGAAACACAAGTGTTGTTAGTTGCGATTAGGAGTAGGCAATGGTGGACAGTATGAAAAGGAAGAGGTATGTGAGCTAACCGCGACATGGCCTGCATAGTGCTCTGCCTCCAGAACTCTGGAGCAAGTGTTCTCATCCCATGAGGCACCGCTAAGGTCTCTCAGCCTGGACACTTGGATCCATCGACTTCTCCACTTCCTCAGGTGGTTGTACACCTGGGTGGCAGACACCTCTTGCCCACAGAACTCGAACACCTGCTTCGCAACGGTGTTCAAGTGCACCTCCTTAAAGCCCTTGTCAGTCCTAACTCCACTAGAGATGAGCTCACACATCTTGTTCAACACGAACATGGACATGAACGGCTGCCACTTCATGTTGTTCGACCTACCATCCTTTTGCCTTTGTTGCTGCTAGCTTGAGTCCAGCGGCAGCAGCAACAACAGTAGTTGGCTCAACGAGCACTACTGGCACATAGAGGGAATCAGAGGCGAACACCTCTGAATCAGGTGCCATGTGGGACATAGGCTGCGAGTCCTCGACAAACGATGGAGAAAACTGGCTATCGGACAAGACAAGGGCCTGACTAAGATCTTGCGTCTGTGTGGTCATGTCCTACAATCATAGCATGTATTGACAGTAAGCATAGCACACAACATACCGGACAATCCATGAAAGCAGAAGCATACATGTACATGGTTCATCACTATCATAGTAAGCACATGCTTCATCGCTACCCTACCAAGCAGACCGGACAATTTATGAGCAGGAACATACAACTATAACAAACAACATGCTACAAATGGACAACAAATAGCTACAAATCACAGATCTAAGCATGATTCAACACAAGCACAAGGCTCAACTTCAAACTCTACTAGTAATCTAGCCTGCCACATGCTTGAACATCTAGCCCTACCACAAATTGCAACCGCAGCATAGCAATCAACCATATCAGCTCACAGATCAGACCACTAATCAACCATGCATCTAGATCAAACCCTAGCGGCAGCTCAGATCTAGCTAGAAGGAACAGAGAGAAAGGGGATTGAACTCATAGAGGCCATGGCTGCAGCTTGAGGACGAGGGGGACGGTCGTGGAAAATCAACGTCGGTGAAGGAGCGCCGACGCCGTGGACTGCCGGCCAATGAAGATGCGCCACTTACCTGCTCGTCGGTGCCGATGCGCGTCGGCGGGAAAGCTTGAACAAAGGGAGAATGGTGGCGGGAGTTGGGGCGGTGAGGGAGGGGCTAAATAGGGGTGGACTCAGCGGGAGGTGAGCCGAAATCCTCCCGCCGATTTTTCGGCGACGCGGGCGAGCTCGCGCCATCTCCCCTGCTCACACGAGGGGAGAAGCGCGTCGCCCTCCCCTGCCTCGCACGAGCTAGGCTCACGAGCTACTGCCGTTTCGGGCATTTCCCTTGGGCCTGGCCTGGACGTGCTTTAAGTTCCGTGCGATGCGGGCCGCACAGTGAAAGCAGGCAACCAAACGGCCACTTCCTTACCGAGCGGGCCAGGCTGGGCCTAATGCGGGCAACCAAACACACCCTTAAATGGCCTCGCCCATTAAGGCGATGGCACCCTCAGCGTATGGGGAGCTCCGGTTTCATATGTGGCGCTTCCAAGAACGAGCCCGAAGAGCTTGCTCACAACGTGTCGGTTTATTTCATGGTCGCTTGGTTCGCTGTTGACCAGTCCATTTTTGACCAGTTAACCATTGACTTTGAGGGAGTCCTGGATTAGGGGGTCCTCGGACAACCGGACTGTTGGACTATGAAGATACAAGATTGAAGACTTCGTCTCGTGTCCGGATGGGACCCTCCTTGGCGTGGAAGGCAAGCTTGGCAATACGGATATGTAGATCTCCTCCCTTGTAACCGACTCTGTGTAACCCTAGCCCCCTCTGGTGTCTATATAAACAGGAGGGTTTAGTCCGTAGGACAACAACAATCATAATCATAGGCTAGCTTCTAGGGTTTAGCCTCTACGATCTTGTGGTAGATCAACTCTTGTAATACTCATATCATCAAGATCAATCAAGCAGGAAGTAGGGTATTACCTCCATCGAGAGGGCCCGAACCTGGGTAAACGTTGTGTCCCCCGCCTCCTGTTACCATCCGCCTTAGACGCACAGGTTGGGACCCCCTACCCGAGATCCGCCGGTTTTGACACCGACATTGGTGCTTTCATTGAGAGTTCCACTGTGCCGTCACCATGAGGCTTGATGGCTCCTTCGATCACCAGCAACGATGCGTTCCAGGGTGAGATTTTTCTCCCCGGACAGATCTTCATATTCGGCGGCTTCGCACTGCGGGCCAACTCGCTTGGCCATCTGGAGCAGATCGAGAGATACGCCCCTGGCCGTCAAGTCAGGTTCGGAAGCTTAAACTATACTGCCGACATCCGCGGAGACTTGATCTTTGACGGATTCGATCCCATGTCAGGTGCGCCGCACTGTCACGACGAGCATGATTTAGCTCTGTCGTCGGACGGTGTTCGGGAGATCACACCTGTGGCTGCTCTGGCCCTCTATCCGGAGCAGATTGTGCCGTCCGAGGACGGGTGGATGGACCCCGCCACGAAGGCCGCACACTCAGTGGCGACAGAGCCGAATACTGACTTCACCTCCTATGAGACCTGTGTTGCCGGATCCTTGGATTCATCCCCGGCCATGGGCTCCGAACCGCCTGCGTCCATGCCTATCGAATCTGATTGGGCGCTGATCATGGAGTTTTCCTCCGCGGATATATTTCAGCACTCACCCCTGGGCGATGTGCTAAATTCATTAAGGTCTCTCTCCTTGCCAGGAGTCCCTTGGCCGAACTGTGTCCGGCTTGATTGGGAAGCGGACGACGAAGAAATTCGTTCCCCACTCACCAGCCACTTAATAGCCACTGTCGACGACTTAACCGACATGCTTGATTTCGGCTCTGAAGACATCGACGGTATGGAAGACGATGTAGGAGAAGAACAGGAACCACCGCCCACAGGGCGCTGGACGGCCACCTCATCATATGATATATACATGGTGGACACCCCCAAAGAAAGCGATGGCAATAAGGCAACAGAGGATAATCCCCTCGAGAAGCAATCTAAGCGCCGGCGTCAACGGCGCCGCTCTAAGCCCCGCCATAGCAAAAGCGGTGATACCGGCACAAGAGACAATAACGCTGCAGACAGTGCCGAAACCGAAGACAATCCCCTCCAGCAAGGCTCCGACCGGGAGGATGGGCCAGCTAGCCCTAAGGAACAAGCAGCAAACGGAGAATCAGAGGAGGACAATTACATGCCTCTCTCCGAAGACGAGGTGAGCCTCGGCGACGAAGAATTTATCGTGCCTGAGGATCCCGTCGAGCAGGAGCGCTTCAAACGCCGGCTTATAACCACAGCAAAAAGCCTGAACAAAAAGCAACAACAGCTTCAAGCTGACCAAGATCTGCTAGCGGATAGATGGACCGAGGTCCTGGCGGACAAGGAATACGAACTCGAGCGCCCAACCAAAAGTTACTCAAAGCGCAGGTTGCTACCCCAGCTCGAGGAGGAAGCATTAAAACCTACGCTACTGATATTTCTCCAATGTATCTATAATTTTTGATTGCTCCATTCTATATTACCTACTGTTATGGACAATATTGGGCTTTATTTTCCACTTTTATATTATTTTTGGGACTAACCTATTAACCGGAGGCCCAGCCTAGAATTGCTGTTTTTTTTGCCTATTTCACAGTTTCAAAGAAACGGAATATCAAACGGAGTCCAAACGGAATGAAACCTTCGGGAACGTGATTTTCTCACCAAACGTGATCCAGGAGACTTGGACCCTAAGTCAAGGAAGCTTCGAGGAGGGCATGAGGTAGGGGGCGCGCCTACCCCCCAGGGCGCGCCCTCCACCCTCGTGGGCCCCATGTTTCTCCATCGATGTACTTCTTCCTCCTATATATACCTACGTACCCCCAAACGATCAGATACAGAGCCAAAAACCTAATTCCACCGCCGCAACCTTCTGTACCCACGAGATCCCATCTTGGGGCCTGTTCCGGAGCTCCGCCGGAGGGGGCATCCACCACGGAGGGCTTCTACATCATCACCATAGACCTTCCGATGAAGTGTGAGTAGTTTACCTCAGACCTTCGGGTCCATAGTTAGTAGCTAGATGGCTTCTTCTCTCTTTTTGGATCACAATACAATGTTCCCCCCCTCTCTCGTGGAGATCTATTCGATGTAATCTTTTTTTTGCGGTGCGTTTGTTGAGACTGATGAATTGTGGGTTTATGATCAAGATTATCTATGAACAATATTTGAATCTTCTCTGAATTATTTTATGTATGATTGGTTATCTTTGCAAGTCTCTTCGAATTATCAGTTTCGTTTGGCCTACCAGATTGGTTTTTCTTGCAATGGGAGAAGTGCTTAGCTTTGGGTTCAATCTTGCGGTGTCCTTTCCCAGTGACATTAGGGCCAGCAAGGCACATATTTTATTGTTGCCATCGAGGATAACAAGATGGGGTTTTTATCATATTGCATGAATTTATCCCTCTACATCATGTCATCTTACTTAAGGCGTTACTCTGTTTTCTTGAACTTAATACTCTAGATGCATGCTAGATAGCGGTCGATGAGTGGAGTAATAGTAGTAGATGCAGGCAGGAGTCGGTCTACGTGTCTCGGACATGATGCCTATATACATGATCATACCTAGATATTCTCATAACTATGCTAAATTCTGTCAATTGCTCAACAGTAATTCGTTCACCCACCGTAAAATACTTATGCTTTTGAGAGAAGCCACTAGTGAAATCTATGGCCCCCGGGTCTATCTCCATCATATTAATCTTCCATCACTTTCTTTTCTTTTATTTTTACCTTGCATCTTTATCACAAAAATACCAAAAAAATTATCTATCATCTCTATCAGATCTCACTCTTGTAAGAGACCGTGAAGCGATTGACAACCCCTAATCACGTTGGTTGCGAGGAGTTATTTGCTTTGTGTAGGTACGAGGGACTCGCGCGTAGCCTCCTATTGGATTGATACCTTGGTTCTCAAAAACTAAGGGAAATACTTACGCTACTGTGCTGCATCACCTTTCCTCTTCAAGGAAATCCAACGCAGTGCTCAAGAGGTAGCAAGAAGAATTTCTGGCATCGTTGCCGGGGAGTCTACGCAAACGTCAACATACCAAGTACCCATCACAAACCCTTATCTCTCGCATTACATTATTTTACATTTGCCTCTCGTTTTCCTCTCCCCCACTTCACCCTTGCCGTTTTATTCGCCCTCTCTTTTCCGTCCGCCTTTTTTTCGCTTGCTTGTCGTTATGGCTAGTCCTCTATCTTCTCCGTTGTCTCCCGAGAATGAAGTTCTAAATTTTAAGCAAAGGGAGGGAGAAAATCTAAAAGACGCTTGGTATAGAATTTGCAATGCTCAAAATAGATCTACCAGGAAGCAATCTACTTCAGTTCTTCTCCGTAATTTTTATGTAGGTGCTAATCCTTGGTATAGATATATCCTTGATACCATTACCGGAGGGAATTTCTTGGGTAGCCATGTCTTTGATTCTTATAATGCTATGATAGGTTTGTTTGGCTCTCCCCCTCTTTTTGTTAATGGAACTATATTAACCTTGGAGCATGTAATGCAAAAGCTTGAAATTATTGAAAATAAGGTTGCCACCGTAGAGTTAGTTGAAAATTTTGGATAAAAATATCCACACCCGAATCTCTCAATATGGATCTAAAGTAGGAGTCACTTTGAAAAATATTAAAGAAAATGAACCTATAGTTAATGAGAAAATAAATCAGGATTCCACTAGGATCGATAAACTAGAAGATATCATTACCAACTTGGGAACTGCTTTTCGTTCCGTAAAGAATACTCCAAGTCCTCCCACTAAAACTTCCAAGCTTATGTATGTTCCTAAAAATAAGGGTGAATCCTCTAGTAAGGAAACCGCGGATCTTAAATCTATAAGTATTCATCCCAATCTTTTTGCTATCATTAAGGAACCATTTGCTACAACTGAATTTTTTGATCTTGTGCCTAAAAGTTTGATAATTA
>LR880972.1:193798259-193821224 GCA_904067115.1 Aegilops sharonensis | reverse complement strand
ACTATATTGCTTTAACACTTTCACTTGACCATAGGAGTTTGACAGTGGGGCTACTATATAGCCCCTGGTATTTCCGCACTCATCCGAATTCGGGGCGCGTACGTACATGACCAGGAAAACCTGCCCTTCGTTAATACAAAGGAATCCCGAAGATTCCGCAGAGTCATCGAGTGGTTGACCAGTCTCGCGCTTTAACATGAGAGTCACTTTTCAGCTTTCTCTACTGAGGTGCTCGTCCGGATGAACCAGGGCACAATCGCAGTAGTTCTCCCGGTGCCACCTTAGCCGATAGAGCGGAATGTAAGGTAGCAAAACACGGGAGCCGGGCAAACCCAACATTTGACCAAAGACATGATTCGGAGCTGATGCATATAAGGCCAAAGTCGCGACGTCGAACACTCCCTAAGGTATTCGGTCTTTATAACATATTCTGGGCTGAGCAATGCCCTTGATAATGAACCCCGAGTGTCCAGGTACGTGCAATGTACTGACATGGCGAAATGCCAATAACGTCAGCATCCTTCTCGGTTATACTGAGTATTCGGAGGATGTGAAGCAACAAAAGACAGTAAAAAAGGTTTACGCAGGGTCTTATCTAAAAAGAAACCTTTGAGCGGGTCCCTGCTGCACGTCTGCGCTAGTGTCTCCGTTGTGCTGTATCCTGGAAGGGTGTAGCACGATTGTCATCTGTAAAAGAGAAGAACTTAGGTGAAAGTTGTCGTGCGAAAAATTGTTTATTCACAATAAACCATGAAAATTCAAGATAAGTAAAGTTGAGCCGAACTAGCCCTGTTTACACGCGGGAAGCCCCTGGTACCGCCTATGGTAGTATAATCATCAAACCAATCTTGGGTTTATCTAAGCTGTTATAGCTAGTAATGCCACGGACTCGTCTAGCTGTGTCCGTGGTCTTGACGACCGATCATTTATTCTGGTTGGAGGGGCCATTTAGTGTTCGGCTGTTAAAGCCGTCGCACATTCTTCCGCGCGTAAGGAACGTTCAATATTTCCGTTAATTGTGATGACGCCACATGGACCGGGCATCTTGAGCTTGAGGGAAGTGTAATGCGGTACTGCATTAAAACGAGCAAAAGCTGCTCTTTCGAGTAGTGCTTGATAGCCACTTCGGAATGGAGCGATGTCGAAGGTTAACTTTTCGCTTCGGAAGTTGTCGGGAGAACCGAATACAACCTCTAGTATTAGAGAGCCCGTGCACCGGGCCTCTGGGCCTGGTATTACTCCCTTGAAGGTAGTATTACTATGGCTGATTTTTGTCGGGTCTATCCCCATTTTGCAGACTGTGTCCTGGTATATCAGATTAAGACTACTGCCGCCGTCCATGAGGACTCGTGTGAGATGGTATCCGTTTATTATTGGGTCTAACATCAAGGCAGCCAATCCTTCGTGCCGGATGCTTGTCAGGTGATCCCTGTGATCAAAAGTGACCGGGCAGGCCCACCAGGGGTTGAACTTAGGGGTGACGGGCTCTACGGCGCGTGTGTCTCGGAGTGCATGTTTGCTTCTCTTCTTCGTCACGTGGATCATGTTCACTGTTTTGACCTCTGGTGGGAATTTTTTCTGTCCCCCAGTGCTTTGCTGGTGAGGCTCGTCTTCGTCTTCACTTGGTGTCTCCCTCCCCTTGTGTTCGGCGTTTAGCTTACCGGCCTGCTTGAAGACCCAACATTCTCTGTGGGTGTGATTTGCAGGTTTATCGGGGGTGCCATGAATCTGACATAGTTTGTCTAGAATCTTGTTTAGGCTGGACGGTCCATCTCTGCTGCCTTTGAAAGGCTTTTTCCGCTGACCCGGTCGAGAGCCCCTGAATCCGGCGTTTACCGCCGTGTTATCTAGGCTGTCTTCTTTATTTCGACGCTTGCTTTTACTGCGTCGTGGTTTTCCATTGCCATCCCTTACTTCGGATGTGCCTGGGTCGCTCGTGCTACTACGGGCTAGCCAGCTATCTTCGCCCGCGCAAAAGCGGGTCATGAGGCTTGTCAGGGCTGCCATTGTCCTTGGTTTCTCTTGGCCGAGCTGTCTGGCAAGCCATTCGTCGCGAACGCTGTGTTTGAAAGCTGCTAAGGCTTCGGCGTCCGGGCAGTCGACGATTTGGTTCTTCTTAGTGAGAAATCTGTTCCAAAGCTTTCGGGCTGACTCTCCAGGCTGTTGAATTATATGACTTAAATCGTCTGCTATCGGAGGTCGGACATAGGTCCCTTGAAAATTAGCCCGAAAAGCATCCTCAAGCTCCTCCCAATTTCCAATTGAGTTTTCGGGGACGCACTTCCGCCAGTGCCGAGCTGGTCCTTTCAGCTTGAGGGGCAAGTACTTGATGGCGTGGAGATCGTTTCCGCGAGCCATATGGATAT
Source organism: Aegilops sharonensis (assembly GCA_904067115.1). Lineage (NCBI taxonomy): Eukaryota > Viridiplantae > Streptophyta > Magnoliopsida > Poales > Poaceae > Aegilops > Aegilops sharonensis. The sequence goes on along the minus strand of LR880972.1, from coordinate 193,818,858 downwards.
GGAGGATAAAGTCCTCAATCTAGACCCCAGGGTCTGTGCTTCTGTCGTACGCCTCTATGTTCACTGGTTTGAACCCTTCTGGAAATTCGTGGTCCAGCACCTCATCAGTGAAACATAGGGGGTGTGCGGCACCCCTGTATTTGGATGTGTCGCGGTGTTCTGACGGTTGTAGTGTTCGGTTTTGGTTGTGCGCTGGAGCGCGTTTCCTTGATCCGTAAATGGATCTGGTCGCGCCGGTCTTCTGATGCAAGTCCTCACGTGAATCGTGTGCTGACTTATGTGCGGCCTTGTTAGCCTCTCTATCGCGGCCACAATGTGGTTGATCCGACCGGTCGGCTGTTTTGTTTTTCGGCTGTGTGGGCTCTAAGGCCTCATCATCAAATTCAGGCAACAACTTGCGCTTTGGATAGCTCTTTGTGTGGTAACTACCACCATACGTTTCTTCATTGTCGAGCACTTTGTTCCATCTACCATTGAGCGTATTCTACGCGGCCTTAAGCCTTTGCTTCTGCTTCTTCAGACTCCTCGCGGTGGCCATAAGCCTTCTACAGAGGTTCTCTTGTTCCAAGTGCCTTTCCGGGATGATGTGTGCATCCTCGTCCGGACTGTTTTCCTCTCCGGAGGGAGGTTGATGAGCTTTATCCTCGGCGTCGCCGTGTTCGGACAGCGGATCCGTACTATGTTCGCCGTTTGCTGGTTCATCCTGCTCTACCGCTGGGTCAATGTGGTTGTTGTTTTCTCTAGAGTCGATCGGGGTGTTATGTTCTCTTGCGCTGTTATTGCTGTTTTTGCCGAGGTGGGATTTGGAGCGGCGCCTACGCCGTCGCTTTGGTTGCTTCTCGAGGGAGCTATCCTTCGCTGCATCCTTCCGTTCCTCGTCATTGTTTTCTTTGGGTGTATCAACCATATATATATCGTGTGATGAGGTGGCTGTCCAGCACCCTATAGGCGGTGGTTCCTGATCGTCTCCTGCATCATCGTCCACACCGTCGATGTCTTCGGAGTCGAAATCGAGCAATTCAGTTAAATCGTCGATAGTGGCTACTAAGTGGGTGGTGGGTGGGGAGCAAATTTCTTCGTCGTCTGCATCCCATTCTAGCCGGACATAGTTCGGCCAAGGTTCTCCTAACAAGGAGAGGGACCTTAATGAATTTAGCACGTCGCGAAAGGCGAGTGCTGAAAGATATCTGCAGAGGTAAACTCCAAGATCGGTGCTTGATCAGATTCTATAGGCAAGGATGTAAGCGGCTCAGAGCCCGTGGCCGGGGACGAACCCGACGTTTCGACAACACGGCTCTCGTGGGAGGTGAAGTCAGTATTCGGTTCTATCGCCACTGACAGTGCGGCCTTCGTGGCGGGGCCTATCCACCCGTCCTCCGATGGCGATATTTGTTCCGGATTAAGGGCCAGAGTAGTTGCAGGCGTGATCTCCCGAACACTGTCCGACGGCAGAGCTAAATCATGCTCGTCATGATCGTGCGGCGTACCTAACATGGGCTCGAATCCGCCGAAGATCAAGTCTCCGTGGATGTTGGCAGTGTAGTTCAAGTTTCCAAATCGGACCTGATGGCCAGGGGCGTAGCTTTCGATCTACTCCAGGCGGCCAAGCGAATTGGCCCGCAGTACGAAGCCGCCGAATATGAAGATCTGTCCGGGGAGGAACTCACCCTGGATCGCATCGTTGTCGATGATTGAAGGAGCCATCAAGCCTTACGGTGACGGCACAGTGGAACTCTCAGTGAAAGCACCAATGTCGGTGTCAAAACCGGCGGATCTCGGGTAGGGGGTCCCGAACTGTGCGTCTCAGGCGGATGGTAACAGGAGGCGGGTGATATGTCTCCAATGTATCTATAATTTTTGATTGCTCCATGCTATATTATTTATTGTTTTGGACTATATTGGGCCTTATTTTCCACTTTTATATTTCTTTTGGGACTAACCTATTAACCGGAGGCCTAGCCCAGAATTGCTGTTTATTTTGCCTATTTCAGTGTTTCGAGGAAACGGAATATCAAACGGAGTCCAAACATAATGAAATCTTCGGGAACGTGATTTTCTCATCAGATAAGACCCAAGAGACTTGGACCCTCCGTCAAGAAAGCCACAAGGAGGTCACGAGGGTGGAGGGCGCCCCCCTAGGGCGCGCCCCCCTGCCTTGTGGGCCCCTCGAAGCTCCACCAGCGTACTTCTTCCTCCTATATATACCTACGTACCCCCAACAGATCAGATACGGAGCCAAAAACCTAATTCCACCGCCGCAACTTTCTGTATCCATGAGATCCCATCTTGGGGCCTGCTCCGGAGCTTCGCCGGAAGGGGATTCCACCATGGAGGGCTTCTACATCAACATCATAGCCTCTCCAATGAAGTGTGAGTAGTTTACCTTAGACCTTCGGGTCCATAGTTAGTAGCTAGATGGCTTCTTCTCTCTTTTTGAATCTCAATACAATGTTCTCCCCCTCTCTCTTGGAGATCTATTCGATGTAATCTTCTTTTTGCGGTGTGTTTGTTGAGACCGATGAATTGTGGGTTTATGATCAAGATTATCTATGAGCAATATTTGAATCTTATCTGAATTGTTTTATGTATGATTGAGTTATCTTTGCAAGTCTCTTCGAATTATCCGTTTGGTTTGGCCAACTAAATTGGTAGTTCTTGCAATGGGAGAAGTGTTTAGCTTTGGGTTCAATCTTGCGGTGTCCTTACCCAGTGACAGAAAGGGTTGCAAGGCACGTATTGTATTGTTGCCATCGAGGATAACCAGATGGGGTATTTATCATATTGCATGAATTTATTCCTCTACATCATGTCATCTTGCTTCAGGCGTTACTCTATTTTCATTAACTTAATACTCTAGATGCATGCTGGATAGCGGTCGATGAGTGGAGTAATAGTAGTAGATGCAGGCAGGAGTCGGTCTACTTGTCTCGAACGTGATGCCTATATACATGATCATACCTAGATACTCTCATAACTATGCTCAATTCTGTCAATTATTCAATAGTAATTTGTTCACCCACCGTAAAATACCTATGCTCTTGAGAGAAGCCACTAGTGAAATCTATGGCCCCGGGGTCTATTTTCATCATATTAATATTCCTACGCTTTATTATTGCTTTGCTCTTTACTTTGCCTTTTTATTTTACTTTGCATCTTTGTACCAAAAATACCAAAAATATTATCTATCATCTCTATCAGGTCTCACTCTCGTAAGTGACCGTGAAGGGATTGACAACCCCTATTCGCGTTGGTTGCGAGGAGCTATTTGTTTTGTGTAGGTACGAGGGACTAGCTCGTGGCCTCCTACTGGATTGATACCTTGGTTCTCAAAAACTGAGGGAAATACTTACGCTACTCTGCTGCATCATCCTCTCCTCTTCGGGGAAAACCAACGCAAGCTCAAGACGTAGCAGCGGGGGACACAATGTTTACCCAGGTTCGGGCCCTCTCGATGGAGGTAATACCCTACTTCCTGCTTGATTGATCTTGATGATATGAGTACAAGAGTTGATCTACCACGAGATCGTACAGGCTAAACCCTAGAACCTAGCATATGGTATGATTGTTTTTGTCCTACGGACTAAACCCTTCCGGTTTATATAGACACCGGAGGGGGCTAGGGTTACACAGAGTCGGTTACAAGGGAGGAGATCTACATATCCGTATTGCCAAGCTTGCCTTCCACGCCAAGGAGAGTATTATGAAGTCTTCAATCTTGTATCTTCATAGTCCAACAGTCCGGCCAAAGGATATAGTCCGGCTGTCCGAGGACCCCCCAATCCAGGACTCCCTCAGCCATATACCTTTATCATTTTCTCTCTTTGAGGACCTTACTATGTGGAAGCCCTTTCCGGCAGTCTGATTGTTGGACCCATTACGGGAAGGAAATACCAAGGAAGCAAGAAGCTCTGACGTACAAGGGAATTCCCAGGTGGTCTCTGATAACGATTGCTGTACCTGTTTTTACATACCCATACGCAGCTCGCCCTTGGATAGGACATGTCAAATAGTCCTATTTTTTCTTATTGCACTAATTGTATACGTACACTTTGACGTATTATTTAAATAACAATGTATAGCATTAGCCTATTATTGCTTTTCTTTTTTTCCCTTGTCTGCTTATTTACGACAAATGGCACTCATTCATTCTGGTATGACCAGTGCGCCAGGGGCTTCAGTGTACCCCATAACACGGCACGCAAAGTCCGAACACTTTCGACAGTGCGGCACCCCAAACTTATAGCATTATATGCATCAGCTCCGAATCATGTCTTGGGTCAATAGTTGGGTTTGCCCAGCTCCATGTTTTGGTGCCTTACGTTCCGCTATATCGGCTAAGGTAGCACTGGGAGAACTACTGCGATTGTGTCCCGGTTCTTCCGGACGAGCACCTCAGTACAGAAAGCCGAAAACTGACAGTCATGATGCGGCGAGAGCTGGTCGCTGTTCGAGAGGTCTCAAATCCTTAAAGATTTTTTCCGCTTCGGGCGAGGAATCGGCCTTGTCCGATTTAGGCGTATATAGCGCCCCAAGTTCGGCCTTCCGAATACTAGGGGCTTCGCCAAAATTTAAAATTGTAGACTTCTATGGCTAAGTGAGAGTAATAAAGCATTATAGTCCGATTACCTGGTTCGTTGTGCTGAACACCTCCTTCGAAGGACCCAAAAATTGGGATAATGAGTGATCAGGTTTATCCCGAACACCTCAGTACTAGTTACATGGGGGTAGAAGCCGACGACTGGCCAACTCTCCGATTTTATAAATGGCCGCACAGAAGGTAATATTTTAAATTAGCAAGCGTTATATGGCGCACATGAACTACTTTCATATTACAGGATCACATGAGTACATTCATTCAAATATTACATCCTTAGTGCATTCCTATACCACAAGGCGAGCACCCTTCAGGACACTGTCATAATACTTTTCAGGATGGCGATGCTCCTTGCCCTCCGGTGGCCCCTCCTTCACCAGCTTTTCGGCGTCCATCTTTGCCCAGTGCACTTTCGCCCGGGCAAAAGCCCTGCGCGCACCCTCAATGCAGACGGACCGCTTTATGACTTCAAGCCGTGGGCAGGCGTTCACAAGTCGCCTTACCAGGCCGAAATAGCTGCCAGGCAGGGGCTCGCCAGGCCACATCCGGACTATGAGGCCCCTCATGGCCAGTTCGGCCGCCTTGTGAAGCTCGACCAATTGCTTCAACTGGTCGCTCAAGGGAATTGGATGCTCGGTCCCAGTATACTGAGACCAGAACAACTTCTCCGTCGAGCTCCCTTCCTCGGCCCGGTAGAACTCCACGACATCCGACACACTGCTGGGCAGATCTGTGAACGCTCCTGGAGAGCTCCGAATTCGGGTATGTAAAAGGAAAGTTTCCTTCACATGCTTGCTTTGCATAATGAATACCTTACCCGCCGCTATCTTCTTGACCGCCTCAATTTCCTGGAGGGCCTTTTGGGCTTCGGCCTTGGCATTTTGTGCATTCTCGAGGGCCTTCGCAAGCTCGGACCCTTGTGTCTTAGAGTCACGCTCCAAGGACTCGTAGTTTTTAACGAAATCCTGGAGCTCTTGCTGAACCTCGCCGACTCGGGCCTCATGCTTCTCGCGCTCGATGCGCTCCTTGGCCGCTTTGTCTTCGGCCTCGGACAACACCTTCTTCAGGGCCGCCACTTCGGTCGTGGCCCCTAGAAAAATTCATAACGATCCTATGATTTAACAACCATCTTCCTTTTTTTAAACAGACGAGGTATTACTTACCTTTGTTCTCTTCGAGTTACCTCTTGGTAAGGCCGAGCTCTTCTTTGGACCGCTCAAGGTCCCGCTTCAGTGCGGAGACCTCCACCGTGCGAGCGGCAGCGGCCAGCAGTGAAGCCTGCTTATTCACATAAGACATATTCTGATTAGACTCCTGTAATTATTATTTAATCCTCTGTTCGGCCTTTCTTTGCGAACACCAAACAGAGCATCAGGGGCTACTGTCTATGTTGTAACATTTCTTCATAATTTGATTACTTACCCCGAAGCCTGTTAGGAGGCTGGCCCAGGCTTTAGTCAGTCCGCTTTTGGCGGACTGAACCCTCGTGACCACCGCACTCATGATAGTGTGGTGCTCTTCGTCAGTGGAAGCGTCGCGAAGCGCTTCCAGCAAACTGTCCGATGCCTCTGGATGGACAGAGGTCATCGGCACAGACGGCTTGCCCCCCTTGGTGAGGGGTCGCCTGATAGAATCTGGAACCACTGGAGGTTCTGACGCAGTATTCGGCTGGGGGCTAGACTTGCTGCCCCTGGCATTAGGGCCCATGGGGGTCTTGCCCCTCCTGCACCCAGCGTTTGGAATGTCGCCTTGGGGTGCCTCTGGAACCGTCTCTCCTTGGTTCAGTGCCCTTTGAGACAACAGCTCGACGTCGTTCGTAGGGCGGGGGGAAGAGGCTGTCGGTTGTGAATCGCTGTTCATCACGACGAGCCCAAAGAATCATCCGAAGAGGATACGTCGATATGGGCTTTGGATGGACTGCATGATCATGTTCGGCATGATAAGAAGCAATAAAATAAAACATACCAAGAACTATTATGGTATCCGAATACTTACGATTTCGCTAGGGGCTTGTCCCTGGGTAACCACTCCTTGTCGCTAAAAGCGGCCATCGTGGAGCAGTCCAGAAGGAGAGTCCTTCCCTTCTTGGACCCTTCGGCCTCCCCTGACGCGGCTGCCTTCCTTTTCTTGTCTCCCCCTGCTGGGGGGGGGGGGGGGAAGAACTTTCCTCTTCCTCCTCCTCGTTTTCATCGGAGGAGGGCGCTTCGGTGTTATCAGATGATGAGTCCGACATGACCTTGCGCCGGAGACCTTTCCTGGTCCCCGCGGCCTTCTTCTTGGCCTTCTTCTCCGGCGCCTCATAAGGCGCTGGAACCAGCATCTCCGTTAAGAGAGCATCTGCTGGATCTTCGGGCAGAGGGACTTGACAATCGATCTGCTCCGCTGTCGCTACTCAGTCCTGTTAAAATAGCGTGGAGGCTCAGACCCCTCACACGATTATGTTGGGTAAAGGAACATTTTGTGAGATACAAAAGACTTACCGGATTGGCAGGGCGCTTTGCGCTGAGTCCGCGATCCTCGTTAAGGGGAGGAGGTACCTCGGCGCCCTTGAACAGCACCTTCCATACGTCCTTGTGCGTCGTGTCAAAAAGCTCTCGCAGCGTCTGGTGCTCGGCCGGGTCGAACTCCCACATATTGAATGCCCGTCTTTGACACGGAAGGATCCGGCGGAAGAGCATGACCTGGACCACGTTGACAAGCTTGCTTTTCTTGCTTATCATATTCTTGACACATTTCTGTAGTCCGGTCAGCTCCACCAATGAACCCCAGGAAAGGCCCTTCTCTTTCCAGGAGGTGAGCCGCATGGGGATTCCGAATCGAAATTCGGGGCCGCCACCCAGTTGGTGTCGCGCGGATCCGTGATGTAGAACCACCCCGATTGCAACGCTTTCACGGTCTCCACATAGGAGCCTTCGAGCGAGGTGACGTTGGGCATTTTGCCGACCATGGCGCCTCCGCACTCCGGTTGCTGGCTGGCCACCACCTTCGGCTTAACGTTGAAGGTCTTCAGCCATAGGCCGAAGTGGGGCTTGATGCGGAGGAAGCCCTCACACACGACGATAAACACCGAGATGTTGAGGATGAAATTAGGGGCCAGATCATGAAAATCCAGCTCGTAGTAGAACATGAGCCCGTGAACAAATGGGTGAAGGGGCAATCCAGCCCGCGGACGAAGTGGGTAAGGAACACAACCCTCTCATGGGGTTCTGGAGTAGGAACGATCTGCCCCGCGTCTGGGAGCCGGTGCGCAATGTCTGCGGCCAGGTATCCGGCCTCCCGGAGCTTTTTAATGTCCTCCTCCGTAACGGAGGAGACCATCCACTTGCCCCCCGCTCCGGACATGTTTGGAGTGGTTTTGCGGAGAAAATGTGGGCTTGGGCGCTGGAGCTCGAGTGCGCGAGAATGGATGGGCAGGGAAGAAGAAGGCATGGGTAAAAAGGAGGAGTCCTTGTCCCTTTATAAGGGCGGAAGGAACTGTGCGCCTCCCCATCAGCCTAGTAAACTCGATTATTCCCCAAGCGCCGTGATTAATGGCGCGGTTGGGTTACCCACACCCGTATTGATGAGAATCCCGTGATAAGGGGACACGATCTCTGCTTCGACAAGACGTGCCAAGAAAACCGCCTCGCAATATGTGCAGTAGCTGGTTGAGAAAAACGGTTCGAATAATGACCGGGCCATGGCGTGATGTCATGTTATGAAAAGTTGTCAGCAGATTAAATTTGTGGAAATATTATACTCTCTACGGTGGTATGTGGAACTTCTTTTGCAGAGCCGGACACTATCCTTGTGTTCGAAATCTTCTATGGAGTATTCAGAGGAAAAACCCGCCTTGCAATGCCGAAGACAATCTGCGCGCCGGACTCATCGTCATTGAAGCCTGGTTCAGGGGCTACTGAGAGAGTCCTGGATTAGGGGGTCCTCGGACAGCCGGACTATATCCTTTGGCCGGACTGTTGGACTATGAAGATACAAGATTGAAGACTTCATCTCGTGTCTGGATGGGACTCTCCTTGGTGTGGAAGGCAAGCTTGGCAATACGGATATGTAGATCTCCTCCCTTGTAACCGACTCTGTGTAACCCTAGCCCCGTCCGGTGTCTATATAAACCGGAGGGTTTAGTCCGTAGGACAACAACAATCATAATCATAGGCTAGCTTCGAGGGTTTAGCCTCTATGATCTCGTGGTAGATCAACTCTTGTAATAATCATATCATCAAGATCAATCAAGCAAGAAGTAGGGTATTACCTCCATCAAGAGGGCCCGAACCTGGGTAAACATTGTGTCCCCTGCCTCCTGCTACCATCCGCCTTAGACACACAGTTCGGGACCCCCTACCCGAGATCCGCAGGTTTTGACACCGACAGACTTACAATAAAAATGAAAAAAAAACATAAAATAAGGAAGTCAAAAATAAATACTCATAGATTTAAAAACAATTCGCTAAGTCGACAAAGTGACCAGTCCATCTGTGACAAGTGCTCTCCTATGAGGAAGTCCTGGATTAGGGGTTTCTCGGACAACCAGACTATATCCTTTAGCCGGACTGTTGGACTATGAAGATAAAAGATTGAAGACTTCGTCCCGTGTCTGGGTGGGACTCTCCTTTGCATGGAAGGCAAGCTTGGCAATTCGGATATGTAGATCTCCTCCCTTGTAACCGACTCTGTGTAACCCTAGCCCCCTCAGGTGTCTATATAAACAGGAGGGTTTAGTTCGTAGGACAACAACAATTATAACCATAGGCTAGCTTCTAGGGTGTAGCCTCAACGATCTCGTGGTAGATCAACTCTTGTAATACTCATATCATCAAGATCAATCAAGCAGGAAGTAGGGTATTACCTCCATCGAGAGGGCCCGAACCTGGGTAAACATTGTGTCCCCCGCCTCCTGTTACCATCCGCCTTAGACGCATAGTTTGGGACCCCCTACCCGAGATCCGCCGGTTTTGACACCGACATTTGTGCTTTCATTGAGAGTTCCACTGTGTCGTCACCATAAGGCTTGATGGCTCCTTCGATCATCAGCAATGATGCGATCCAGGGTGAGATTTTTCTCCCCGGACAGATCTTCGTATTCGGCGGCTTCGCACTGCAGGCCAACTCGCTTGGCCATCTGGAGCAGATCGAGAGCTACGCCCCTGGCCGTCAGGTCAGGTTTGGAAGTTTAAACTATACTACCGTCATCCGCGGAGACTTGATCTTTGACGGATTCAAGCCCATGTCAGGTGCGCCGCACTGTCACAAGGAGCATGATTTAGCTTTGTCGTCGGACGGTGTTCAGGAGATCACACCTGTGGCTGCTCCGGCCCTCAATCCGGAGCAGATTGCGCTGTCCAAGGACGGGTGGATGGACCCCGCCACGAAGGACGCACACTCAGTGGCGATAAAGCCGAATACTGACTTCACCTCCTATGAGACCAGTGTTGCCGGACTCTTGGATTCGTCCCCGGCCACGGGCTCGGAACCGCCTGCATCGGTGCCTATCGAATCTCATTGGGCACCGATCATGGAGTTCTCCTCCGCGGATATCTTTCAGCACTCGCCCCTGGGCGATGTGCTAAATTCTTTAAAGTCTCTCTCCTTGTCTGGAGAACCTCGGCTGAACTATGTCCGACTCGAGTGGGAAGCGGACGACGAAGAAATTCGTTCCCCACCCACCACCCACTTAATAGCCACTGTCGACGATTTAACCGACATGCTTAATTTTGACTCTGAAGACATCGACGGTATGGACGACGATGCAGGAGAGGAACAGGAACCACCGCCCACAGGGCGCTGGACAGCCACTTCATCACATGATATATATATATATATATATATATATATATATATATATATATATATATATATATATATATATATATATATATATGGTGGATACACCCATATAAAACAATGACGAGGAACGGAAGGATGCAGTGAAGGATAGTTCCCTCGAGAAGCAACCAAAGTGACGGCGTAGGCGCCGCTCCAAATACCGCCTCAGCAAAAACAATGATAACAGCGCAAGAAAGAATAATACCCCGGTCGACTCCGAAAGAAACGATGAACACATGGATCCAGTGATGGAGCAGGATGAACCAGCGGACGACGAACATAGTACGGAGCCGCTGTCCAATCACGGCGACGCCGGGGGTAAAGCTAATCAACCTGTCTCCGGAGAGGAGAACAGTCCGGACGATGATGCACACATCATCCCGGAAAGGTACTTGGAGCAAGAGAACCTCCAAAAAAGACTTATTGCCACCGCGAGGAGTCTGAAGAAACAGAAGCAAATGCTTAAGGCCGCGCAAAATACACTCATCAGTAGATGGAATAAAGTGCTTGACACTGAAGAAAAGTACGATGGCAGTCGCCACACAAAGAGCTATCCAAAGCACAAGCTGATGCCCGAATTCGATGACGAGGCCTTAGAGGCTATACAGCCGAAAAATAAAACGGTCGATTAGCCGGATAGACCACCCGTAGCCGCCATAGGGCGGCTAACAATGTCGCACATAATTCAGCACACGATCTACGTGAGGACTTGCACCAAAAATCAGGTATAACCAGGTCCATCTACGGATCTAGGAAGCGAGCTCCAGCACAGAAGAAAAACCTAATACTACAACCGTCAGAATGCCATGACACATCCAAATACAGGGGTGCCGTGCACCCCCTATGCTTTACCGATGAGGTGCTGGATCACGAATTTCCAGAGGGATTCAAACCCGTGAACATAGAGGCATACGGCAGAACAACAGACCCTGAGGTCTGGATCGAGGACTTTATCCTCCATATCCATATGGCTCGCGGAGATGATCTCCACGCCATCAAATACTTGCCCCTCAAGTTGAAAGGACCAGCTCGGCATTGGCTGAAGAGCCTCCCCAAAAACTCAATTGGAAGTTGGGAAGAGCTTGAGGATGCTTTTAGGGCCAATTTTCAGGGGACCTATGTCCGACCTCCGGATGCAGACGATTTAAGCCATATAATTCAACAGCCCGGAGAGTCAGCTTGAAAGCTTTGGAACAGATTCCTCACTAAGAAGAATCAAATTGTCGACTGCCCGGACGCCGAAGCCTTAGCGGCTTTCAAATACAGTGTCCGGGACGAATGGCTCGCCAGACACCTCAACCAGGAAAAACCGAGGACGATGGAAGCCCTAACAAGCCTTATGACCCGCTTTTGCGCAGGCGAAGATAGTTGGCTGGCCCGTAGCGGCACCAACGACCCAGGCACATCCGAAGTCAGGGATGGTAATGGAAAACCACGACGCAATAAAAGTAAGCGTCGAAACAATGAAGACAACCCAGATAACACGGAGGTAAACGCCGGATTCAGGGGCTCTCGACCCGGTCAATGGAAAAAGCCATTCAAAGGCAGCAGAGATGGACCATCCAGCCTAAACAAGATTCTAGACAGATTATGTCAGATTCATTGCACCTCCGACAAACCCGCAAATCACACCAACAGAGAATGCTGGGTCTTCAAGCAGGCTGGCAAGCTAAACACCGCGCACAAGGGGAGGGAGACACCAAGTGAAGACGAGGATGAGCCTCGCCAGCAAAACACTGGGGGACAGAAAAAATTCCCACCAGAGGTCAAAATAGTGAACATGATTCACGTAACAAAAAGGAGGAGCAAATGTGCACTCCGAGACATATGCGTCGTAGAGCCCATCACCCCCAAGTTCAACCCCTGGTCGGCCTGGCCGATCACTTTTGATCACAGAGATCACCCGACCAGTATCCGACACGGAGGATCGGCTGCCTTGGTGCTAGACCCAATAATTGACGGGTACCATCTCACCCGAGTCCTTATGGATGGCGGCAGTAGTCTTAATTTGATATATCAGGAGATAGCCGCAAAATGGGGATAGACCCGACAAGAATCAGCCAAAGCAATACTACCTTCAAAGGAGTAATACCAGTCCTAGAGGCCCGCTGCACGGGCTCTCTAGTCCTAGAGGTTATATTCGGTTCTCCGGACAACTTCCGAAGTGAAAAGTTAACCTTCGACATCGCTCCATTCCGAAGCAGCTATCAAGCACTACTCGGACAAACGGCCTTCGCTCGTTTTAACGCAGTACCGCATTACGCTTATCTTAAGCTTAAGATGCCCGGTCCATGTGGCATCATCATATTTAGCGGGAACACAGAGCGTTCCTTACGTGCGGAAGAATGTGTCGCTGCTTTAGCAGCCGAACACTGAACGGCCTCTCCAACCAGAATAAATGATCGGTCGTCAAGACCGCGGACACGGCTAGACGAGTCCGGCGCACCCCTAGCTGTAACAGCTTGGATAAAATTGTGATTGGGTCGAGGGATATACCCCCATAGGTGGTGCTAGGGGCTTCCCGCATGTAAAAAGGGCTACAGTTCAGCTTGACCTTATTTAGGTTGAATTTTAATGGTTTATTAAGAATAACCAATTTTTCGCACGAAGACTTTCACCTAAGTTGTTCTCTTTTACAGATGATAATCGTGCTACACCCTTCCAGGATACGGCACAACAGAGACACAGGCGCAGATGTGCAGCAGGGCCCTGCTCAAAGGTTTCTTTTTAGGCTAAGACCCTGTGTAAATCTTTCTTACTGTCTCTTGTTTCTTCACACCCTCCGGATACTCAAAATAGCGAAGAGGGATGCTGGCGTTATTGGCATTTCTCCATGTCAGACTAATGCACGTGTCTGGAAATTCAGGGCTTATTATAGAGGGCGTCACGCAGCCCAGTATGCGTTGTAAAGACCGAATACCTTAGGGAGTGTTCGGCGTTGCCAGTTTGGCCTTATATGGATCAACTTCGAATCATGTCTTTGGTCGGTAGTTGGGTTTGCCCGGCTCCCGTGTTTTGCTACCTTACGTTCCGCTCTATCGGCTAAGGCGGCACCGGGAGAACTACTGCGATTGTGCCCTGGTTCATCTGGATGAGCACCTCAGTAGAGAAAGCTGAAAACTGACTGTCATGATAAAGCGCGAGACTGGTCAACCACTCGAGGACTCAGCGGAATCTTCGCGATTCCTCCACATTAATGAAGGACCGGTTTCCCGGTCATGTACATATGTGCACCGTATTCGGATAAGCGTGGAAGTACCAGGGGCTATATAGTAGCCCCACTGTCAAACTCCTATGGCTAAGTGAAAGTGTTAAAGCAATATAGTCCGATTGCCTTGTTCGCCGCACTCCCGGTCAAGAAGGACGGCAAGGGAGTTGCCGCGCCCGGTAAACCAGTTGCCGGGAAGAAGCCAAAGCATGGACCCAAGCCTGAGACTGAGTGCTTTTATTGCAAGGGAAACGGTCACTGGAAGCGGAACTGCCCCAAGTACTTAGCGGACAAGAAGGCCGGCAACACCAAAGGTATATGTGATATACATGTAATTGATGTGTACCTTACCAGTACTCGTAGTACCTCCTGGGTATTTGATACTTGTGCGGTTGCTCATATTTGTAACTCAAAACAGGAGCTGCGGAATAAGTGGAGACTGGCGAAGGACGAGGTGACGATGCACGTCGGGAATGGTTCCAAGGTCGATGTGATCGCCGTCGGCACGCTACCTCTACATTTACCTACGGGATTAGTTTTAAACCTCAATAATTGTTATTTAGTGCCAGCTTTGAGCATGATCATTGTATCTGGATCTCGTTTAATACGAGATGGCTACTCATTTAAATCCGAGATGGTTGTTCTATTTATATGAGAGATATGTTTTATGGTCATGCCCCGCTGGTCAATGGTTTGTTCTTAATGAATCTCGAACGTGATGTTACACATATTCATAGTGTGAATACCAAAAGATGTAAGGTTGATAATGATAGTCCCACATACTTGTGGCACTGCCGCCTTGGTCACATTGGTGTCAAACGCATGAAGAAGCTCCATGCAGATGGACTTTTGGAGTCTCTTGATTACGAATCATTTGACACATGCGAACCATGCCTCATGGGCAAAATGACCAAGACTCCGTTCTCCGGAACAATGGAGCGAGCAACCAACTTATTGGAAATCATACATACTGATGTGTGCGGTCCAATGAGCGTTGAGGCTCGCGGAGGCTATCGTTATGTTCTCACTCTCACTGATGACTTAAGTAGATATGGGTATGTCTACTTGAAGAAACACAAGTCTGAGACCTTTGAGAAGTTCAAGGAATTTCAGAATGAGGTAGAGAATCAGTGTGACCAAAAAATAAAGTTCTTACGATCAGATCATGGGGGAGAATATTTAAGTCACGAATTTGGTATGCACTTAAGGAAATGTGGAATCGTTTCACAACTCACGCCGCCTGGAACACCTCAGCGTAACGGTGTGTCCGAACGTCGTAATCGCACTCTATTGGATATGGTGCGATCTATGATGTCACTCACCGATTTACCGCTCTCATATTGGGGCTATGCTTTAGAGACTGCCACATTCACTTTAAATAGGGCTCCGTCGAAATCTGTTGAGACGACACCGTATGAATTATGGTTTGGGAAGAAACCTAAGCTGTCGTTTCTAAAAGTTTGGGGATGCGATGCTTACGTCAAGAAACTTCAACCTGAAAAGCTCGAACCCAAGTCGGAAAAATGCGTCTTCATAGGATACCCTAAGGAAACCATTGGGTATACCTTCTACCTCAGATCCGAAGGCAAGATCTTTGTTTCCAAGAACGGGTCCTTTCTGGAGAAAGAGTTTCTCTCGAAAGAAGTAAGTGGGAGGAAAGTAGAACTTGATGAAGTACTGCCTCTTGAGGCGGAAAGTAGCGCAGCTCAGGAAGATGTTCCTGTGGTGCCTGCACTGGCTAGAGAGGAGGTTAATGATGATGATCAAGGTACTTCGGATCAAGTTGCTACTGAACTTCGTAGGTCCACGAGGACACGTTCCACACCAGAATGGTATGGCAACCCTGTCCTGGAAATCATGTTGTTAGACAACGGTGAACCTTCGAACTATGAAGAAACGATGGCGGGCCCAGATTCCAACAAATGGCTTGAAGCCATGCAATCCGAGATAGGATCCATGTATGAAAACAAAGTATGGACTTTGACAGACTTGCGTGATGATCGGCGAGCCATAGAAAATAAATGGATCTTTAAGAAGAAGACGGACGCGGATGGTAATGTTACCATCTACAAAGCTCGACTTGTCCCTAAGGGTTATCGACAAGTTCAAGGGGTTGGCTACGATGATACCTTCTCACCCGTAGAAAAGCTTAAGTCCGTCCGAATCATGTTAGCAACTGCCGCATTCTACGATTATGAGATATGGCAAATGGACGTCAAAACGACATTCCTTAACGGCTTTCTTAAGGAAGAATTGTATATGATGCAGCCGGAAGGTTTTCTCGATCCTAAGAATGCTAACAAGGTATGCCAGCTCCAGTGCTCCATCTATGGGCTGGTGCAAGCATCTCGGAGTTGGAGCATTCGCTTTGATGAAATGATCAAAGCGTTTGGGTTTATGCAGACTTATGGAGAAGCCCGCGTTTACAAGAAAGTGGGTGGGAGCTCTGTAGCATTTCTCATATTATATGTGGATGACATACTGTTGATGGGAATTGATATAGAACTCTTGGAGAGCATAAAGGCCTACTTGAATGAGTGTTTTTCAATGAAGGACCTTGGATAAGCTGCTTACATATTAGGCATCAAGATCTATAGAGATAGATTGAGATGCCTCATAGGTCTTTCACAAAGCACATACCTTGATAAGATATTGAAGAAGTTCAATATGGATCAGTCCAAGAAGGGGTTCTTGCCTGTGTTGCAAGGTGTGAAATTGAGCTCGGCTCAATGTCCGACCACGGTAGAAGATAGAGAAAAGATGAGTGTCGTCCCCTATGCCTCGGCCATAGGGTCTATCATGTATGCCATGCTGTGTACAAGACATGTTGTAAACCTTGCCGTAAGTTTGGTAGGAAGGTACCAAAGTAATCCCGACATGGAACACTGGACAGCGGTCTAGAATATCCTGAAGTACCTGAAAAGGACTAAGGATATGTTTCTCGTTTATGGAGGTGACGAAGAGCTCGTCGTAAAGGGTTACGTCGACGCTAGCTTCGACACCGATCTGGATGACTCTAAGTCACAAACCGGATACGTGTATATTATGAATGGTGGGGCAGTAAGCTGGTGTAGTTGCAAGCAAAGTGTCGTGGCGGGATCTACATGTGAAGCGGAGTACATGGCAGCCTCGGAGGCAACACATGAAGCAATCTGGATGAAGGAGTTCATTACCGACCTAGGAGTTATTCCCAGTGCGTTGGGGCCGATGACTCTCTTCTGTGACAACACTGGAGCCATTGCCCTTGCCAAGGAGCCCAGGTTTCACAATAAGACCAGGCACATCAAGCGTCGCTTCAACTCCATTCGTGAAAATGTTCAAGATGGAGACATAGATATTTACAAAGTGCATACGGATCTGAATGTCGCAGACCCGCTGACTAAACCTCTTCCACGAGCAAAACATGATCAACACCAGAACTCTATGGGTGTTCGATTCATCACAATGTAACTAGATTATTGACTCTAGTGCAAGTGGGAGACTGTTGGAAATATGCCCTAGAGGCAATAATAAAATGATTATTATTATATTTCCTTGTTCATGATAATTGTCTATTGTTCATGCTATAATTGTGTTATCCGGAAATCGTAACACATGTGTGAATACATAGACCACAACATGTCCCTAGTGAGCCTCTAGTTGACTAGCTCGTTGATCAATAGATGGTTACGATTTCCTGACCATGGACATTTGATGTCATTGATAATGGGATCACATCATTGGGAGAATGATGTGATGGACACGACCCAATCCTAAGCATAGCACAAGATCGTGTAGTTCGTCTGCTAGAGATTTTCTAATGTAAAGTATCATTTCCTTAGACCATGAGATCGTGCAACTCCCGGATACCTTAGGAGTGCTTTGGGTGTACCAAACGTCACAACGTTACTGGGTGGCTATAAAGGTGCACTATGGGTATCTCCGAAAGTGTCTGTTAGGTTGGCACGAATCGAGACTGGGATTTGTCACTCCGTGTGACGGAGAGGTACCTCTGGGACCACTCGGTAGGACATCATCACAATGAGCTCAATGTGATCAAAGTGTTGTTCACAGGATGATGTGTTACGGGAACGAGTAAAGAGACTTGCCGGTAACGATATTGAACAAGGTATCGGTATATCGACGATCGAATCTCGGGCAAGTATCGTACCGATAGACAAAGGGAATTGCATACGGGATTGATTGAATCCTCGACATCGTGGTTCATCCGATGAGATCATCGAGGATCATGTGGGAGCCAACATGGGTATCCAGATCCCGCTGTTGGTTATTGACCGGAGATTCGTCTCGGTCATGTCTGCGTGTCTCCCGAACCCGTAGGGTCTACACACTTAAGGTTCGGTGACGCTAGGGTTGTAGAGATATTAGTATGCGGTAACCCGAAAGTTTTTCGGAGTCCCAGATGAGATCCTGGACGTCACGAGGAGTTCCGGAATGGTCCGGAGGTAAAGATTTGTGTATAGGAAGTCCAGTTTCGGCCACCGGGAAAGTTTCGGGGGTCACCAGTATTGTGGGTCCCGGGGGTCCACCGGGAGGGGCCACCTATCCCGGAGGGCCCCATGGGCTGAAGTGGGAAGGGAACCAGCTCCTTGTGTTCTGGTGCGCCCCCATGGGCCGCCCCTGCGCCTAGGGTTGGAAACCCTGGGGGTGGGGACGCCCCACCTGACTTGGGGGGCAAGTTCCCCCCCTTGGCCGCCGCCCCCCCTTGAGATTGGATCTCTAGGGGGTCGGTGCCCCCCAGGGCCCCTATATAAAGAGGGGGGAGAGAGGGCTGCGCACCCAAGCCCCTGGCGCCTCCCTCTCCCCCCGTAACACCTCTCTCTCTCGCTGAGCTTGGCGAAGCCCTGCCGAGATCCCCGCTGCTTCCACCACCACGCCGTCGTGCTGCTGGATCTCCATCAACCTCTCCTCCCCCCTTGCTAGATCAAGAAGGAGGAGACGTCTCTCCCAACCGTACGTGGGTTGAACGCGGAGGTGCCGTCCATTCGGCTCTAGGATCATCGGTGATTTGGATCACGACGAGTACGACTCTATCAACCCCGTTCTCTTGAACGCTTCCGCTCGCGATCTACAAGGGTATGTAGATGCACTCCTCTCTCTCTCTCATTGCTAGGTGACTCCATAGATTGATCTTGGTGATGCGTAGAAAATTTTAATTTTCTGGTACGATCCCCTACAAGCCCCACTGTCAAACTCCTATGGCTAAGTGAAAGTGTTAAAGCAATATAGTCCGATTGCCTAGTTCGGCGCGCTATCACCTCCTTAACGGACCAAGACGTTGGATCAAGTGTGAATACACGCTTTTCCGAACACCCCTGCATTATATGCGTGTGGGATGAAGCCGACGACTGCAAACTTTCAGGTTATATATATATATATATATATATATATATATATATATATATATATATATACATAAACGGCCGCACAGGAGGCATCATAATACTTTCAGGAAAAAGTATAAACACTGCCTTCATAATTCAAATAAGCATTGTTTTAACAATCGGGATACATGTCACTTGAACATGATACTCTTCAAGCACTGAGCCTCTATTAAACGATCACCTTCTCGCACCTCTTCAAAATAGTGCTCGACCGAGACCTGGCCTATGGCTGGACACCGGGTTGCAATAGCGGTGGCATCCATCTCTGCCCAGTATGTCTTAACACGGGCAAGAGCCATCTGCGCACCCTCTATGCACGCTGACCTCTTTATAGCATCGATATGCGGCCCAACACCAAGGAATCATTGCACTAAGCAAAAATAACTATTCGGCCTTGGTCCTTCCGGCCAAAGATGATCCATGATAGACCTCATGGCAAGATCGAACAACCTATGGAGCTCAGCCCACTCGGCCATTCACTCATTTAATAGCAGCGGATGCGTTGGAGCACTGAGCTGCGTCCAAAACAACTTTTCCACTTCATGATCTTTTTGATATTTGAAAAAAATCATTCGCATCAGCAGCACTCGTTGCCAAGTCCACGTACACGTCTGCAGCACTCCATAATTGATCCAGAGGGGCATACTTCGGATCTCCAAACTTCGTCCGCAACAAAAAGGGCTTCCCAACCGTGATATCTCCGGCTTGACGAAGCTCCTCTTTCGCCGCTCTGATTTTAGAGCGGGTTTCGTTGGCTGCTACCATGGCTTTCTTCAGGAACGCGCATTCGCTTGGATTTCCTTCTCAAGAAGCCCATACCGGTCGGCGACTGATGTCTACTACACAACCTTCTTCTTGTAGACGTTGTTGGGCCTCCAAGTGCAGAGGTTTGTAGGACAGTAGCAAGTTTCCCTCAAGTGGATGACCTAAGGTTTATCAATCCGTGGGAGGCCTAGGAGGAAGATGGTCACTCTCAAGCAATCCTGCAACCAAATAACAAAGAGTCTCTTGTGTCCCCAACACACCCAATACAATGGTAAATTGTATAGGTGCACTAGTTCAGCGAAGAGATGGTGATACAAGTGCAATATGGATGGTAGATCTAGGTTTTTGTAATATGAAAATATAAAAATAGCAAGGTAACTAATGATAAAAGTGAGCACAAACAGTATTGCAATGCTAGGAAACAAGGCCTAGGGTTCATACTTTCACTAGTGCAAGTTCTCTCAACAATAATAACATAGTTGGATCATATAACTATCCCTCAACATGCAACAAAGAGTCAGTCCAAAGTCACTAATAGCGGAGAACAAACGAAGAGATTATGGTAGGTACGAAACCACCTCAAAGTTATTCTTTCCAATCAATCCGTTGGGCTATTCCTATAAGTGTCACAAACAGCCCTAGAGTTCGTACTAGAATAACACCTTAAGACACAAATCAACCAAAACCCTAATGTCACCTAGATACTCCAATGTCACCTCAAGTATCCATGGGTATGATTATACGATATGCATCACACAATCTCAGATTCATCTATTCAACCAACACATAGAACCTCAAAGAGTGCCCCAAAGTTTCTACCGGAGAATC
>LR880972.1:193776419-193793515 GCA_904067115.1 Aegilops sharonensis | reverse complement strand
CACAGCTAAACTTCTTCAGTACCAACCTTATGGTAAGAGTAAATATAGATCTGATGTGTAGAAAATGGAGGGCAAAGGAAAATAAGCTGCAGAGTGATGGTACATGAACAACTACCTGTCATTATAAGTACACTGATAAAGGACAACATGTACTTACAAGAACAATGCAGAGCTAAAAAAACATTGGCATTGGATATATTCTACACTAATGTAACCATTCATACAGATCAGATAATTTGGAGGGAACAATTGATAAGCAAGCTATCATAAATACTGTTGTCACATAATGAACCAGGTATGTATGCAAGTACAGTGATACAGGACAACAGGTACTAACAAGAGCAAAGCAGCTGGCAGCATATTTGTGATATCCTGTCGTTCTTTTCAAACCGGAATTCTTCTTCGAGCAGATTTCCTGCAAAAAAGATCCGTAAGGCACATGCGGAAAAGTAGAAGTTCAAATTGCCATGTGATTTCATAGACAGTACCTCATCCTGGGAACAAGACCAGTGCATAACAAGGTTTTCCATTCAATGTGTTCTAAATTTAGCACAGGAGACTTCACCGGAAATTCGTTTATAGACTTGCCACCAAAGTGTGATTTCCTCAGGTAACACCGATACTGCTGCAATGCTTCCTTGAAAAGCACAAGCAAGCTTTTCTCGTCATGACTATCCAGATTGACCCTCTCCTAGTTACAACAATGTAATGTAAATCATTGATGTGTTCAATCAGTAGAAAACAGGAAAATAATAACCATGAATAATAGCACTTACACGTAAGTTGGACAGGAAGATGTGAAAATGGTGTTTGTCTTCACAATAATCTTCCCATGGTGGGAATACATGCACGTAGTCCCAAACAACATTGAAAGCATTGTCTTTTAAACTGGGAATAAATGGAATGGGGTTCCAATCTGTAGGAATTGGCCGTCTCTGCAGTTGCGATAGGTCTTCGGCCGGTGGACTTGCTGTACTTTTTGCTGGAGTGGGATTTTTCTGTGGTACAGCTGGTGCTATGGCAAATGAAATTGGTATACCTTTTGCTGGAGTGCAGGTCCTGTGTGGTGGGGCTAGTGGTGTGGCCAGTGAAGTATGGGTACAGTCTGCTGGAGTCGGTCCTACGTTTTGTGTCACTAGTTGTACAACCAATATAAGTGGGGTGTTGTCTGATTTCTCCGGCACCACCATGTTTTTCAAGGACTTTGCTGGTGCTCCTTTAGTTTCGGCAATCACCCTCTTCCTTTTTGATGTCTGATGCACACGAACAACATTTGAGTGGAAAAACATGGTATGATGACAAATGGAATATGTATTGATAATGGATGGGCATGGCATGTCGACATATATGATGTGTAAAGTAAGCAAATGGCGGTGCAACAAAGTAGAAGAAATGCAAGACAACATATGCAAGATACCCGCAATCAATAAAACATTGTCAAATTAGAACAGGCACCTTGATGGGTGAACAGGACATGCCATCTGCCTTTGACTCCTCGAGGTTAGAATACTCATTAGGATCATATTCTGAACAAGAGTCAACAGGTGGGGAGCGTATGAGTTTCATTGCATCCAGAATGGCACTCATTGCCTTGGTGCCAATTTTGTAAGTCATTGCAGTGTTTAGCTTCAAGAGTGGACTGCTGCTAGTGCGACACAAAGCAGCTACGCAGATCATAGTGTAGATATCACGGGAAAACCTTAAGCATCAAAGTAAAATCACCAAAGTGGAACTTGCTGGAATATATGTGCTAGTATTGCCGGTACGGCTAGAAAGGCTTCGGTACCAGCTCTCTTCAAGTGAAGGTGCGGTACTGTTAATATCAGTGTAACTCTCAAAGGCGACACAACTCCGCGCATTTCCTTGCTATTCTTATAGGATTCAAGTGGGCAGGCCACTACAAATCCTATTCCTATGTTTACAAGATCCTACGAATCAAAGAGGCTCAAAGTGTCCATCACAACCGACCGTATAGACCTCTACACTGCAAATGTCCCTGCTCATCTTCAGTACAAGGAACATACTGTACTACTAGCATACTCCCTCCGTTCCAAAATATAAGTCTTGGTAGAGATTTCTACTATGGATCACATACAGATGTATCCAGATACATTTTAGAGTGTAGATTCACTCATTTTGCTCCATATGTAGTCCATGGTGGAATCTATACAAAGACTTGTATTTAGGAACGGAGAGAGTACATATTAAAGAAGAACGGAAGAGGAACATGGTAAAGAAGAGCAATCAGATTTTGGATAATAAAATGTTGGTTGCGCAGTGCCCACACAAGATGAACCAGAGCGCATTAAGAATGCAACTCCTAGCTGTCACTCGACCATTTCAGGCGGTTGGATGAAGATCCTGCATCTCCTAACCCTTCTTCTTCCTCGTCTCTTAATTCTTCCCATACAGAACACCGCACGGGCCGCCGGCCGGACCATCGGCCCCCACAGCATGTGTTCCTCCGCCACCCCCACCCCACCCGCGTCGAGTTTTCTTCGTTCGGCGAGGCCCCACAACCACCCGAGCCCCTTGGATCGCACCGGCGAACTCTGGCGAGCTTTGAAAAATCAACTGACCCAATTTTGAAATTTAGTCTACTGTGATTTAACTAGTGTGGAATATAAAAAGGGAAAACCATAAGCATTGGGAGTATAGCGTTGAGCGTGCCATGGCGGATCTGAAGGTGCAAACCGGACAAAGGCAACTTCGGAACCAAGACAAGAAATCAGACTAAAGCAGTGGCGATCTATTTTCTTGCTGCGATAAATAAGTTGAGCAGATACGAAAGAGTACCGCCTCTGGTGCGGCGCCGTGTATGCATCTGCTGAGAATTTGACGGTGCTGCGGTAGCGATGGCTGTCGGCGGCGTGGAAGCAGATCTAGGAGGGTAGACGGTGGCGGCGGGGCACGGTGGACGGGACGGTCGTAGGAGCGGCGCCGACAAGGTGGACGACGGCGGGGATGAAGCGAGATGACGGGATGCAAGGATCCCGGTCCGAAGGCGTGGATGAGAGAGGTCGATCTCTTGTAATGGACGGCGGCGTCGGGGTATCAGCTCCGGCATGGTGGAGGAGGACGGTGGTGGATGGGGTGGCGGACGGCAGCGGACGGAGGAGGGTGGGGTGGAGAGGGTGTTTTGGCACCCACGGAGTACGAATGGGGAAAAGGGAGGTAGAGAGGAAGGGGGGGGGGGAACCATGTATTCAGGGTGCGCTTGTCTCAAATGCGAGGAAATTTACAAACTTGGCCCCGTTTCAAATTTCTACTACATCACAGCAACATTAGTCGGTTGGGGATAGGACGGTAATCTCGCATACACCGAATATTTGCCGACGAGAGTTTGTTTTTGGCGCCCACCGTGTATGAATATGAATCGGGGAGGGAGTCGATTTCGGCCGAGGGCACACTGTGTTTTGTCGCCCACCGTGTATGAATCCGGGTGAGAGGCGGTTACGTCACGTTTGGGTGAAATTACAAACCTACCACTATCGAAACCTATAGAAATCCAGCAGATAGGCTTTGCGTGGCAGGGATAGGCAGTAGTGATTTCCATCTCGCAGATTTTGGTTTCGGGCGGGGTTACTGCGACTTTCCCTGCTTCGTTCAAATTTTGCACAGTGCACGTTTACCATGCCAACTCAATTCGAATCCCGTTTGTATTCTACTATTTTTTTTCCAGGCGGGATCCATTTTCAATTGGAATTACATTCTATGTACATCCTTTTTTGTATATACTTTCAAAAGCACAACAAAGAATTCTGCTCCTTTATATGTATAATATGATATACAAATACAACGATCTTGAAATCTTAAGGTTGAATTCGAAATTTTTTAACCAAATTATGTTCTACTAAAATGTATGGATCAGTAATATCTACATATTAAATAACATAGATGTGCGTGGATTCATATGAGTATGCATGTTTGATAGATCAATTTTGGTTCGAGTATGGATTACATGTATCATCATCTGGAATTCAAATATTTGAATCCCTTTTTTCTTCACTCCTTTCAGGCCCATCTCTCTCGCATGCATGCTCCTTCAGGTAGCTATCACTCTCTTTTCTCCAGCTCACCCGCACGCTCACTTCATGTTTCTCCTATCCTCGCAAACATGGTCTCTCGACGTCTCCCTTGAGAAGTGTCACACTCTCCCTATCATTATACATTACATGGTTTTCATTGTCTCTCACGTCTCTACTGTTCTCTGGTATCACTCGTACCTAAGCTTTCTTTTTCACCGCCACACATAGTCTCCACTCGTCTTTCACTTTGTCTTTCTCTCTATGGGATTCTCTCACACACCCTATATGTCTCAACATATGAATCATACCACTAAAATTACTCTCTCTCTCCTGCAGACACAACATTTGTTGCGGTCTCCTTTTCGTCTACATCCCAGACTGACATTATTCATTTGTTTACCGATCAGACAACCCTGACTACCGTCTCCTCTCTCTCTCACAGACACACACACACACAACTCCTGCTTCCACTCCCCTTCCTGACTACTGTCTCTCTCTCTCACACACAAAACTCTCGCTTTCGCACCCCGACTCATATTTCTCTCACAAACATTTATCGACTGGCTAACCTCTAGATAGGTTTATACACCCGCACACTCATGCTTCCACCATCGCATACATGTCTCTCTCCCGCTCCTTGTATCTATGTAGCTTTTTCTTCCCTTCTTGAGACACGCCCTCTCGATCGTGCACACACACACTATCGCCTCATATTAAGCTGATACATATCGCATACACACTACTTGTGTCTTTGTCACACATGCACTCCGCCCTCCTCCACTCTCCCTCTCTCTCACATACACATGGGCCTTTTGCAACAACTAGCAAGATGCCCATGCGTTGCACGGAACATCAAGATGCATTTGTATGAGTAGTTTATCTTGTGGGGGAAAAGGATGAACGAGGGAAGGCCTTATTTTCAAATGTGGAGAGGGGTGTGGGTATCTTTTTGCAAAATTGCCATAGTTTCCTTCCTATCCATCAGATGTAGCTCAGACGGCCTATATTGCAGGATGGCAGGCACACGATCATCACCGACAATGCTTTTTATAAGAGTAGGGATAAAAAATAGAGTTGGTGATGATGGTGGGCCTGCCATCCTGCAATGTAGGTCGTCCGATTTATATCTGACGGATAGGAAGGAAAATATGGCAATTTACCCGAACTCTTCACCACATTTGCAGATAAGGCCTTCCCTCGTTCATCCTTTTCTCCAACAAGATCTTGATGTTCCGTGCAACGCCATGGGAATCTTGCTAGTAAGAGTAGAAATTAGACATATACCACTTCTCGATTCTTGAAACCAACAACATTCCTCCCTTATCTCATCAAAACCGCCAAAGGAATATATTTTGAGTGAAACATAACATATTTTTAGTGATATACGTATTTCAAAACTACACTTTTTTTCTATCAAATCGGTGAATATGTATTAATCTACTTTGATCGTGTGGCAACGCATTGGCACATTGCTAGTAGTTATTATAATTTTTTGGACACCAGACAAACAGTGGAGTACATATACGAAGAGAAGAGGCGCACGCACACAGTCGGCCTCTCGCTGTCTCGCACACATGAGTGTTACGTAAAGGCGACATTAACAAATAAACCCTAAAACCCTAGGCGCACGATTGCTGCATTCGCGGGTACCGGGTACGTGGTGGAGCACCTTTGTAGGAGTTGATGGTCGGGACCACAGGTGAACGACTTGGAGCGAGGTGGCTCGCCAGTTGCCACAGATCGAGTAGCCACGTTTAAAATATCGTTTTTTTAGCGGGGTTAAGAGTTCCGATTTTCAATGGCACGTTATAAGTAGTAAGTAGTTTTTAGAACGATTGGTATGGAGCGAAAATGGAATTCATAGTACTACGTACCTCCTTGGCGTATGGTTGTATGGGTTTATATTGCAAGATGTTGAACCTGGTAGTTCTAGGGCAAATACTATGGTTTAGATTTAGATGCTGGTTTTCAGTAATCGGAAGGGGAAACCCGTCTTTGATTAGAAAAAACTACTACCTCCATTCTGGTTTACTAGTCACCATCGAACTTTGGGTCAAAGTTTGTCCACGAATTTTACTTGTAAAATGTGAATGGAAAACGAGATTTTGTTATACCCACAAAAAAGGACTGGAGGGAGTGATTGCTCTGACACGGACGCGACCTCTCATAGTGCAGGCATTGAACCGGTGCGCCGGCCAAGAGGGCCGCACTCGCTACAGGCCCGGCTGAGCATGCCTCGTCGCCGCGTGCAACCAGCTTAAGACTGCCCTGCCTGCCTTCATTGAATTCACGTGTGTGCTAGCAACACGTCCTTCCGCGAGCCGGCAGGCATTTTAGAACAGAAAATAAGACTAAAATATACTCATGGTCTTGACTTGTTGTGCTCGCACTGGTAGCAGGAACTAGTACAGGTTTTTCTTTATTTATAACTCTCCTCACATTTTTTTGGCTTTGAAGTGAATCATGGTTGTGGACATTATGTATGAATGTGCAGATATCTGTGAACATGAGTTTGATGTGGAAGTTGAACTTGGAATGTCGGGCTTGCACGTGAACTATACCATGTCCAATGCTTCTTCTGTTATTGTTTGGAAATAATTGTTGTTATTACATGACGAAAAAACATTTTGTGCCACATCAGTAGATGCACAGACATCACAACAGGCATGCTGACTGGATAAACATTTGAACCTAGCTATTATGAAGGAAATTTTGTATTGACAATAGTTTTAGATAGCAGGAGACGCCTAGCCTGCTCTGCCTCTGCTAGCTTATTTCTGGCTTCTTCCATCTCTTCTTTGGCTTGGGTGAAGAGAGCATCTTATTGCTCTTTTCGCTTCTTCAGGAACTCAGCTACATTCTCAAGGGCTCCTGCATGCTTTCTTTCAGCCTTTACTAATGCCACGAGGACACGAACAGCTGACGACTCCACCTGGCTTGTGTGTAATCCAGCATCATCTGGGAATTTGCACCTTGTGTCTAATCCAGCATCATTAGGGAACTGGCACCTTGTGTGTAATCCAGCCTCATTTTGGAAACATGATCTCGAGGTTGACCATACTTCCCTCCTCCCAGGAACAGCATCCTGACATGAAGTTGCTTCTTTTTTAGATCAATACTCAGAGAAACCTAGATCCATTTAGTAGAAGCCAGATAGACAGAACTCGGAGAAGTGAATTCAAAAGGAAAAGAAATATAAAAACAGACTACAAGGTGAGAACACCCACTTCCTACATCAAGTTAAAAACTAAAGCATTAGGACGATTAAGACTCTTCTTATTACACATCGAAGAACACCACGCTTAAGAGAAACAGAAACTACAACATATACACATCGAAGAACACGAGGCTAAATGAAAGTACTTGAAAGATTGTTACTTACCAAAACTCGTTTTACAGGTTCGGTGCAGCTCCTCTTTAACTTGCCATGCTCCTTGAAGATGTCCCGAATATCCCGTGTTTGGTCTTCATTGCTCCTCTGCATGTTCACACTTGTGGTTTTAAAATCTCAACATGGCAAGAAAAATAGTACTAGTAATACTCGCGCATCTTGTGGGCAACATTAAAGCACTCATCTGCCATGTTAGAGCATCTCTAACAGAATCGCAACGCGCGATGCTTTAAAAAAGCGTTTATAGTGCTGAGATCGAGAAGTAGATACTAGAGAGTAGAGGATACTTCTCAGCATAGATAGATAAAAAAGATAATTCAACTACTCCTCGTCGTCCGACTCCTCCTCGGTGATGTCCTCCTCCGACGTCTGACTGTAGGCGTGAAGATACCGATCATCGTCGGATTCCCAGGGCGACGCTGCTCCTAGCCTTATGTTGAATTGAGCGTCCGCTTTTCGCCTACGTTTGTCCTCGTGATAGGCGGCTCACTCCGCCCTCCTCTTATCCCTCTCCGCCCTCCTTTGCGTGTAGAACTCGCGCTCGTTGATGATGTCCTGCGGGAAGTGTTGGCGCCACAACAACATGGCTTCCTCGTCCATCTCGGTGATGCCGAGACGGTGCTCCCGCCTCCGGTTTCGCGACGATCCTCGTCGGTGCTAAGCCGCGGTAGAGGCGCGAGCTCCTGCGCCCGCTCCCGCGTCGGCACGTTGGGGAAGTTCAATGTTCTATGAGGCCACTGGAGGCGCCACGCCGCCGCGTCGTACGTGCGGGCGGCCTCGTTGGCGGTGTCGAAATTGCCGAGGCCGAGGCGCATCCCGCGGAACCGGATCTCGGCGGAGAAGCCGCCGGAGGGGCGCGCGCGGACGCCGCGGTATCCCCAAGTTTCCCGGCGGCGAGGCGAAAAAGAGCAGGGAGAGAGCGGTGGCGAGGCATAGAGCGGTGGCAAGGCACAGAGCGGTGGGAGGGCGTTGGATTTTATAAAGCGCGCCGGACGCCGCACGCCAAAACTAGCGCACGCCCGGCCGCTTTTTCCCCCGCGCGCGCGATCCTTTCCCGACGTCTCTGCTATCTCTACTCTCTTCTCTACGGTTATATTTATTTTATATTTAAAATTTAATATTTATCTCTACTTCCTTTACTGTCTACTTTTTGCTCTATGCTTTTTTTCTTGCAATATAGGTCGTCCGATTTATATCTGACAGATAGGAAGGAAACAAATGGGAATTTTGCAGAAAGATACCCATACCCCTCTCCAGATTTGCAAATAAGGCCTTCCCTCGTTCATCCTTTTCTCCCACAAGATAAACTACTCATACAAATGCATCTTGATGCGTGCAACGCATGGGCATCTTGCTACTTCTAAAAACCTTTCCATCATTTGCCACACTACAGGTTGCAGATGAAAAACCTACCCAAGCACAGCGCGATACAGGAGCGAAGCACAATTACCAGCTGATATTCTGTTGGACAATGGAGGCTATAACCAATTACTTTTATGGGAACAATAGCACCCAGGAAAATTGAAGGGTAGGTATGAACAAAATTGTAATGTAATGCTAAGTGATTCAATACACACATTACCAATCGACGGAGGAGAACGATGGTCGCGACGGCCTCTGTGAGTCATGGTCGGCAACTGGAGCCAGTTCATTGTCCACGACGGTGGTACTTCTGCGTTTGGCGTCGGCTTCCAGGAAGCAGATCCGAGACCGTGGAAGACGATGCCGGGGAAGAGGCTCCATCTACGACGACGACGGTGGACCGGCTCCAGTGCGGCGTACGAGGTCATCGATGAGGCAGATGCGCTGCGGTGGACGAGTGCGCCGATGTAAAGGGGAGGAGCACGAAGGCTGCGGTGCCGTGGAGAAGTCTATTTTGCGGTGGGGATAGAAAATGGGGAGTATTCAGGTGTACTACTCTGGGTGCCGGGGTGGGGTTGGCTGGGTAGGGTGAACCTGAAGTTACGAAAAGAGCCCCCTACCAAGCGTCATCCGTAGGCCTGTTCTGAAGGCTATGATGGTAACTTCCCACTGCTCGAATTAGGGTCGCGGGAGATTTTCCCGCCGACCTCAAAATTTTGTGACACTAGACTCCCCGTGTGGCGTGTTGAGTGATTCGGCTAAGCAACTAGCGAGTAGTAGTAGTAAACTCTGCATATTAGGTTTGACCAAAGTCAAACTTCCTAAAGTTTGACCAAGTTTATATAAAAATATAAACATTTACCATAACAAATATGTATGATGTGGAAGTACATTCAATAACGAATCTAATGGTATTTATTTGTTATTGTATATGTTAATATTTTTTGATAGGGAAAACTTTGTTTTTGCCACTCTAGTTTTTGCCAACTTTGCTTATGCCACTCTAGAATTTGACATCTCACTTTTGCCACTGTTAGCTTTTGATAATACATCACAAATGCCATTCCGTGGCAAAAACGATAATTTTTCATTTCACTTTGGCCACTCTTAGCATTTGACATGTGTCACAATTGCCACTTGGAAAATTTTGTTTTTTCCACAGAAGGGCAAAAGTGATATATTGTCAAAAGCTAAGAGTGGCAAAAGTGAAATGTCAAATTCTAGAGTGGCATAAGCAAAGTGGGCAAAAACTAGAGTGGCAAAAAGAAAGTTTTCCCTTTTTGTTATAAGCTTTCTGAGAGTTTACAAAACTTGACTTTGACCAATGCTAATACGCGGACTTAAATAAAAACGGAGGGAATACACATTTGTTTTCTTAGTTTGTAGTGAACTAATCATTTTTTGAGATTGTGAAATAAATATATTAGGCTATTGACTTCGAATGTAATGGTCTATACAATTCAATAGGTACAATCATTGTTTAATCCCTAGATTTATACAAGGTCTATAGTACTTCACAACATGCTTAGACTTACATAATCCCAGTCAAATGAGAATCTAAATGCATTTCATAGTTATTACTTTGTAGGATGCAACAAAAACAACCAAAACTCTACATCAGCCATTATAGAAGCAACATTTTGACATATCCCATTGTGTGAATGAAACGTGCATAGAGAGATTTTGAAGATGGAGCAGATAGGGGGGGAAAGATAGTATGTATGTGGACGAGAGAGTAGGAGACAAACCTAACGAGATAGAGAGAGAGAGAGAGAAAGAGAGAGGAAGAAGTTAGGTCTGTGAGAAAGATGGAGACATGTAATATGCGTGAGATGCGTGTGCATCCGGATTCTGTATACATGGAAGGAGAAGAGACAACATGTTTGATGAGAGAGCTGGAAAAACATGTAGGAGAGGGGAAGGATATCATGGGTTGAGGGATTGACAATTTTGTGCGGGGGAGAGAGGGATTGGTAATTTTGTGCAAGAGAGAGAGAGAGGGTGGGGGAGGAGTCAGTCAGCCGTCGTCACATCACCCTGCTTCCAAATGACCTCGCATTCTCTAGCGCGGTGTGGTCGCCGTCTTCGATCTGCTCGATGCCCTCTTTGAAGATTGAGGTGTTGTGCATGTTGGGGTGAAAAGAAGCACAAGCGAGAGTGGTCGCCATATAACTTTGGATGGGGATGAATTGTGTGCTCGGGGGAGTGTGCGTGTGTGTGTGCGTGTGTGTGTGTGTCAGATATTGAGCGAAAACAAACCTAAGGAGAGAAATGGGTATTCACGAAGAGATTGTGCGGGCCTTGAGGTGGGCAGGGCCCGAGTGAGGGTGTCAAAATGTGCGCGTTGATGCATGTGTTGCATGCGATCGTGCGAGGGACGGATGAATCGAGAGAGATGGTTGTTGTGTTACGGATGCTCCTCTCTCTCTCTCTCTCTCTCTCTCTCTCACACACACGCACACACACACAAGTAAACCAGAAGACCGTTCTCTCATGTAAACACAACGTATCGGCATCTGTCTATGTCTCACTCATGCATGATCATTTGCACATTCACACCTCTCTATGTCTGTATCACACGCAGACCGTCTCCACATTGCCCTTCCGCCACAACACACATATGGACACATACACACGTTCTCTCTCAGTCACACACACAAAATAAGTATTAAAAAAACTATGGCGCACTTAAAACGTCCAAATCCAAATAAACACAAACTGGAGCTAAATTCAAATATATGGAAATATTGCAGCGTCAAGAACTTTCCCAGGAAAAAAAACTTGAGTAATATTCGAGGATTGTTTTCACACACACAAAAAGGTTCGGTGGATGTCCTTTGAGCGCGACACGGTGACGCACCGTTGGATCGACCGCGCGGCCGCGGTTCACGCGCTTGCACAGGATTCCGTATCGTGGCTGTGGTACTAACTTAAGTTTTTTTAATAAAAGCGCTGCCTAAGTCTAATGTTCACGTGTACTAGTACGGTTTTCTTTTACGGGTTTGCTATTTCACATCTAGATGTGAAATATTATCTCACATCTAACTCACTCACCCTTGATTTTTTTAAAAGTCTTCCACTCACTCACCCATGATTTTTTTAAAGTCTCCCATGGATTTTAAGGGTGAGGGAGTTAGATGTGAGATAATATCTCACATCTAGATGTGAGATAATATCTCACATCTAGATGTGACATAGGCAAACCCTTTCTTTTAAGTTTGACCAACCTTATATAAAACTAAAGTAAGATCCCATACGTGCACTCATCAATATGCCGCCGCCGCCGTTGCGCATGCCGGCGCCTGCCTGCTCCGGCCAACAATTTCTCGCCCATCACCGCCGTGTCGCCGCCATCCCTGTGCCATGAAGCCGAAGGCTCGCCCGCTCACGTCGTCTGCAGTCCCTCCTTGCCATGCCGCCACGCTGCCAAGCACGCGAGACGCTGGTGGAGCCGCGTCTATGCACGCAGCGTACGAAGAGGAGGACGAGCGCGTGCTCCAGCACGCCGGCGAGGAGGAACTAGCGTGTCATTGTCATCTCTGCCCGCGCGGAGGAGGCGCGCATGGTGGCTGTCGCGGCGGAAGCCGGCCGCGCGCGCGTCGAGCCCGCAAACCGGGTGCGGACGCGGAATCTACCTTCGAGACCTTGAATGCCACGTGGATCCTGCAATCTGAAGGAGCAATTTGGGTCAGTCGACTCATGTGAGCCGTTTGATGCAACATGGATGGCTAGAAGGGCTTCTTCCACCTCTTCTGCCGTCTTTTTCCTTCGCTCCATCGAACTTCTTTCACAAATCGACTGACCCAAATTATACTACTAGTACGAACGTATTAAGTACAGTAGGAACACGAAGATACGAGCAGTAGTACCAACTGCAAGAAGAACAGTAGTAAGACATAGTACTAGTACTACTCTACATACTAAAGAGTTCAAATAACGAGAAAGAACATAAACATAGTTCTGCTGGGGCCTCAGCACAACACACCCTTGAAAATAAACTAAGCAACTAGTCCGCTTGACACTGCAGTAGAACCAGCATGAGCGACGGCACTGCCACCTACTCGGAGTCCGAGTCCACGTCCTCGACTTCGTCCTCGTCCCTCTTCCTCTTCCTCTTCGCCGATGCTTCTTTGCTTGAACCAGACACTGGGCTCTGCTTCTTCATCCAACCCATGTAGATATTTAAACAAAGGTAGGCATCCATTGCTGCGTACAGGATGTGATCTTCATCTAATGTCTTCGACTCCCATGCATGATGAAACTCGTGATGAGGTTTCTTCAGTTTAGCGTATGAAGGATCAATCATGGCTACTGCCAGGGTCAGCATTGAAGGTTGAGAGGAGGACACCAGGCTTGCCTTCTGGAGATCGAAGGGCTGGCCTACAACGAGACCTATCCGACGCAG
This sequence comes from Aegilops sharonensis, assembly GCA_904067115.1. Lineage (NCBI taxonomy): Eukaryota > Viridiplantae > Streptophyta > Magnoliopsida > Poales > Poaceae > Aegilops > Aegilops sharonensis. The sequence goes on along the minus strand of LR880972.1, from coordinate 193,780,329 downwards.
GACATCTCTGTCGTTCTTAAAGCCTACAGTAACAGATTTCACTCTTTTGTCCTTGAGGAAGTTCTTAAAATCCTGGCACTCAACGTCGGCATCGCATATGTGGTAGACCAAGCAAACGTTATGTATGCAAACCTGGATCACGGCGGGCTTCTTCCTCTCTTCGTCCTTTAGATCATTCTCTCGTCCCAGGACTGTGGTGTACTCAACATCTAGCCCAGCGACCCACTCATCAGTTGAACTGTTGAACATGCGTAGGAAGCGAGCAAGCCATGCTTTCACCGTCGCGGATCCACGTGTGTAGATGACGATGAACTGATCGCCGGTGATGGCTCTAACCTGGTACTCAGCGGCGACCATGGAGATTTGGGAGGCCATGAATTTTGGAGGAGGGTTAGGAGAAGTTGAACTGTTGTACCCCGCAAAAACTGGGAGATAACTAATGTGAAAGGACGGGACGACTGGGAGTGAACTGTTGTGAGGTAGAAGACGGGGACGAGTAGGGCGTGCGAACGGCGTGGGGTTGCTGGCTTGCCCAGTGGATAAACGGCTGCAAGCCCCCAAAGAGTTCTCGAGAACTATGCGGGACCCACTAGATGTCATGTCTACTAGACCCATATCGTAGGCTTGACGGTATAGCTTATGCCTGTTCGCACGCCATGCCGGCGCGTGGATGTAACTTCACTTAATTCCGTCAACCGTCGCGCCTCCCACGACCTTTGCCTCCCTCGCGCGGTCGCGCCCTTTGAGACTTCGACCGGCTATAAATGAGCAAATTTTTTTGCCTACTCCGCATGCATGATACTCCCTCTGGTCCTTTTTACTCCCGTCAACCGTTTGCAAAGTGTTTGACCAAATATATACTTTTTTTGAACGCCACCTTATATTAATTAACCAGCCACACCAATACACTCATTCGATACAATATTCACCACACAGGGCGGTACGTTATTTACAAGAATACAATCTAATCTATTGTCAAAGCTATACTTAGCGATTAAGTGTGCCACCTTATTGGCCGAACGGATAATCTTTGACAATTGAAGATTCTTGATCAACTTCGAGATGCTCAACGCTTTCATCTTCAAGTCACGCATAGCAGACCTGTCATAGTCCCCCGATGCAAGAGACGCTACCACAAAAGCGCAATTAGTCTCTAAAATTACAGGATTATGAGAGAAATACCTATGTAGAGACCGGCAATGCAAGCCCTAAGCTCCGGTTCCTCCATGCTTTGACAGGCATCAATTAAATCCCACGACCAAATTTATACTAAAAATATCAATATCTACAATACTGATTATAATGAGTATAAGAACTACGTTTTATAATGAGTGTAAAAATATTGATTTGACATTGTGGATGTTGATACTCCCTCCATCTAGGTGAGTAAGTCATCTTAGGCTGTGCACCGTGACCAAGGAGGAGGGGAAAATGAGAGACATTAATGTTTATTTGCTAATTAAATTGTATTGCATGCAATGAACTAACCACTACATGTCATGTTTGATAGTCTCAGGTCATTAAAAGCATGCACACCCTCATGTCTTATTGGTTGATATGTCAAGAAACAAGAAACGAGGTAGAAGTTAATGCAACGTGCCTACGTGTTTTGGGATTATTTGGTTTTCGTAAGATGACTTACACACCTAGCTATTAGAGTACCACTACCTCCCTTCTAGTTTAAAGGGCTCGACTCAAAAATTTCACCTACTCTTAGCAAGATAGTAGAGGCGGTGGAATAGTTTTTGAAGTCTGCAAAAGTACTCAACTAATTCTGTCGTTCTTCACAAAAAATGTGTTTACCAATGCATGCATGAACACTAGTTACTCTAACCCCCCTCTCTTCTTTAATTCTTTGCCACATCAGCATGTTTGCTATTCCCGTGTGCATGATACCAGCTAAGATACCACCATTATGGCCAGCCTTAATCATCGCATGCAATAATTTAGTGCACCTTGAAATATGAACATGTGTGGGGCGTGTATGTTTTTAATGACTTGAGACTATACCTAGCCCGGCATGCAAGATGACTTACTATGCACCGTTCGCCGTACCTGCAGGAAGCCCGTTCGTCTCCAAATATTTTCCTCTCCATGTGTGGAATCAATATGCCTGCCAAACTCTCCTTCTCCCTCCGGCGGTCCCACCACTCCACCCCGTGTGAAAAAATCTGCATGCATGACCCTCCTCCCCCACGCTCGTCCAATCCGTTGTGACCAGCAATATTTCCAACCCTTCGCTCCCTTGTAATTTACTCCAACAAATATGCCCACGTAGATTTTACTTAACTTCAGTTGCATTGGGTCACTTACATACGGGCCCAGCAGTGTACTGGCCCACATGTCAGTGATGTAACTGGACCTGCAGCTAAGTCATTGCAGCTTAGTCCATATCTTACGTAGGTGTGCCATTGCTCGCTATAAATACTGCGCCTCCCACGAAATTGCTATCTCCTGCCCCTCACGTTCACGTTCATCGCTATCTCCTCCCCCTCCCTCTCACGCCGACCACCATGGCATCGCCCCTCCCAAGCCCTAGGAGCCCCCCGCTGCACCGCGCGGACGGTCACACATCGCCGTTCCATTCCTCGCCACCACTAGTCGAGGAGGACACGTCGGTGTTCCGCTCCTCGCCGCTATGCGACGCATCGCCGTTCCGTTCCTCGCTGCCAGTAGTCGAGGAGGACGCGTCGGCGTTCCGCTCCTCGGCGCGACGCGACGCGTCGCCGTTCCGTTCCTCACCGCCACTAGTCGAGGAGGACGCGTCGGCGATCCGCTCCTCGCCGCGACGTGTCGAGGTGGACGCGTCGGCGTTCCCAATCTCCCCAGCACGCGCGTCGAAGGATGCGTTGGCTCCCCGCTACGAGGAGAACGCCGCGCCGCCCGCCGAGCCCCCCAGCCTTGAGGAGCTTTGGCAAGAAATGGATGTCGCCTCCAAAAAAGAGGCGGAGAAGAAGGCCGAGGAAGAGAAGCGCACCGCACAACAAGCTTTCTGGGAGATCTATGTCGCGTCCGAGAGAGTCAAGCAATTGGTTCTTTGGCAGAAGGCTCGTGCGAGGGCTGTAAGGGTGGCGGAGGACGCCCGTGCCGACGCCCTGAGTGCAGTCGGGCCCAAGCACCTCATCTACGCTTGGCGGTACGTGGACCGGGTGCACGATTCCAGCCAGGAGGAGTACCTGTTGGCACCAGATCACCAAACCGGCGGTGAGATCGCGCTCGGCCGCCGGCAAGCCGCCAAGCAGCACCTCACGAGTTGCGAGGCTGAGGAAGAGGCGTTGTGTCGGCACACCGGGAAATGGCCGCGCACCAGGGCACTTGAGGGAGTCCTGGATTAAGGGGTGTCCGGATAGCCGAACTATCACCGTTGGCCGGACTCCTGGACTATGAAGATACAAGATTGAAGACTTCGTCCCGTGTCCGGATGGGACTTTCCTTGGCGTGGAAGGCAAGCTTGGCGATACAGATATGTAGATCTCCTACCATTGTAACCGTCTCTGTGTAACCCTAACCCTATCCGGTGTCTATATAAACCGAAGGGTTTTAGTCCGCAGGACGAACAACAATCATACCATAGGCTAGCTTCTAGGGTTTAGCCTCCTTGATCTCGTGGTAGATCTAGTCTTGTACTACCCATATCATCAATATTAATCAAGCAGGAGCAGGGTATTACCTCCATCGAGAGGGCCCGAACCTGGGTAAAATCATCGTGTCCCTTGTCTCCTGTTACCATCCGCCTAGACGCACAGTTCGGGACCCCCTACCCGAGATCCGCCGGTTTTGACACCGACATTGGTGCTTTCATTGAGAGTTCCTCTGTGCCGTCGCCGTCAGGAAGGATGCCTCATCCCGTCTTTAAAGACGATACTATCGCCAAAGGAGCCTTGGCCACTGGTCAGACTCTACGGCTAGG
>LR880972.1:193764789-193776145 GCA_904067115.1 Aegilops sharonensis | reverse complement strand
TCATACCATAGGCTAGCTTCTAAGGTTTAGCCTCTCTGATCTCGTGGTAGATCTACTCTTGTACTACCTATATCATCAATATTAATCAAGCAGGAGTAGGGTTTTACCTCCATCGAGAGGGCCCGAACCTGGGTAAAATCATCGTGTCCCTTGTCTCCTGTTACCATCCGCCTAGACGCACAGTTCGGGACCCCCTACCCGAGATCCGCCGGTTTTGACACCGACATTGGTGCTTTCATTGAGAGTTCCTCTGTGCCGTCGCCGTCAGGAAGGATGCCTCATCCCGTCTTTAAAGACGATACTATCGCCAAAGGAGCCTTGGCCACTGGTCAGACTCTACGGTTAGGTGGTTTTCTTATGATCGCCAGTTTGGCCACCGCGCCGACGATGACTTCTCGGGTCATCGAAACAAATCTTCACATTAACTCGGAACTTGCCGAGCAGTTAGATCCGATCGAGCTCTCCTCCGTAAATGAGCTCTTGGATCGCATCGCCGCCCTGGGAGTCGCCACAGACTACGACCAGATCGGGCCTAAAACCGATCTGAGAGAGATCAACTCTCCCTAGGCTACCCATCATGTTGCTGTGATAAAGGAGCAATACGGCGATTCTTCTTCTATCTTAAGGACTTAAAGTCAGGCGGCGGGTTGGATTCATTGGATAGCATTCAAAAATCCAAACTACTAAGTTCGGAAACTTCTCGGCCCCTGAGTCTTAAATTGGACGGGGTTCCGGATCTAGTTCCACCCGCCCACCCAAACGTTAGCTATCTATCCCGAATTCGGCAAGAGCCCGCTGAAACAGTACATCATTACTGAGCCAGATTCCTCCTGGTTATGGACAGGATAAAGGACTGCCGAGAGAAGGACGCAATCTCACTTTTCTGCAATAATTGCATGGACAAGGGAATCCTAAATGCCATAAGTCGTCGCGAAATTACACGCTTTGCTGACTTGGTGACCATAGTACAAAAGTACTGTGCGATGGAGAGTGCTTGGAAAACCGATAGTAAATTTTGGGATAATCCGGCCCTGAATACAGCCCTAGTCCGAAATAAAAGGGTGCATCATCACCAAGCACCTGGGTTATACATAAAAAAACAAAAAACCCCTAAAGGGCACGGAACAATACTGGAGGGTTGGCTAAACGGACCCTGCAAAATTCATAGCACAGAGGGCGCCACTCCAACTCATAGCCTCGGAGCATGTTGGATACTACGGCAGGTGGCCAAAAGTGGCGAAGAGCTTCTAGCCTCAAAATCCCAGCCCAGCAACACTAGTACGGTATTAACAGTCTTCGAGACTTTCGCATCAAATAACATGCGGAAACGAACACTCCGCAACCTTGCCGAAGTCTACCAAGTAGCAACAATAAATCCATGGAGCGACACGGCTATTACCTTTAATGCCAGTGACGAACCCAAATACCGAACAGCCCGAGCACCAGCCGCATTGGTCCTCAACCCAATAGTGGACGGCTTTCGCCTTACTAAGGTACTCATGGATGGCGGCAGCGTACTAAATCTCATCTACGAGGAAACCCTCTGAAAAATGGAAATAGACTGGAACCGCATTGAGCTCAGCAGCACAACCTTTAGAGGAATAATCCCTAGCCGGGAAGCATGCTGCACAGGAAAAATCACACTGGACGTAGTGTTCGGCTCGCCGGACAATTACAAGTCCGAGGAGGTCACATTTCAAGTGGCCCCGTTCAACAACGGATATCACGATTTATTAGGGCGAGAGGCATTAACAATTTTTCAAGCTATACCCCATTATGGGTACATGAAGCTTAAAATGCCCGGACCTAACGGAATCATCACTCTCGCTAGTGATCCGAACATAGCACTCCGCGCCGAAAACAAGACAGCCGCACTAGCCCTCGAGGCACTATCCGAAGCCCTAGCGGCCGAGGAACTCACTGCGATACGCTCCACGGTGAACAGGGACGATGTGATACTTGATAAAAGATCCAAGTCCACCTCTTTTAAACCAGCGGATGAAATAGTCAAATTCCAAGTCCACCCAACGGACCCTTCAAAGACGGCCTCCATTGGGGCACAGTTAAACCCTGATGTAGACGCCGCACTACGAGAATTTCTACGAGAAAACTGGGACATTTTTGCCTGGCACCCTTCAGACATGCCAGGAATCCCACGTCGGCTGGCCGAGCACAGCCTAAATACCCTAAAAGGATTCAAGCCAGTCAAACAGGCTCTTCGGCGCTTTTCCAAGCCCAAGAGACATGCCATGGGAGAGGAGCTAGCCAAACTTCTGGAAGCCAGATTCATCAGAGATATAAAACATCCGGACTGGCTAGCAAATCTGGTGATGGTACCAAAGAGGGTTAAATCCTGGCGCCTATGTGTTGATTTCAAAGACCTTAATAAGGCTTGCCCAAAGGATCCCTTCCCCATCCCTCACATTGATCAAACTATCGACGCTACAGGTTCCCTCTTCAAAAACTTCGAGTGGACGGATGCCGCCACGGCCGGACTCGAAGAAATAAAAGCCATATTGGCAACAAATACGGTCCTGGCCGCGCCCAACATGGGCGAACCAATGCTATTATATATCGCCGCAACACATCAAGTTGTCAGCGCGGTGCTCGTCGTCGAACGAGAAACGGACGGACACAGGTTCCCTCTTCAAAAACCGGTTTACTATGTGTCCACTGTCTTAACTCCATGAAAGTCCCGGTACCCACATTATCAAAAGATAGCATACGCGGTGTTCATGGCATCCCGAAAGCTGCGACACTACTTTCAAGAGTGTTCGATAACGGTAGCCTCCGAAGTACCTCTTAACGACATTATAAACAACCGCGACGCGACGGGACGGATTGCTAAATGGGCCATAGAGCTCCTTCCATTCGACATAACCTATAAGCCACGACGAGCTATTAAGTTGTAGGTTTTGGCCAACTTCGTGGCCGAATGGACCGAAGCCGAACTCCATAAAGAGTACGACGCATACTCCAATTGGATCATGCACTTTGACGGCTCCAAAATGTTGGCCGGCCTAGGGGCTGGCGTCGTCCTGCGTCCCCAACCGGGGACACAGTCCAATACGTCCTTCAGATACTGTATACAGACTCCAACAACGTAGCCGAATACGAGGCCCTTCTGCATGGCCTCCGGATGGCAGTCTCCATGGGCATTAAACGCCTAGAGGTGCGCGGGGATTCGAACCTCGCGATATCTCAAATAAACGGAGACTTTGATGCCAAAGATCTGAAAATGGCAGCGTATCGCAGTGCGGTCCTAAAAATGTCAGCACGGTTCGAAGGGCTCGAATTTCATCATATAGCCCGGGACAACAACCAGGCGGCGGACGTATTGGCACGCATCGGCACAAAACGCGATGCCGTCCCGCCCAACATCTTCCTGGAACGGCTGTTCAAGCCATCCGTACTATGGGAAGGGGAGTCCGGAAATAACAATCCGAACCCAACCGCACTGCCTGACACCGAACACTCTGACACAATCGGAGGCTCTGCCAACGAGATAACACCCTCCGCCCATGAAATAATGGCGGTCATCACACCGTGGACGGAACCATTCCTAGCCTACCTAACTAGGCAGGAACTCCCCGAAGACCAAAATGAGGCTCGCTGCATAGTACGGCGATCCAAAGCCTATAAAGTCCATGAGGGAGAGCTCTATAAGAAAAGCACAACAGGAGTCCTTCAAAGGTGTATCGCCGAAGAGGAAGGGCGAAACCTCCTGGCTGAAATTCATGCCGGACTGGGTGGGCACCACGCCGCAGCCCGGGCCCTTGTAGGCAAGGCCTTCCGTACAAGATTTTATTGGCCGACGGCCTGGGCAGATGCGCAGGATTTAGTCCAACGATGTGTCGGTTTCCAGCTTTTTGCTAACCAAAGCCACATGCCACCCACCGCCCTCAAAACTATACCCATCACCTGGCCGTTCGCGGTCTGGGGGCTTGACATGGTTGGACCCCTTAAGGGAGGAACCCACAAGCAAAAATACCTATTGGTCATGGTGGATAAATTCACCAAATGGATAGAGGCCAAGCCTGTTAAGACGGCCGAATCCGGGCCGGTGATAGACTTCATATCAGGGGTAGTGCACCGTTACGGCGTCCCCCACAGTATCATCACTGATAACGGCACCAACTTCACGGCCAGTGAGGTCAAATTATGGTGCAAAAACATGGGCATCAAGCTCGATTACGCCTCAGTCTATCACCCTCAAACCAACGGTCAAGTCGAGCGAGCAAACGGTCTAATCATGAGCGGCATTAAACCCAGACTAGTGCGGTCCCTCAAGGAATATAACACGCACTGGGTTGAGGAGCTCGACTCCGTACTCTGGGGGCTGCGGACCACGCCGAATCGTACTACCGGATTCACACCATTTTTTATGGTGTATGGCGCAGAGGCAGTCTTGCCCTGCGACATAATGCATGACTCACCTCGCGTGCGCATGTATGTAGAAAGAGAAGCCGAGCTCGATTGGCAGGATAGTTTGGACGCATTGGAGGAGGAGCGCGACGTGGCAAAAGCTCGTTCCGCATTTTATCAACAGCAGGCTCGAAGATGTCAAAGCAGGGAAGTACGGGCCAAAGCTTACAACGTTGGCGAACTAGTTCTACGCCTGCCGGACAAGAAAAAGGACAAACTCAAGCCCAAATGGGAAGGTCCCTTCATCATCGACCAGGTCCTGACCGGCGGAGCATACCTTCTGCGAAACGCATCGGATAACCGACTCGAGCCGAACCCATGGAACGCAGCCCGTCTACGAAGATTCTACGCATAAGCGCCGGACTCCGAGTTCGTCTCCTTCCTCCGTCCACATTTTCTATTTTTGCCGTCTTTTATTTCTCTCCTTCCTCCTCCTTCTTCTTGAAGCCTTTAGAGGCTCGTTTGCGCTTTGTTCGCACATACTTGACGCGCTGTCCGCGCTCATTATACCTGGGGGCTTCTTTAACAGAAGCTTATTTATACGGGCTTCATGCCCAACACATGTGTCAAACTTCCGCATGTACCTTTTACTCACCATTATATGCATCGATATGAATTAAGTTTTGGCCAAGCTGGGTTGCCTGGCTCCTGTGCTTACCCCTACGTCCCCAATTGTTCGGCTAGGTGGTAAAGGGAGCACCTCTGCGATTGTTACTGACGGGTCAGCTGGATGTGTACCTCAGACTGGGTGAAGCCGAAAGCTAGCGTTCTTAAGGGAATATTCGGTCGGTGAACTGAAAGATGATTTTTAACTATTTATCCATCTGCCCCCAGATGATTTTCTGCTTTCTTAGCATCTTGGACATGTACTTTAGGGCATGCCTCCCAGGGAAAGGAACCCTTAACGGAACTATTCTCCCTGAAAGATGTTTCTTACTATCCATGTAATATAACATAACTAGTTGGGCACTTGTCTGATACAACAATAATGACCCCTACGCCTTGTCTCCATGCATGCCCCGGTTCTTACATAACCGCGAGGGTATTCAGACACACTCCGGACTATTGGGTCCCGAGGTTGAAGCGAAAAGGTCCACTATGACAAACGATCTACAATCCGGCTAGAAGACATTTTTCATGTCATATTCAATTACATAGTCAACTCGACTAATTGTATTCCTCCTCAATGCCATCTAATAGGCTATCTAATTTACAATCTTGCTGGGAATACTTGGCGGCCAATTCTACTTGGCCGTACACTAAGCTTACAGGGATCTCCTTCCCATCAGGCCCCACAGGTCTGACCTCGGCCATGTGGTTTGGGTCAGCCTTCGTGTACCGCGTCTTTACCATGGCCCAGGCCTCCCTGGCGCCCTGACGGCAGGCCGATATCTTCCATAGTCGGAAGCACCACCGTGCTCCTTGAAGCCGCTCTGTCAGCTCCCCAATGCCTTCGGGCAGGGAGGTAGATGGCCACAAGGCCTGGGCGACGTCTTTCATCACCTGCCGAACTCGTTCGTGCAGCTGATGCAGTTCGGGAAGTAGATCACCCGAAGAACTGGGCATCTCCTCCTCAGGACGACCTGTGAGCAAACCTACATACATGTTTATGTTAGTCGCCTTCCTCGCCGAACTCTTTCAAAGTTCGTTTAAGCACTTACTGAAAATGCCGCGACGAAGCCGTCGATTCTCCTTTACGGAGTCAGCCAACTGGGCACGAACATCCTTTAGTTCCTCACCCAGTTGGGTGTTGGCATCTTGGAGGTTATTTTTCTCCTGCCGCACCCTCGTAAGCATGCTCTCGCCAGCCTTTAGCTAGCGCAGGAGCTGTTGCTTGTCCGGATCCATCCCGGCGCTATCTGCAATGTTAATGTCAGATTTATGCACGCGCCGCACTTTGCGAAACTACTTCTACTTTGAAGGGCATATATTACCAGAGGGAGTCTTCATGGCTTCCCCGGTCGCGGCCAGTGCGGCCTCAAGTTGGGCCTTGCACTCTTCAAGCTCCTGGGACAAACGGGTATTCTTTTCGGTAAGAACCTGCATTCCAAATGATCCTTAAATCAGTTATCCTAACTATTTTAAGTCTCGGGGGCTACTGGCATATATAACTGTCAAAATTCCTTACCCGTATGTCTTTCATATACTGCTCTGTGGCTCTGGCTAGGCCATCTTGAGCGGCACGGAGGTGCGCTTCTCCCGAACTAAAGGCGTCCAACGCCTCTTAGGAGAAACATGCATCACGTAGAATAGTCCGGCGGTGCCTATGATTCATGGCGCTCTCCACCTCCGACTTGGTGGCGGACAGTCTGTCGGCATCCTCCGTTGGAGGAGCATCTGACGCACGCCTCGTGTTTGTACCCCCTTCCGGACTCGGCTTTTGAGCCTGGTTGGCGGAGGTCCGATTGGCAACTTCTCCGGACTCAGTCCGGCGAGCGCTCTATCTCCTGAAAAAACCACGAGCGCCAGTGTGCCTCCCAGGAACCTCTCCTTAAAACACGATGGCACATCATACCATTGCGGTGATGTCTCGAGTCGTACCGCACTTCTTTTCCGCCTGCTGGGCCGAGCTGCCCCTTGTTGGACGGCCGCGGCAGGCTCAACTTCCTGTTCTGAAGGCACCCCCTACGAAACACCATCAAATACGTGGTGATTAGAAGTAAAGCACGAGTGGGTCATGGTATCCGGACTTCGGTCACGGTTACCTGGGAGGCCGGAAATAATCCGGGGTAGTCCGCCGTAATGGCAACCAAAGCATTGTCGATGCTAAGTTGGTGGGTCATGGTATCTGGACTTCGGTCACGGTTACCTAGGAGGCCGGAAATAATCCGGGGTAGTCGGCCGTAATGGCAACCAAAGCATTGTCGATGCTAAGTTGGTGGAACACCCAGTCGATCAGCTCCACCTTTATATCCGGGTCCTCTTCGGAGGCCGGATCGAGGGACCGTTCCGGATCCTCGGGTTGTGGGGGCGGGTTGTGTATCTTCTCCACGGCCCGGCGCAGTTCCTGCGTAGAAACCATGAAATGAGATATTTAACCACGGGAACATGGATCGGACAGGCTACAAAGATGTTTGCTTACCCAACTTCGAGGATTATTCAAAGAAAACCCGTTCAGTGGACTGACGCGGAGAAAATCCTCCTCCTCCCCTTTGTACATGGCGGACAAGGTCTTCACCAGTTCGGTGACCGATCCCGGCCCTTTGCGGCCATGGCGGGTGGCATCATCCTCCCCGTTGAAGTCCCACATGGGGTGGCCCCTATATTGGAGCGGCTGCACTCCCCTCATAATGCAGATTGCCATGACTCCAATCATGGTCAATCCGGCATGAGCCAGTAATCTTATTCGGCTCATCAAGTAAAGGACGTCCCGGTCATTTTCCCTCTGGGGGCTCCGCGGGCGCCAGCTTAGGCGCTTCTTCAGAGGAGCGTTGCTAAACTCCGGAAGGCCGATCCGAACAGGATCCGGCAGCGGGACGTCCTCCATGTAAAACCATTCTGAAGGCCAGTCTTCGGACGCCTTCTTCGGGGTTCCGGATAGATATCCGGTCCCGACGATGCGCCATAGTTCGGCTCCACCCACTTGATATATTGACCCCTCATGAGAACGGGGTACAAGGCAGAATAATCTCTTCCACAGCGCAAAAGGAGCCTCGACACCCAAGAACAGTTCGCAAAGGGCCACGAAGCCCGCGATGTGCAAAATGGAGGCAGGCGTAAGGTGGTGCAACTGGAGGCCGTAGAACTCCAAGAGCCCCCAGAGAAACGGATGAATTGGAAATCTGAGTCCTCTTACTAGATAAGAGACAAAGCATACCCACTCTCCTTTAGAGGGATTGGGGACACTGTCGGAGTAATGGGCTCCTGGACCTTTCAAAACATCGGGGCAGACTGCGCCCCTCAAGAACCCAAGACGAAGAGCTGCCTTCTGAGAGTCGGCGGTAGAGCCGCCGACTGCCCCTCCCAGCCGAGTCCTAGAGACGGCCTCGAGATAAGCCGACTCCCAACCAGCGACTTCCGGAGAAGCCGGCTATGGGGAGTCGGCCCGCGACTCCAACCACCTCCTGCTTATGCGACTACGGACGGGAGGGGATGAGGCCGCCTCGCAGCCCATCCCTGCCCCATTCATAAAGGACAGGCATGGCCACAGAGCGCCGTACTGACAGAGATCTCCGTCCGGCGCGGCACTGTTGCCACGCCGGCCCTGACATCAGCCCCGTGGGCAGATCCCTGTACCCACGATGGTCTGTCTGTACGACCCGAAGACGGCAGGACCCGCCCGTCAGCGGGAGAGCAGAAGACGGCGAGAGCGCCCCAAGACAGACCCGCTGGGAGTCGGCCTCCGAGAGTCGGCCGGCTCCTCCCACGGGCTCCGTGCGCCATTAACTGGACAAGACAGGGAGTGGCAACAGTGATCGCCCGTCAGGCGGCGGCACTGTTGCCATGACCCCATGACCAAGCTCGCGTCATTAAGGGCACGGCTACAGTAACCCGCAGCCGGCAAGACCCACCCACGGCGGACAAGGGCTGTCGGCCCCATGCTGGACCGTCGGCGGGGCCCGCTAGTCGGCGGGCCCCAGAAGTCGGCGGAGAAGACGGCGACTTAAGAGACTGACGGCTGGGACCTGCGCCCAGCCGGATTACCATTGTACCCCCGGGGGGTAGGCCTACATAAACCCCCCGGGGCACCCATGCAAGAGGTTGGACCCTAATAGTTTTAGACACACATAGAGGGAAGAGAAGAGCTAGCCGTGCCCTTCTCCTTCCTCACCCCGAACAGCTCAAGGAGCAACCTTGTACCCACTTTGCCATAGTGATCATGCGGAGACCCTGCAGAGCAGCAGTAGGGGTGTTATCTCCACGGAGAGCCCTGAAGCTGGGTAAGATTCGCCGGCGTGCATGTAACGCCCCGGATTCGATGCGCGAGGTGTCTTCCAGTTATTTGCCGTCCTTGCCATGTCATTTGCTTGCGTGTTGCACTTTGCCATGTCATCAACTGCATTTCATATCATGTCATCATGTGCATTTCATTTTGCATTCGTGTTCGTCTCATGCATCCGAGCATTTTCCCCGTTGTCCGTTTTGCAATCCGGCACTCCTATGTCTCCCGGCGCCCCCTTTTACCTCTTTTCGTGTGCGGGTGTTAAACGGTCTTGGAATGGACCGAGGTTTGTCAAGCGGCCTTGGTATACCACCGGTAGACCGCCTGTCAAGTTTCGTGCCATTTGGAGGTCGTTTGATACTCCAACGGTTAACCGGGTAACCGCAAAAGCCCCCCTTATCTTTGCAGCCCAACACCCCTTTCAAAGTGGCCCAAAGCCCAGCAAACTCCCCTCCATGCTCTCGGTCGTTCGATCACGATCGTGTGGGCGAAAACCGCACCTCATTTGGACTCTCCTAGCTCCCTCTACCTATAAATACACCTCCCCTCCGAAATTCGCGGTGCAACCCTAGCCATTTTCATCCTCGCGCCGCCGGACACGTCTGCCCGAGCCGGACATGTCCGCCGGCCACCTCGCTCCGGCCAATGGCGTCGTGCCACGTCACCCCGCCGTCGTCGCCAGCCTATCGCGCGCCGCCACCTCACCGCCTCTCTCTCTCTCCATCGCGCCGGACCGCGGGGCCCATCTGGAGCCCGCACGGGCCCGTGCGCCGCAGCCGCCGGCCCGCGCCTCGCGCCGCCGCCCGTCCCGCGCCGGACCCCACCGCCGCTCGCCGCCGGCGATCTCCACCTCTCCGCCCCGCGCCCGCAGCGCCCCTCCTCGCCGCGCCTCCTGCCGGCGCCGCGCCCTCCGCCGCCGGGCCCGCGCCCCGCCGCCTTGCGCCTCCCGCGCCACCTTGATGTCGACCCCACGCCGCCGCCGCGCCGCTTCAGCCTCCCGGAGCTCGCAGTTCCTCCGCCCGGCCCCGTCGTCCTCCCGGCCGCCCCCGTTGCCTCCTCCGCCTCCCCTCGTCGGGATCCGGCCGGATCCGGCGAGATCCGGCCCGGACCCGCCCGTCTCCGGCCAGCCCCCTCCTCTCCGGCGAGTTTCCGACGAAGTCCTCGCCGCAGTTGACTTTTACCCGAGGTTGAAATTCGTCTAAGTCCCGAATATTTAGCATTATCATGCCATGTTCGTTGCATCATATCTCTGCATCCGTAGCTCCGTATCCTGCGTGTAATATACCGAATTGTTCGTATCGACGAGTACATAATTTCATCTCATTGCATCATTTACATTTGAGCTCATCTTGATGCCCGAAATGCTGTTGGAAGAGGGCTATGTGATGTTAGTTTCAGATTCTTATCATAACATGCACTTTTGTCATTTTTGCCATGATTGATGTGTGCACCCTATGAACTTGAGTCCTACATGTGTTTTGTAATATGCCATGCCATCTTTACAGGGGTGTATGCCATGTATTTTTGTGATCTCTGTGGTGACCAGCACAAGCATGCAAACTAGGCTTCATGATGTTGCTGATTTCAGCCCCTGTTCTGTTGATATTTTTATGCCATGTAAACTTGATGCTACCGAGAGATCCATGCTTATTTTGAGATACTTCAGTAAGGATGTTTTGAACATATGGTTATTCTCTATCCATCCATGCCTTTGTTTGAAATTATGGAGTGCCATAATTTGAGTCAATCGAGATCTACTTTTGCTATAAAATGTTTCCTGGCAGGTTGTTTACATGTTATTCAATTTTGCCAAGGTTGTTGTAGTTGATCCGTGTATTCTATGATGTTGTTCTTGCCATGTATAGCTTCTATGGCATGTCTTCTCACTGTTGGTTGCCTTTCCATGCCATTTATTGATCTGTGGTGAGTGGTTCAAGCCCACCAACATGCCTACTTATTGTTGTTCCTGCCATGTATGAATCTGTAATATAACTTGTCATGTTTACATGGGTGCCATCATATTTTCTGATCCTTTTTCGCTCATAGTCA
>LR880972.1:193723137-193760525 GCA_904067115.1 Aegilops sharonensis | reverse complement strand
ATCTCTTTCTTTTCTGGTGCACTCAATTCAAGTTATTCGGTAGTGATTATATTCTTCTCCTCGGCTCAAGTGTTCTCCTTGCTCGTTTGCCTCTCGCCATTCAATCATTCCGGAGTTCCGAAGACATCTCAGGAGATTCGCCTGTGTTCGAATTAATTCGAGGTTGTCACCTCAGTCAAATAATTCAGTTCTTCCGGTGCATCATCTATCTGTTCAACATCCCTTTCCAACGGTGTTTTTCTCTTCAGTGGGCCCTAACCCACATGTCTTTTCCCAGGATCTTACCTGACTCTTCTAATTCCCCCGGAGTTATTCTCAATTCTTTTCGGAGTCTGACGTAAGAATGGATCCCATAAGTCACATGCCTTTTCCAAGATCTCGTTCAATTTTTTTTCATTATTGGCTCAACCTCTTCGCTTTTCATTCTACCGGAGTATCTCTACAATTTTGGTGGTGTTTATCGTCGTCCTTGAAGACCGAAGTAGAGTTTCTCTTAAATCTTGTCCGTTCCCCGGAGATTCATGGTGCTAGCTCGATGTTATCCTATCTAATTGTTTCTAGTCATGCAAATTCTCTTCATCCATCCGGAGCATTTCAGGAGTTGCTTTCTCCCTCGATCATCCGGAGGCCATATTTTCGGAAGATTTCTTCATTCTAAGTTTTCAGATTCATTCCCCAATTATTCTATATCCGTGCCCCTTCGTTCATCTCAATATTCTTCCGGTGCTTCATTCAAGTGTTCCTTAATCAACTCATGATCTCTTTGTTCTTTTGCATCTAAATCCCCTCAAGCATACTGTTCTTCTAATTCTTCCTGGTGATTCATTCTCTTTCGTCAGTAATTTTCGAATTCTTATGGTGGTTCGTTCAAGATTCTTTTCTTTGATGATCATATTAATCCATTCGTTTTTTTTAAATCCTACCGGTGGTTCATGAAGACCTTCTCAAGTTTGCGTTATGTCACTTCTCAATCCTTTTAAGAATAAGTAATATGCAAAATCCATTGATTTTCATCAATTTAATTCGATGAAGGATAAGCATACAATAAATCTTATTCTTATTTCATCCAAGTGAGTAATCCTTTTCTTCGGAGTTTGTTCTTGAGGAATAAATTCTAGTTCCAAGTGTCTTCATCTTTTCTTTTCCGGAGTTCAAATTTCCTCAGCCATTCCGTCGGAAACTCCATCTAAATCACCGCAAGGCTCATCTTATTCTTTCACCCTTCATTTTATCTCATCATCCTTTTGTCACCGGAGTTCTTCATGGTGGTTCTTCATGATTTAATCTTTTCTTCAAGAGTTCATCAAGATTCTTGTTGGAGGAGTTCCACTATCTTTTCCTCTCCCGTCTTGAAGAGCAAATAATTCTTCATTTTCTTGGAAAGTGGAGTTTTGCATTCCTTCGTTCTTCTCAGCTATTCAATCATTTCCGTTTGCGGCTGGTTATCACCTCATAATTTCTGAGATGTTATCCATAAGTCCACGACAAGCTTATTCTTTTCGTTGTTGAATTTTCTCAACAACTCCATTCAATCCTTCCTTCTAAGTTCATTTCTTTCCATTCTTTATTCTTCCAGAGGCATTGTGTTTCCTCTCGTCAGGTATCATTCCATCCCCTCAAGTTCATGTTCTTTCCCTTCCATTTTCAACCGCAGTGCTGCCTAAATCCTTTCAGTCTTATTCGTTTTCTTATCTCGTTCTAACCGGAGTTGTTTCATAGTCTATCTGAGTCAGTGAGCTTTCGATTCTCGTCATTCTCATCGTTCCTCTCTTTTTTCTCGAGTGCTCTCGATTCTTTGCTTCTTCTCTTCAGTTCTTGTTTCACCTCATCTACTTTTCCCTTCCGTCTCGGTCCTAAGATCTCGGGACGAGATCTCTTGTTAGTGGAGGAGTGTTGTAACGCCCCGGATTCGATGCACCAGGTGTCTTCCAGTTATTTGCCGTCCTTGCCATGTCATTTGCTTGCGTGTTGCACTTTTCCATGTCATCATCTGCATTTCATATCATGTCATCATGTGCATTTCATTTTGCATTCGTGTTCGTCTCATGCATCCGAGCATTTTCCCCGTTGTCCGTTTTGCAATCCGGCACACCTATGTCTCCCGGCGCCCCCTTTTACCTCTTTTCGTGTGCGGGTGTTAAACGGTCTTGGAATGGACCGAGGTTTGTCAAGCGGCCTTGGTATACCACCGGTAGACCGCCTGTCAAGTTTCGTGTCATTTGGAGGTCGTTTGATACTCCAACGGTTAACCGGGTAACCGCAAAAGCCCCCTTCTCTTTGCAGCCCAACACCCCTTTCAAAGTGGCCCAAAGCCCAGCAAACTCCCCTCCATGCTCTCGGTCGTTCGATCACGATCGTGTGGGCGAAAACCGCACCTCATTTGGACTCTCCTAGCTCCCTCTACCTATAAATACACCTCCCCCTCCGAAATTCTTGGTGCAACCCTAGCCATTTTCATCCTCGCGCCGCCGGACACGTCCGCCCGAGCCGGACATGTGCGCCGGCCACCTCGCTCCGGCCAATGGCATCGCGCCATGTCACCCCGCCGCCGTCGCCAGCCTATCGCGCGCCGCCACCTTACCGCCTCTCTCTCTGTCTCTCAACCGCGCCGGCCCGCGGGGCCCGTCTGGAGCCCGCACGGGCCCGTGCGCCGCCGCCGCCGGGCCGCGCCTCGCCCCGCCGCCCGTACTGCGCCGGACCCCGCCGCCGCTCGCCGCCGGCGGTCTCCACCTCGCCGCCCCGCGCCCGCAGCGCCCCTCCTCGTCGCGCCTCCTGCCGGCGCCGCGCCCTCCGTCGCCGGGCCCGCGCCCCGCCGCCTTGCGCCTCCCGCGCCACCTCGACGCCGACCCCACGCCGCTGCCGCGCCGCTTCGGCCGGCCGGAGCTCGCAGTTCCTCCGCCCGGCCCCGTCGTCCTCCGCGCCGCCCCCGTCGCCTCCTCCGCCTCCCCTCGC
The DNA here is from genome assembly GCA_904067115.1 of Aegilops sharonensis. Taxonomy (NCBI): domain Eukaryota; kingdom Viridiplantae; phylum Streptophyta; class Magnoliopsida; order Poales; family Poaceae; genus Aegilops; species Aegilops sharonensis. The sequence continues at coordinate 193,757,573 of LR880972.1, read as the reverse complement.
CGGGATCCGGCCGGATCCGGCGAGATCCGGCCCGGACCCGCCCGTCTCCGGCCAGCCCCCTCCTCTCCGGCGAGTTTTCGACGAAGTCCTCGCCGCGGTTGACTTTTACCCGAGGTTGAAATTCGTCTAAGTCCCGAATATTTAGCATTATCATGCCATGTTCGTTGCAGCATATCTCTGCATCAGTAGCTCCGTTTCGTGCGTGTAATATACAGAATTGTTCGACTCGACGAGTACATAATTTCATCTCATTGCATCATTTACATTTGAGCTCATCTTGATGCGTGAAATGCTGTTGGAAGAGGGCTATGTGATGTTAGTTTCAGATTCTTATTAGAACATGCACTTTTGTCATTTTTGCCATGATTGATGTGTGCACCCTATGAACTTGAGTCCTACATGTGTTTTGTAATATGCCATGCTATCTTTACAGGGGTGTATGCCATGTATTTTTCTGATCTCTGTGGTGACTAGCACAAGCATGCAAACTAGGCTTCATGATGTTACTGATTTCAGCCCCTGTTCTGCTGATATTTTTATGCCATGTAAACTTGATGCTACCGAGAGATCCATGCTTATTTTGAGATACTTAAGTAAGGATGTTTTGAACATATGGTTATTCTCTATCCATCCATGCCTTTTTTTGCAATTATGGAGTGCCATAGTTTGAGCCAATCGAGCTCTACTTTTGCTATAAAATGTTTCCAGGCAGGTTGTTTACATGTTATTCAATTTTGCCAAGGTTGTTGTAGTTGATCCGTGTATGCTATGATATTGTTCTTGCCATGTATAGCTTCTATGACATGTCTTCTCACTGTTGGTTGCCTTAACATGCCATGTATTGCTCTGTGGTGAGTGGTTCAAGCTCACCAACATGCCTACTTATTGTTGTTCCTGCCATGTATGAATCTGTAATATAACATATTGTCTGATCGTTTTTGGCTCATGGTCACTAAAGGACTTTTGTTCTATGCAATTAGTAGATTCATTCCATGCCTTTGTTTGCCATGATACGTTCCTTTAGCATGTTGTTTAATAGCTCTAAACATTGCAACCTGATGTTTTTTCTGCAAAGTCTGAAACTGTTATTATTTGCAATCTTGCCATGTCATTTTGAGCATGTTCTAGTGATTTCTGGAGATAGCTCAGTGTTCATGTTTTGTCATGCTTTACCTGTAAATCATGCCCATGCCTTTTGTTATTAAGTTGAGATGCTGTAGCATATTGTTTTGATGCTTGCAATATGCCTACTTGCTATTTTGGACAGATTGTTGCAATAACTTGTATAGGGTGTATGTGTTGAACCGTTGCTCCGTTTTGAGTGTGCTCTATATGAAACTTGCTTAGATTTGCATGTAGTTTCATATTATCATGTTGCATCCTTGTTTTGAGGTGTTTGTTTGATGGTTGTATGCATTTTGCATCAATGCCATGTTAAACTTGTTTTGCTCATATCTTCTAGGCCGTAGCTCCGAATCTAATGAACTTTATATGTAACTTGACTAGAATTTCGTGTAGATCATCTTGGTGCATCTTAACTTGCTGTTTAACAACTTGAACTTAAGGTTTATTTAGATCTGGACCAATTTCGAAATTTTCATATGAGGACTTACCAGAATTGTTCTATGTTGTTCCCGGCCTCATTTAAACTTGCTTTGATGTGTTGTTCTTGTTTGCGTCATATCTTGCCATGAGTAGCTTCATGTAGTCTTGTCATGCATCATGCTTGTTTGTGCATCATGCCTTGTTCATGTGTGGTGCGTTTACCATGTTGTGTGCTTCTTCTTGTTAGTTCCTGCTTCATTGCGATCGTGAGGATTCGTTCGTCTACGCTTGGTTCGGCTTCATCCGTTCGTCTTCTTCATGGACTCGTTCTTCTTCCTAGCGGGATTTCAGGCAAGATGACCGCTACCCTGGATCTCACTACTATCATTTCTATGCTAGTTGCTTCGTTCTTTCGCTATGCTGCGCTACCTATCACTTGCTGCTCAAGCCATCCCAAATTGCCATGAACCTCTAACCTTTGACACCCTTCCTAGCAAACCGTTGTTTGGCTATGTTACCGCTTTGCTCAGCCCATCTTATAGCGTTGTTAGTTGCAGGTGAAGATGAAGTTGTTCCTTGTTGGAACATGGAGATGTTGTTCTTTGTTGGAACATGGTTACTTGTTGGGATATCACAATATATCTTATTTAATTAATGCATCTATATACTTGGTAAAGGGTGGAAGGCTCGGCCTTATGCCTGGTGTTTTGTTCCACTCTTGCCGCCCTAGTTTCCGTCATATCGGTATTACGTTCCCGGATTTTGCGTCCCTAACGCGGTCGGGTGATTTATGGGACCCCCTTGACAGTTCGCTTTGAATAAGACTCCTCCAGCAAGGCCCAACATTGGTTTTACCATTTGCCTCACCTAGCCCTTTTTTCCTTGGGTTTCCGGAGCCCAAGGGTCATCTTTATTTTAGCCCCCCCGGGCCAGTGCTTCTCTAAGTGCTGGCCTGAACCGAGCTGCCTGCGGGGCCCCCTCGGAGAAACTCGAGGTCTGGTTTTACTCGTAGCTAGTCTCATCCGGTGTGCCCTGAGAACGAGGTACGTGCGACTCCTATGGGGATTTGTCGGCACATCCGGGCGGCTTTGCTGGTCTTGTTTTATTGCTGTCGAAATGTCTTGTAGCCGGGATTCCGAGACTGATCGGGTCTTCCCGGGGAGAAGGAATATCCTTCGTTGATCGCGAGAGCTTATCATGGGCTAAGTTGGGACACCCCTGCAGGGTATAAACTTTCGAGAGCCGTGCCCGCAGTTATGTGGCAGATGGGAATTTGTTAATATCCGGTTGTAGTAACTTGAAGCAAACTCTTCTAAAATACACTAACCGTGTGCGTAACCGTGAGTGTCTCTTTTCGGGGTTGATCGAGAGGAGAACACGGTTTCTGGGTTATGTATGACGTAAGTAGGAGTTCAGGATCACTTCTTGATCATTGCTAGTTGGCGACCGTTCCTTTGTTTCTCTTCTCGCTCTCATTTGCGTATGTTAGCCACCATATATGCTTAGTCGCTGCTGCAACCTCACCACTTTACCCCCCTTCCTTTCCCTTTAAGCTTTGCTAGTCTTGATACCCATGGTAATGGGATTGCTGAGTCCTCGTGGCTCACAGATTACTACACCACCAGTTGCAGGTACAGGTTATGCGATGATCATGACGCGAGAGCGATGTTTGCTTGTGTTGGAGTTCTTCTGCTTATTCTTCGATCAGGGGATAGGTCCCAGGTCGGCAGCCTGGGCTAGCAGGGTGGATGTCGTTTGAGCTTATGTTTATTTTTCATCCGTAGTCGGATGTTGATCTTGTAGTTGATGTTGATGTATTCTTGTGGCATTTGTGCCTTATGTATGTATCCCCATCTATTATGTAATGTTGATGCAATGATATCCACCTTGCAAAAGCGTCTTCAAGATGCGCTTCTATCCTAGGTGGGACCTTCGAGTTCCTTTTGGATAGGGTCGCATCTTGGGCGTGACAGTGCATGCCTTCGCCTCATCCCGTTTCCAGGCACCGGCGACGTTCTACTCGCCCCCTCCATGATAAGCCATCCTTTGGCATATGTCACACCCAACCCCTGACATTTGGCGCCCACCGTGGGGCTAGGTGCACCGTCGTCCGGAGACCTGCTCTGGACGGGAACCCTTTTCCTCCCTGGCGAGCGCAGCCAGCCCGGCACGCCAGACGGAGTTTGCGCTGACGCGCTGCATGGCGCTGAGATCGCTTGCGCGGCCAGCTGCCTCGCCGAACTTGTCGGCGAGGTTCGCCTCTCCGACGAGCCTGCATCCGACGCAGGCACGGGCGGCCCTGAGAGCCTCCTCGCGGGCCTCCCCAAACAACTCCACGTCGTCGGTGAGCCTGCCACCGACCTGGAGTCCGTAGGCTCCACCGACCGATGTTGGTCGACTCCGACACCGCGTCGCTCGACGCGTTCCCCACCAACATGGTGGTCTATGATGAGCCGCTCCCTCGCGCGGGGAGTGGCGGAAGCACCATCACGGAGGTGCTCGTCATCGGTCATAGCGAGCCTTCCGGTGAGGGAACTCATGACCATCTCGATGCGGTTCTGCAAGACCTGACCGCGCCCATTCCGGAAGACGCTGACGCTGGGATGCTGGAGGCGTGCCGCCTTCAGCTCCTCATAGGCGCGAAGAAGCTGGCAAGCATGAGACGCTTGTCAGAAGCCTACCAGCGTGAGATGGATCGCGTCGTGGGCGGCTCGCCGGCTCCGACTGGGCCTAGCCGCCTAGGCGCGGTCCAGCAGCGCGGCGTAGCCATCGCCAACCTGTTCGGGGCAAATCGCCTTGTGTACGCCACGCCCGCGGAGAACATCCGCGCCGCCTAGGCGGTGGCAGAAGAGCTGGATAACTTCGAGGGCGAGGAGCGCCGCCTGATGACGGAGCGAGTCCAGCAGCTCCTTGACGCGGCTGCCGCGCAAGGCGAAGCCGGCTGCCGCATGGAGGCGCCACGACGACAACACGGCGACTTGCCTCCCCGCCGAGATCAAGCCGCGACGTCTCGGACGCCGACTGGCGGTGTCCGTGGAAGAAAAGACAAGGATCCGGCTGTGAGCCATAGTCGGACTCACATCTCCATCGAGCGCGACGAAGACGGCCGCCCGAGAGCAGTGGAGCGGCGGGACGACTATCTGCCTCCTCCTCCCCATAGAGAAAGGCGAGTCTCCCCGCCACCAGTCGAGCATCCGACTCTCGGCGACCGCCTTGGCCGCCGAGAGGGAGTCGGAGAAAACGACGCCCGCCACCGGATCGAGCGACTCCACCGATCCCTGGCGCTGGAAGAAGAAGATGAGTTGGGTCCGCCCTGTTTCGTACCTCGCATCCGAGACGAGCCCTTCCCCAGAGGGTTCACACTCCCCCGAGATACACCCAAATACACCGACTCCGTGAAGCCGGAGGACTGGCTAGTTGACTATTCCACAGCTGTCAGCATAGCGAACGGCAACAAGCGCGTTGCCGTAAAGTATGTTCCCCTCATATTCTAGGGCACGGCCCGGACATGGTTGAACAGCTTGAAGCCCCGCAGCATCAACAGCTGGGTCGACTTCACCGAGGCCTTTATCCGCAACTTCACGAGCACATACAAGCGACCTCCCAAGCCTCGCCAGCTTTCCTTGTGTGTGCAAGGCCCCAACGAGTCCACTCGCGACTACCTGATGCGCTGGGCCGAGCTCCGGAACTCCTGCGAGGGAGTGCACGAGGTGCAGGCTATCGAGTACTTCACCGCCGGGTGCAGAGAAGGCACCCTCCTCAAGCACAAGCTCCGCCGCGACGAGCCGGAAACCCTCGACGAGCTGCTGATCATAGCAGACAAGTACGCCACAGCCGACTCCTCCATGAAGACGGAGATCGAAGTCAGTGCGACTGGCAAGGTGGCTCCGCAGGCTCCCAGAACTCTGGCTGGCGACACCAGTCGGCGACAGCAGCAAAATGATCACATGCGCAAGGCCCCGCAGCCGGCTTCCAACAGCCGGCAGGTGGCGACAGTTGAAGACCAACGGCCAGAGGGGCAGCCTCCGGCCAAGCGACAGAAAGGCGACAAGTCCAACTGGTTGCCGGCCTTCTCTTACGAGAAGACTCTAGATGGTCCCTGCAAGTTCCATAGCGGCGCGAAGCCGTCGAACCACACCACCCGGAAATGCCACTGGCTCACCAGGATCACCAAGGGAGACGGCCTTCTGCCTCCCCCGCCTGCTGGGCCGCCGCCTCCACCGCCGCCCTAGCAGCCGGCTGTCAGGCCAGTCGGCGCAGTGCAAGACGAGTATCCAGAAGAGCATGGAGCTTATGTAGTGTTCACCAGTGTGGCCGACGACCGACGCAGCAGGCGGCTGCATCAGCAAGAAGTGAATGCAGTAGCATCAGATACCCCAGATTTCATGCACTGGTCCGAGAAACCTATCAGTTGGAGTCGAGCTGATCACCCAAAGGTGAAGCCGAATCCGGGCTCCTACGCCCTGGTCTTGGGAGCCACCCTTGTCACGGATAGGCGGGCCGCTCGCTTCTCGCAAGTGCTGATAGACGGAGGCAGCAGCATCAACATCTTGTACAAGGACACAATGGAGAAGTTAGGAATCAAGCAAAGACAGCTTCAGAACAGCCGGACTGTGTTCCACGGCATTGTACCTGGCCTTTCCTGCTCACCGATCGGCAAGATCCTGATAGACGTCCTCTTTGGGGACAAAGATCACTTTCGCCGAGAGCCAGTCTGGTTCGAAGTGGTGGACCTCGAAAGCCCATACCATGCTCTACTTGGCCGACCTGCTTTGGCCAAGTTCATGGCGGTCCCCCACTACGCCTACCTCAAGATGAAGATGCCGAGTACCAAGGGGATTCTGACTGTAGTCGGCGACTACAGATAGTCGTCCGCTTGAGCGGCTGAAATCAGTCGGCTGGCCGAGTCCCTGGTGATCGCAGCTGAGAAGCGGCTTCTTGATCGGGTTGTAGCAATGGCCGACAAGCAGCCAAAGATGTCGCCCAACCCCAAGGAGTCGGAAGCTGAGGGCTCGTTCAAGACGGCCAAAGAGACCAAGAAGATACCCTTGGACCCGGAGCACCCGGAGAGGTACGCTGTCGTAGGTGCAAACCTTGACAGTAAATAGGAAGGCGAGCTCGTCGATTTCCTCCGTGAGAATCGGGACATTTTTGCATGGTCCCCTAAAGACATGCCAGGTGTACCGACGGAATTCACCGAGCACAAGTTACATGTCCGATCTGATGTGAAGCCCGTCAGGCAGCCCTTGCGCCGCCTGTCAGAAGAGAAGAGAAGAGTTGTTGGAGAAGAGATAGCCCGGCTCCTCGCAGCCGGTTTCATCATGGAAGTGTTCTTTCCAGAGTGGTTAGCGAACCCGGTCTTGGTACTAAAGAAGAACAAGCAGTGGCGGATGTGTATTGACTACACAAGCCTCAACAAAGCTTGCCCCAAGGACCCGTTCGCTTTGCTGAGAATTGATCAGGTGATAGACTCCACAGCCGGATGCGAGCTGTTGAGCTTCTTAGATGCATACTCAGGATATCACCAGATCAAGCTGAACCCGGCCGACAGATTGAAGACCGCCTTCATCACGCCGTTTGGAGCCTTCTGATACCTGACCATGACGTTCGGCTTAAGGAATGCCGGCGCCACCTTTCAGCGTTGCATGCAGAAGTGCCTCCTCAAGCAGCTTGGCAGAAACGCCCATGTTTACGTGGACAACGTGGTGGTGAAGACGGAAAAGCGAGGAACGCTGTTGGAAGACCTCAAGGAGACCTTTGAGAACCTGCGCTGATTCCAGATCAAGCTCAAACCAGAGAAGTGCGTCTTCGGAGTACCAGCCGGCCAGCTTCTTGGTTTCCTGGTCTCAGAACGCGGCATAGAGTGCAACCCGGTGAAGATCAAGGCAATCGAGAGGATGGAAGTACCCTACCGACTGCTAGATGTGCAAAAATTCACCGGTTGTTTGGCGTCCATCAGCCGATTCATCAGCCGGCTGGGCGAGAAAGCTCTTCCTCTGTACTAGCTCATGAAGAAGACAACCTTTTTCGAATGGAACCACAAGGCGGACGAAGCTTTTCTCCAGTTGAAGAAAATGCTGACTACTCCCCCGGTGCTGGGGGCTCCGACTCCCAAGGAGCCCATGCTCCTGTATATCGCCGCCACCAGCAGGGTAGTCAGCACAGTCATTGTAGTTGAACGCAAGGAGGAAGGCAAGGCGCTACCTATCCAGAGACCGGTATATTACTTGAGCGAAGTACTGTCGACCTCTAAGCAGAACTACCCCCACTACCAGAAGATGTGTTACGGCGTGCACTTTGCCGCCAAGAAGTTGAAGCCTTACTTTCAAGAGCATCCAATCACCGTGGTTTGCACAGCCCCACTAGCAGAGATCATCGGAAGCCGAGATGCTTCTGGCCGAGTGGCCAAATGGGCCATAGAGTTGGCCCCCTACACCATCTATTACCAGCCCCGCATCGCCATCAAGTCGCAAGCACTGGCCGACTTCCTCGTCGACTGGGCCGAGACCCAGTACCTGCCACCAGCGCCCGACTCCACCCATTGGCGGATGCATTCCGATGGCTCCAAGATGCGCACCGGCTTGGGAGCCGGCGTCGTCCTCACTTCCCCCAAAGGCGACAAGCTCAAGTACGCGCTGCAGATCCATTTCGCCGCCTCCAACAACGTCGCCGAATACGAGGCGCTCATTCACGGGCTCCGTCTTGCCAAAGAGCTTGGCATTCGCCGGATCCTGTGTTATGGCGACTCTGACTTGGTGGTCCAACAGTCATCCGGCGACTGGGACGCCAAAGACGCAAACATGGCGAGCTACCATTTCCTGGTACAGCAGCTGAGTGGATATTTTGAGGGGTGCGAGTTCCTCCTCGTGCCAAGAAACGACAACGACCAAGCAGATACCCTGGCAAGAATAGGCTCCACCCGCCAGGCAATACCATCCGGCGTCGCCCTTCGGCGCCTCCTCAAGCCATCTGTCAAGTCGTCACCAGAGTCAGACCCCATTTTTGTGCCGACTCCCCCTGAAGAAGTCGGATCCGACTCCAAAGCCTCGGCAGACGGCACAAGAATTCTTGCAGTCGGCCCCAAGAAAGCTGTAGTCGAAGCCGGCCCGGGGACTTCAGAACCCGGCCCGAGGACTACGGCGACCATTGCGGAGACTCCAGTACTCGGCCCTGGGACTGCGCCAGTCGGCCCGGGGACTTCTTCAACCCAGCAAGTTGCTACGGACTCCAACCCGCCGCCTCCCAGCCCAGCCGCCCTCGTCCAAGTAGCAGTACTGGCAGTCGAAGAAATAGCAGCACCCTCATGGGCCCAGCCCATCCTGAAGTTCCTAGTAAGCGGAGAGCTACCAACCGATGAGACCTTAGCTTGGCAAGTACAATGCCGAGCGGCAGCCTACACTATAGTCAACAGAGAGCTGGTCAGGCGCAGCGTCACTGGTGTCTACCAGCGTTGCGTCGAGCCAGAACAAGGCCAAGCGATTCTCGAAGACATTCATCAAGGCGAGTGCGGCCATCATGCAGCCTCAAAAGCACTCGTCGCCAAAGCCTTCCGACACAGTTTCTTCTGGGCAACTGCCCTAGAAGAGGCCAATGAATTAGTTCAGAAATGCAAGGGGCGCCAGGTGTTCCGCTCCAAGCCGTTTCAGCCGACTTATGCTCTCAAGACTATCCCCATCGCCTGGCCCTTTGCTGTGTGGGGCCTGGACATGGTGGGACCATTCAAAACGGCACGAGGCGGCCTAACTCACTTACTTGTCACGGTGGACAAGTTCACCAAGTGGATAGAAGCAAAACCCATCAAGAAGTTGAATGGTCCTACTGCAGTAACTTTCATCGCCGACATCACGACTCGGTACGGCGTACCACACAGCATCATCACCGACAATGACACAAATTTTGCCAAAGGCGCCCTGGCCCGTTTCTGCGCGACGCAAGGCATCCGACTGGACTTAGCGTCCGTTGCCCATCCACAGTCAAACGGCTAGGTAGAGCGAGCGAATGACCTCATCCTGTCTGGCATCAAGCCTTGACTGGTCGAACCACTAGAGCGTTCGGCCGGCTGCTAGCTTGAGGAGTTGCCAGCCGTCCTCTGGAGTCTGCGCACGACTCCAAACAAGTCAACTGGCTTCACACCCTTCTTCCTCGTCTACGGTGCCGAAGCCGTCATCCCAACGGATATAGAGTTCGACTCCCCGCGAGTCACCATGTACACCGAAGAGGAAGCAGAGGAAGCACGTCAAGACGGCGTCAATCTGCTGGAAGAGGGCCGGCTGTTGGCACTCAGCCGGTCCAGCATCTACCAGCAGAGCCTGCGCTGCTACTACAACAAGAAGGTCAAGCCAAGATCATTCCTAGAGGGCGACCTTGTGCTCTGGCTGATCCAGCGAACAGCAGGCCAGCACAAGCTGTCGGCGCCTTGGGAAGGCCCATTCATCATCAGCAAAGTGCTGGGCAATGACTCCTACTACCTGATCGACGCTCAGAAGCCCCGAGCACGCAAGAGGGACGACTCCGGCGAAGAGACGGAACGACCATGGAATGCGAATCTCCTTCGAAGATTTTACAGTTGATGCAGTATGTACCACGCTACCCTTTGTGTTTAAAGTACCAAAACTTCGGGGGGCCCCGAGACGAGCTCGGGACTGCCCTCTTTTGTTATCTGTATGATAAGAATTATGCCTTCGAGTATGTTACTCTTTGTTATGCTATTCGACACCGGGCTCGACTAGTCGGCCTGGGGACTCGCCGCCTTGGGCTATGAAATGCTTCCTGCAGTCAGACAAGTAACGTGCGGAGCCTAAGCCATCTCCTGCCAAAAGCCGCAGCTCACAGAGTGACTGTTTGGTGGGTAGGAGTAAGGAAGAATGGGCACCCACACGAAAAAATGGCTAAGGACCCAAAGCATAAATATAGTTTAAGCCGGCTTCCAGCCCCGTTTTGCAAAAACCGACTCTTAAGTAGTCGGCTTGCCGCTTTCTACCCAACTTGTTTAAAGACTCTACAAAACGGCCAAGTACTTGCCTTCTCAAAGGTAGCCAAGCACTTGACCCAAACGGCAGTCCGCAGAGCGGTTGCCCGATGGGCAAGGCGGCGACTAAGGGAAGGCGGCAAAGGAAAAATCCATAAAGACAATGAGCAAGGAAAGATAAAATTAGGATAATATTTACACAGCTTAGGCCCTTGGCCGGATCTTTGGACAAAGGTTCAGAATACACCCTGCGGGTGGAATTGTGCGAATTAACAAGTTCTTTTCAAAGACTATCAAAACAGATAAAATAAAGGCGAGACAGCAGCCTAGGAAGCGGCAGATGGGGTCGGAAGGCCGGAGGCGACGGCGGCGTCAGGCGCCGGGGTGGCCGGCTGGGCGGTCTCGGCTTGATCGTCTCTGGCGGCAGCCGGCCCAGACAGGCGCGGCTCGTTGCTGGAGGCGCGGTCGAGCTGAGGTTGGTCGCCCGCTCCGTCTTCTGGCGCCTCCATCTCGTCTCCGTCCTCCGCCTCGTCTTCCTCCTCGGCGCTGGAGCCGATCACCTCCGCCGAGTCCTCGTCGTAGTCCGGGTTCATCCCGAACCACTCCGGCGGCGCCTCCCCACCGTCCTGAGCCCGCTCAGGGACGAAGACGCTGGTGTCCGTGTAGTCGGCAATCATCGCCGCACGCTCGACGAGGGCGTCCTCCGCAGCCAGCAACTCCGCCTGGGCCTCCGACCGGAATGCGGCCAGCCGGTCCAGATCCAGCCCTGGATACCACGCCTTGACGAATTCCAGGGCCCGACGCGCTCTAGCCCGGGCCGCGGAACCCTTCCAGGCCTCAAGACGGCCAGCCGCGACCTCCAGCCAGTCGGCGGTCCGGCTGGGAGTGCGCAGAACCGGCATGTCCGGCCACAGGGCAGCGATCGCCTGGGCACCGACGCGCTGAAGCCGCGTAGCATCCGATGGGCCGGCCGCAGACGAGCCTCAATACTCAGGAGCTGCTCGTCAAGGGTCCGGGGGGCATTGGCAGCGATCGCAGCACCACTCGCCCTTCACGCCTCGCGGTCAGCCTCGATGGCTTGATTGGCCGCCTGCGTGTGGCCGGGTAAGAAGTCTGCCAAGACGAAAATGAAGCAAGTCAAAAAACAGGAGTCGGCCTGACCCATAGTCGGCCTGACCCATAGTCGGTGACCCAAAGGAAGAAGTAAAAACAAACTCACCGTCGACGATGTCCTCAATTTCATGGAAGCCGGAGGTCAACAGTGCTTCCTTGTCAGTCTAGGAGGAGCGCTCGCCCTCGAACTCGGCCAGGAGAGCAGCCTCTCTCTTCTCCGCCTCGTCCTGCGCCGCCTTATGCAGCTCCCTCTGCTCCGCCAGCTGCGTAGTCAGCAGGTCGCGCTCTGCAGCGAGCTTGCTGCATTCCTCCTCCCTGGCAAGCAAGGCGGTGTTGGCCGTACTCAGCTGCCGCCGAAGAGTGGCATTGGCCTCTGAAGAATAAAAAGAAGAAGGACGCAAATTCGTCAGCTAAGAAGGTCGCTAGGAAGATCCGGCCCGACTGCGCAGCAGTCGGCCCGAATCTCGGGGACTACAGCCCGCCGGTGCGCCAGCGCACCCCCGCGAAGAAGAAAGAAAACTCACCTCGACTCCTCGACAAGTCGGCAGTCCGCTTGCCCAGCTCCTCAACGTTGCGGTTGAAGGCAGTGGCGCGGAGGTTGTGATACTCCTGCGACAAGAACTTCAGACAAAGGTAAAAATTTGGAAGTCAGCAGATAGAGTTCCGAGCCGCCTGCTCAGCAGCCGGCCTGAAACTCGGGGACTACACCCAGTGGGTGCGCTGGCACGCCCCCACAGAGAAGAGCAAGAAAAAATTCAAAGAAGGAAACATACCCGCACGGCAGCTCGCGACGCCAGGTGTGCCTTGGTGCAGTTTTGGAATGCGTCGCCCTCAGCCCGCAGCTTCTCTTGGACGTCCAGGAGCTCCGTGTTTAGCGGGCCTGTGCCGCCTCCTCGCACCCACCCAATGGGCGCGGCGCTTGTTGCCTTGGCGTCTGGAACGGCCGAGCTGGCGGCGCCGTTCTCCAAGGGGCGCGGCGCCGAAGTCGCTTCTCAAGACGGCGTCGCGCTGGCGAGGCGACTTGAAGAAGCAGCCTCGCCACAGCCTCGTCGTCGGTCGGTGGCACAGGCGGGTCCGCCGGCTGTTTGCCTCGCGCACTCTTAGACTGCGGTGGAGGCGGCGGGGGCGGCACGGCCGTTCCCGACAGGGAGGCCTCGCCGCCTTCCTTCTCCGCGACGGGGAACTCACCGCTGACTCCCTCCGTTTGCCCCGTGAACTCCGGCGGCGGCGGCGCAGAGCTCAGCGGGGTGACGAGCAGCGCCGACTGGAGGCGCGCGGCCTCCTCGGCTCGCCTCTTGGCTGCAACGGCGGCTTCGGCCTCCTCCAGCTTCTTCTGGGTGGAAGCCGCCGCCTTCTCGGCCTCCGCCTTCTCCAGACGGGCGGCCTCCTCCTCGTCGCGCTTCTCCTGCGCGTTCCCCTCCGTCACTTCCCGGAGGTCGGCCGCAGGGTCAATCCGCCGAGTATTGGCGGACGTCTCTGCCGACCCCATGAAGGAGGCGGCGGCGACCCTCTCCAAGGTGAGAGGAGCCCTGATGAGAAAAAGACATATAAAGACTTGGACAAGATGGACCCGAAGAAAACAAGACAAAACAAGAAGTACTTACATGGAGACCAGCGGCGGCTTCTTCACTTCCTTGCGGAAGCGGTTAGCCTTCGCGACCGCCTCTTCGCGCCGGGTCGCGTCGGCCGTCCCCCTGAACTTCTTCACCCGGCTGCCTGGCAGGCTCTGCCCGGCCCGGCGCTTCTTCGCGCCGCCTCGACCACCCAAGCCGGCGGAGGAACCCGCGCCTGGATGGCCGACCTTCGGTTTGCGGCGGGGGACGACTTCCCTTTCACCATCATCGTCAGGCCAGTCGGCGAAGGTCGCCGAAGGCCTGAAGTCGTCGGCCCCTCCTCCTCCCTCAGCGTCGGTCTCCATCACTGCCACCCCCAAGTCGTGGTCATCAGCGCCGCTCTCCGCCCGATCGGGGACGAACTCGCAGGCCGGCCCCGTGGTGCCGTCTGAGGGCTGCATGAGGGGGTTCTGACTCGAAATAACCAAAGAAAATCAAAGTCGGATTCGGGTGAAGACGGAAACAGAAAAGCAAGAGAGATGACTTACCATGGGCGGGGGGTTGGCGCGCGAGTACGGTTCCTTGCCGAACTGCCATTCTCCGTGAGGCCGCAGTTCGCCAGGAAATTCACCGTGTCCACCACCTCCGCGCGGGACATGTCTTTGGAGCACAGCCGACTGGGATCCCGGTGGCCGCTCATCTGACAGATCAGATGAGGTCGGCCTTGGAGAGGAAGAACTCGGCGCACCATGAAGGCGGCCAGCAAGTCGGCCCCAGTCAGGCCCTCCGACTGCGTCAGCACTCGGAGCCGCGCGATGGCGGCGGCGCCTGCAGGAGTCAGCGACCTGGCCTAATGGGACCATCTGGGGAGTCGCCCGCCAACTCGCCGGCCTCGTAAGGCGGCAGGTTGACCCAGTCACCCTTAGGGGTGACGTTCTTCACGTAAAAATACGTGTGCTACCACATCTTCACCGACTTGATTAGTGGCATGGCAGGGAAGGGGTTGTTGGCTAACGGCCTCCTCATTGCGATGAAAGTGCCGCACAGAGCCGGCACGCGAGCGACGTGCGTTCCGAGCTTGGCTTGGAAGAATTCCCCCCACAGCTCGATGGTGGGGAGAACACCGAGAAAGCCCTCGCACAAAGAGGTGAAGGCGGCCATCAGCACCACCGTGTTTGGAGTGAGGTGGTGCGGCTGAAGTCCGTGGAACTCCAGGAAGGCGTGGAAGAAGCCGCTCGCCGGCAGCCCTAGCCCGCACATGAGGTGCGAGCGGAATATGACCCGCTCGCCCTCCTCCGGCGCTGGCGTTATTTCGCCCGCCGGCGCGGCGCAGGTCCGCACTAGGTTGGTGCCGGGGATGCGGCGCGTCTGGCGGAGGAACTCGATGATGTCGTCGTCCACTATGGAGCCATCCCACACGCCGGAGCGCGCAGCGGAAGGCGCGGCGGCGGAGGAGGAGCTCATCTCCGTGGCACGGCGTGGTTCGGCGCAGCGGAGGCAGGAGGAAGACGAAGCAAGGAGGAGAGGGAGCGAGAGGGAGCGAGGAGAGTGGGTGCGCTTGCGTCGCCGCCCCCCTCCTCCCGCCTACTTATAGGCGCCTAGGCTGAGAAGCCGATGGGGTGGGCGTGGGATTAACTGCGCCCAATACCCCACGCCCCCACGATTTAACCCACGACGTTACTGCGCGCAGTAACGACGTGGGGAGCCCAACCGCCCGCACGGCCGCAACGGATCTTCCCGCGCGCCGAGGCGCGGTAGTGGCGGCCCCCGCCTGACGGGACTGTCTAGTCACGCGCGTGGGCGGGCAGACTGGCCCTGCCGCGTGGCGTCATGTGGCGGGCCCGCAACGGGCAGCTGGCTGGAAGCTTATCAGGCACGCTGCCCGGATCCCGCCACGACCTTCGAAACTTTTGAGGAGCGAAACGGCCTCCTGCAAGGCCGACTCCAGTTAGTCGGCTCAAGAGAGAGACGGCGAGCCGAGCCCAGATTCTCCATTAGAGGGATGAAACTGTTGAGGCTCCTCGACATGTTGCCCTAGGCGCCTCAGCAGCTTCGGAGACTACTGTCGGAGTAATGGGCCACGGGTAGGCAAACCCGAGCCCCTGGACCTTTCAAAACATCGGGGCAGACTGCGCCCCTCAAGACCCCAAGACGAAGAGCCGCTTTCTGAGAGTCGGCGGTAGAGCCGCCGACTGCCCCTCCCAGCCGAGTCCCAAAGACGGCCTCGAGATAGGCCGACTCCCAACCAGCGACTTCCGGAGAAGCCGGCTATGGGGAGTCGGCCCGCGACTCCAACCACCTCCTGCCTATGCGACTACCGACGGGAGGGGATGAGGCCGCCCCGCAGTCCATCCCTGCCCCGTTCATAAAGGACAGGCATGGCCACAGAGCATCGTCCTGACAGAGATCTCCGTCCGGCACGGCACTGTTGCCACGCCGGCCCTGACATCAGCCCCGTGGGCAGATCCCTGTACCCACGACGGCCTGTCTGTACGACTCGAAGACGGCAGGACCCGCCCGTCAGCGGGAGTGCAGAAGACGGCGAGAGCGCCCCAAGACGGACCCGCTGGGAGTCGGCCTCCGAGAGTCGGCCGGCCCCTCCCACGGGCTCCGTGCGCCATTAACCGGACAATACAGGGAGTGGCAACAGTGATCGCCCGTCAGGCGGTGGCACTGTTGCCATGACCCCATGACCAAGCTCGCGTCATTAAGGGCACGGCTACAGTAACCCGCAGCCGGCAAGACCCGCCCACGGCGGACAAGGGCTGTCGGCCCCATGCTGGACCATCGACGGGGCCCGCTAGTCGGCGGGGCCTAGAAGTCGGCGGAGAAGACGGCGACTTAAGAGACTGACGGCTGGGACCTGAGCCCAGCCGGATTACCATTGTACCCCCGGGGGGTAGGCCTATATAAACCCCCCGGGGCACCCATGCAAGAGGTTGGACCCTAATAGTTTTAGACACACATAGAGGGAAGAGAAGAGCTAGTCGTGCCCTTCTCCTTCCTCACCCCGAACAGCTCAAGGAGCAACCTTGTACCCACTTTGCCATAGTGATCATGCGGAGACCCCGCAGAGCAGCAGTAGGGGTGTTATCTCCACGGAGAGCCCTGAAGCTGGGTAAGATTCGCCAGCGTGCATGCCTTCGCCTCCCCGTTTCCAGGCACCGACGACGTTCTACTCGCCCCCTCCATGATAAGCCATCCTTTGGCATATGTCGCACCCAACCCCCGACAGACACTCTCCGCTTGCTTTCCGCCCTTGTAGGTGGCAAGTTCGGCTCGAACCGGAATCATGAAGGCCGGGGGAAGAAATCCCTTGGTTTGGAGTGTCACTAGCTCGCTATGCGGGACTGAGCATCTCTCCCAATTTCCAGGCCGAGGGCTGGGAGCGCGAGAGGAGGAGCCGCGTCGACTGTCCATGATGGAATGGGTTTTTGTCGAAGGCGCTCCGATGAAAGCTCGCGGAGGGGGGTTGGTGTGACTCAGATCTATATCCTCGTCCCTTCTATAGGCGGCTCATTTGCGTAGCTAGGGGGATAAGTGTAAAAATACCCTGGCTTTTCGCATTCATTCAAACACGTGGAAGATGGCCATTATTGGGCGTGGAAGCCAAGGAGCGCAGCATTTATCAGAAGCCGGACACTATTCGACAAGTATATGGAATTTGGAGAAGAACCCGCCTCGCAATGCCGAAGACAATCTACGCGCCGGACTCATCGCCATTGGAGCCTGGTTCGGGGGCTACTGAGGGAGTCCTGGATTAGGGGGTGTCCGGATAGCCGAACTATCACCGTTGGCCGGACTCCTGGACTATGAAGATACAAGATTGAAGACTTCGTCCCGTGTCCGGATGGGACTTTCCTTGGCGTGGAAGGCAAGCTTGGCGATATGGATATGTAGATCTCCTACCATTGTAACCGACTCTGTGTAACCCTAACCCTATCCGGTGTCTATATAAACCGAAGGGTTTTAGTCCGTAGGACGAACAACAATCATACCATAGGCTAGCTTCTAGGGTTTAGCCTCCTTGATCTCGTGGTAGATCTAGTCTTGTACTACCCATATCATCAATATTAATCAAGCAGGAGTAGGGTATTACCTCCATCGAGAGGGCCCGAACCTGGGTAAAAACATCGTGTTCCTTGTCTCCTATTACCATCCGCCTAGACGCACAGTTCGGGACCCCCTACCAGAGATCCGCCGGTTTTGACACCGACAGCACTCGTGGCGCGCCGCAAGCGCTCCTGCGAGCGCCGTGGCTTTTAGGAGGAGTATAATTTTTGTTTCGTAAGGCGATCTCATTAGTTTTGGGACGCAAATGATAAATCCCGAAAGTTCAGGAATTTTTTGCGTCCTTAATTAAGTATGTAAAAGGGAAAGTTTGGAAACGTTGTGTATTATTACGCATTCTGCAAGTACGTGCATATAGCACAAACTTTACTATAGACTTTCGGACTACACGTCTCTCTCGATATATGCTTGCAGACTTTTCTACTCCCTCCGTCCAGGTCAATAAGTCATCTTTGGTTGTGCACGATGACCAAGAAGGAGGGAAGATGTGTACACCTAGACGGAGGGAGTACTACTATTACTTATGTACGTGCAAATGCACGTTTAAACATTACGATGCGGTTTTTGTTAAAGTAGAAAAACAGCCCTAGTCAAGCTTGTGAAACGATTGCAACGTGAGTACTACTACTAGTAGGAGTACCAGGGGCCAGTTCTTTTAGGCTTCTAGATTAGTAATCCCATAACTACTACCCGTCCTGGTTTATTGGTCCCCATTGTAATCTGTGTCAAATTTTGATCACAAATTTAACTAATGAAATGTTAGTGCATGTCACATGCACTACTCCATCCATCTAGGTGAGTAAGTCATCTTAGGCTGTGCACTGTGACCAAGGAGGAAGAGAAAACAAGAAACATTAATGTTTATTTTCTAATTAATAGTATTGCATGCAATGAACTAACCACTGCATGTCATGTTTGATATCTCAAGTCATTAAAAGCATGCACACTCTTTATCTCTTATTGGTTGATATGTCAAGAAACAAGAAACGAGGTAGAAGTTAATGCACCGCGCCTAAGTGTTTTGGGATTATTTGGTTTTCGTAAGATGACTTACACACCTAGATGCACCGCGCCTAAGTTTTTTGAGTAACATTTTATCAGTTAAATCTTTGGTGAAAATTTAGCATAAATTACAATGGTGAGGAATAAACTAGGACGGAGTAGTAGTTTAGAAGCCTAAATAAATGAGTGAGGCGCCTTATTGTTACTCTCCACTGTGACTAGTCTTGTGGGAAAAGCTGGGGAAGCCGCCAAAAGAACTGGCCCGAGGAGTAGTAGCTAGGGATCGAGTGTGGGAGATGAACCGGAGAAAGTAAATGCAGAGAGATGAAATGCAAAAAAGACAGAGGGATGTGATGGTTGCTTGTCCGTTTATTTTGCCAGGCCACTTATTACTGGGAGTGGTTGGGTTTTGTGATATGACGGCTTTACTACCGCGCCACGAGTGAGAGGTGAGACTCCCGTGCAGCGCCGCCCTCTGCACTTGTACTACATCGGTCGTGGTTTATTAGTCCCCCATTGAATTTGACTGAAGATTTAACTGACAAAATGTTAGTGCATGTCAACAAAAACTATATCGTTGGATTCGTATTTGAACATAGTTTTGAATGATATAATTTTAGGTGACATGCATCAGTATTTATCGTACTATATATAATGTTAGTTCAATTTTTGGTTGTACTAATCTATAGTAGTAAGGTGCCCGTGCGTTGCACCGAAGAGTGAAATGCATTTATCGGGGAGTTGTTTATTTTGACAAAGGATGTGGGGGTCATCTCATGTGTAACGGGTATCGATAGGTTTCTTCGGATATTATCTCATCTCTAGAGCTCACAAACATCCGGGTGAAATAGATAAAAAGGTATCTTTTGCACACAAAAGCGTTCAACTGTTCAACCTGCATCCAAAACTTGTGAAGAAATAACACTTATTGTGCTTAGTTTTTGAGTATCGATTGTTATACATGTTGGCTATAAATGACATGGCACTTTCTTATAGTCAACAGTTGGCTATACTATTAAGTAATATTAACCATGCCCTTATACACCTAGACAGAGGTATTAAATCAGGATGACTTGCAAGGGGGCAGAGGAGATGTAAGAAATGGTTCATCGTAAGTCTTTCACTAGTACTGTAGTAAAAATTCATACATGGAAGATTCTAGACTAAACCATAAACAGATACACTTTTATTCATGCGCGATACTCCAATAGAGCAAGATCCTACATGGAAGTCTCCACATGCTTAGACATCGGATTACATTGAGCGAAGACTAATGATCAACATTTAACTTGATAATGCGCATTTTTTTAGAAGAACAGGGAGGCTCCTCCCCGGTTCCATTATCAAATGAAACCCAAAGTGTCTTACATCAGCTCACTGAGAGGAGCAGTTCAAAGGAAGGACTGCGGCGAAAGCCACTCAAGTTTAACGACAATCTTACAGAATCAAAAGCGGCAAAGACACGGGCCATAAGCGCCCACACACACACTACATGTTTTCTAAGTGCACTTGATAAAGCGTATGTCCAGGTGAACCTCCTTGGAGTCCCCGTGCACCGAGTCGGCGGGTAAAGGATAGAACGGATGCCATGGGTTTTCCAAGTCCACATTGGCGGGATAGTCCCAGCTCCTTAGATTCCAAGTTTGTCCGATGAGGCCGGTTTTGCCGCCCACGTGACCCGGAGGGGTAGTAACATTGACCTCGCACCCGTACATCTGCCTCGTGTCAGTGTCATCGTCAGCGGCGACGCCCCTGACGCATGCTACAAAGACGGGGTGGCGACCTGCGCGGGCCTCGCCGGTGCCCACGATCAAGAGGAAGACGATGCCGTACTCCTCCAAGACTAGCAGGCGGCGGTGATCCTCCAGCGACTCCGGCATGGTGAACCGGTAGCACATGTCGTACTTGATGTTCTCCGCCAAGGTCCAGCAGTGACCGCTGCATGCATCCGTGAGGTGATGCACCATGTCCGCCGGCGAGCCACAAAACAACATCGGGCACTCATAGTAGTGGCCGAAGGGCTCCTTGGAGGCATCGACCAGGCCGTCCATGAAATGGGAGTGGCTGTAGGGGATGTTGCGCCAGTTGAATATGTGAGCAAGTTACTACGAGATTTACTCCGAATAAGCACAAAATAAATCATGACGGCTATAACAGAGATGAAACTAATCATGTGGACTAGCATAGTAGTAGGATACAGAGTAGAAACATGAATTCTACCACGATTTCGAACAGGAAGGACAGAAACACATACGGTACAACGGGAGCAGCACCGTTGGCGTTGAGGTTGTCGCCCATGTCGTTGAGGAAGAGGTTGCCGAGGTCGGGGAAGAAGTCATCGTCGGTGAAGTCGTGTCTGCCAGCAGTCGCGAGAGTGTGCTCCCCAGATTTCAACAGCGCCCGCCGAATGGAGCGCAGGAGGGAGTGGCTGTAGGGGACGTTGCGCCAGCCGAATGGAGCGCAGGAGTAGCACACGAAGCAGTAGATGGTGTCCTTACTAGTAATCCCTAGTCTCTATCTATCTATATCTATATATATATATACTCTTATAGAAAACCGAGTTGGTGATGATGGTATGCCTGCCATCTTGTAATATAGACAGCCCGATCTATATCTGACGGATAGAAAGCCAACTATGACAATTTTACAAAAGATACCCGCACCTATCTCCACATTTACAGATAAGGCCTTGCCTCGTTCATCCTTATCTCCTACAACCTCGTGCTCCTCCCTATATCTCTATCTCTACTACTTTTTTTAATAACAAATCGAATAGTGATGCGCCGTCCGCTGCACGCCCGGCTGAACACGCCTCCTCGCCTCCATCATCACCAACTGAGTCTTTTATAGGAGTAGGAGTAGAGAAAAAACCGAGTTGGTGATGATGGTGTGCCGTGCAATGCACGGGCATCTTGCTATTTTTTTTGCATATAAGTCCAAACACCACATAGACACGGTCTTTGAGCACGGTTCGTAGTCGTTCCACGCTCGGGCATTGAAGTTTGTAACTATTTTAGATTAGAATATACTACTCCTCCGGTGCTAGTAGTAGAGCAGAGTCCTGCTCTACTACTCTACTCTAGCAAGCTAGGCCATAATACTGTAGTAGGTACTGCAGGGAGTACCGGTACTGTGATCACTCAAGCAAGTTGTCTGGCATCGATATGACCCTACGCTGCTGGTATGTGTCTCATAAGTCAAGCGGCGTGCTGTAGTCATCATCACATGTCCACTTTCCGCAGCACATATTCGCTTCTCCATCTTTGTCCGCACATAATCTTGTCCAAGCTTCCATCCTCGCTAAGGCGCCTCCCCCTCGTCCGAAACCCAAGCACTAACAATGGCAGAACCGAGCAGCGTCCGCCGAAAGAGTGGCTGGAATTCACTCCCCACAGAGGTAATCAAGCTCATTGTTTCGCGTGTGGACAATCTCAGTACCATGCCGCTCGCCGCGTGCTCGTCGGGGCTGTACCGTTTACTCATAGCCCTCGGGCCGGAGCTTTTTAAGCCAACTCCTAGCTTGCTGATGCCGCCTGATCTTCAGAAACGGCGTGTCACGCAGCATAACGATTGTAGGGTGGCGAGCATCAACCCACTTCACTGCGATCCGATCCCCTTTAGCCTCAGCTACATTAACGGTATGTACTGGGTCGGCATGAACATGTCTTGGATGGTGCTCGTCGACGGTCGCGATAGCTGGATGCTCGTGGAGGTCTACACCCGGCGATTGATCCCCCTTCCTTCGATTAACACTGCATCGCTTTGGCACCGCGGCCCTGAATACTCGGAATCTTACAGTAGCCAACATGATACCAAGTTTGATTTGCTCAAGGTTGTAATCTGCCAAGTGCCCACAAGATCTGCGAATTATAAAGATTTCAGGCTAATTGCATTCTTCAACCGCGGTCTCGCCTATCTGACAGGTCACTGCGGTAAGTGGATAAATCTGCACATCCATCGCAGGATCATACATCCTCCATGGTTCTCTGATGCCATTGAACACAAGGGCTTCATTTATGCTGTCGACTCCTTCTATGGCTGGACGTATTGCTGGCCTACTCCAGTCATCGCTACAAACGGCTGGTACAACAGTATGTTACTTTCCTATGATATCATGATGGCTTGCTTATATTACTGTCAACATTTACTGAAAAAATATTCATGCTCATAACATGGTTTTCTTAAGATTGACTAACTCAAGAGCCCTTTTTTATTTGACTCCAACTTGATATGATGTTGTAGGCCGCCTGGTGTCCCTACCCTTCCTAATCCTAGAACCTTTCAAAGAAAAGCGGCATGGCAGTTGCAGGTGGTTCCTGGCTCGATCAGACGACGGTGAAAGATTGATGATCGTTTGCACGTACCACACGTGTTGTTTCGTGGAATACAATCACAGTCACAGCCAGGTCTTTGAGCAGGATCTCAGCTTCTCTGGGCCTTTAGGAATTTTTGACTGGAGGCTGGTAAGTAGCCTTGGTACACGCTCTCTGTTTGTCGGACTGAATTATTCGATTAACCAGGAGATAAGCGACGGCAAGGATCATGATGGCAGCGCGGTTTCGTTCATCAGGCAAAACTGTGTGTACACAGCGTACCATGCGTCTCTGCATGCACCATTCCCTGATATGTGCCGCCACGCTCTGCAGCCCAAAGTATGAGATATGGTCGCATGTATCAGACTTCGACCTGCTTGCTGGAGTTTCCCCCGTCAGGCACCCATCTGGTTCAAGCCGTCAGCCAATCTCCACAGCTTAATAAATAGTAACGTCTAACTGAGCCAGTTAGTTAGATGCGTACACTTGGTGTAGTAGGATCTTTATTTAGTTTGATGCATACACTTGTTCTTTTTTGGTAGCCCTTTTGTAATGATGGCTGATGTTTGGTTTGGAAGAGAGAGCTGCGTCTTCACTCTTCTGGCCTGCTTACTGCTTCTGTTGCACCCCCAGCCCTGGTTGCTGCTGCTGCTGTTTTCAATGTACAATCAGTAGTATATTTTGTCTGTTGGTTGAATAAATGTGTTATTTTGGAAGTCGTTGCATGGTTCGATCCTTTAGTGCCCCGTACCGTACGTAGCTCATACTATTTTTCGTACGGAACACATTTTCCACTTGTTGATAACATGCAGCCCACTGATGAAGGCCCAATAGAGAAGCCCATAATTGACTGGAAGGGAGGCTCTCACATGAATCTGGCCCAGGTACATGCTCATGGTCCCCTAAACATAAATAAGTAAATAAATAAATAAAGCTAAATGCACATGCACCAGTTCTTTGGGAAAATAGGTAGCCCAGTATTTCTTTTTGAAGAATACCCAAGCTAGGCCTGTCGTGGTTCTAAGTCTGACAGTAGAATGGGGGGTAGGTATGGAGTGGCAAGATACTAGCTATGGAGTAGTTGTATACGCAAGAGTTTAACGAGTTCTGGCCCTTCTCGGAGGAAGTAACAACCCTACATCTCGGAGCCCGGAGGCGGTCGACTGGATTATATGCGTATGAATTACAGGGGATTGAGTGAGGAAGGAGTTGATAATCTTTCCGACCTGTTTTTCGCGCTGCGAGTGTGTCTTACTCTGGATCAGTGACCTTGTAGTGATGGTGTCAACTTCTCTTTCAGTCGCCTTGATCCATTCCTTATATCTGTCGACTGAACTTTATGAACTTGAAGATTTCCGAGCGACGGATCGGAGGAAATCTGCCGTCTGACAAGTTGCTCTGCTGTTAGCAGATTTAGCGGGATCCGAATTTTGGTAAGCACGTGAAGCGGAGAAGGCCGCGGTACTCGGATGGGATAAGGAAAGGATGCCTCGATCTCCGCGCCACCTTTTTCGCCACGTATCGCGCGCGCGACTGTTGCGGGATTTGACAGGATTGCCCGGGCCTACCAGTCAGCCACTCGGAAGCGACTTCATATAAGGCACCGGGCGGGGGTCTTTTGAACATTGCGCCCTCATTTTCCCCTCCTCCGTCCTCAGATTCATCTGCCGCTCCCGTAACCTGCTCAGTGCCGCTGCTCCGTTCCTGCTTCGCCGGCGACAATGGTGAAGGAGAAGACGGCGGCCTTGGAGCGGGCGAAGAAGGCGACGGCGAAGTCGAAGGGGAGAGCGCCCAGTCGGGGTGGATCTTTGTCGCGGTCCAGCCTGCCGCAAGGTTGGGTCCAGGGAGATTGGATCCACTCGACCATGACCCAGAAAGACCTCGACGACCTAGCCAACAAGGGATTGATCCCCCATGGGTCAGCAAGGCTTCCGGGGACGGAGTGGCAGCCGCAGCCTCAGGAGGGTGAGTGCGTCCTCTTAGCCATCGATGTTGATCACGGATTTTCTCTACCACCGAATATTTTCTTTCGGGGTTTTCTGAATTTCTTCGGAGCACAACTCCATCACTTCACACCCAACTCCATTGCCTATCTCGCCGCTTTCGTGTCCTTGTGCGAAAACCTCTTGGGTTGTCGGCCACACTGGGGCCTCTTCAAACACATATTCACTTGTCGCTCTCAGACGGTGAAGAAGGCTAGCCCGAATGATGAAAGAACCCAAGTAATCCAGATGTGTGGGGGTCTTGGGGTCCAGATGAGGGGTAAGAGTGCCTTTCCGGCCATGATTCTTCCTGATTCAGTTAGAGGGTGGCAGTCGACCTGGTTCTACTGCCAAGACCAGTCGACGCCAGAGGAGTCGACTGGACTCCCTCCTTTCTCCATGGATCGAGTGAACAAGGCGTCCTCTCTGAAGGTGCTTCCGGAGGAGAAGGTCCAGGTTAAATTGTTGATGGAGTGTGTAGTTCAGCTCATTCGCGACGGAGTGACCGGCATGGATCCTCTGGAGGTTTTCCTTCAATGGCGCATTCAGCCGCTCCAATACCGAGGTCACCCGATGTGGATGTACTCCGGTACCAAGGACACCACCCGGGTCCACCCAGAGGAGGTCGACGACGCCACATTGGAGAGGTGGATGACTGCCATCACAGGGAACAAGGATCATGGAGCTAGGAGGATCCCACCACTCGACCAATCTTACGAACCAGACAAGGTATGACCACTGATCTCCGACCGTGATCCTGTTGCATTTGCTCTGTTCTGCTGCGAATCGGCCGACTGACTTTCATCTTGTTTTGCTGTCTTCTAGGTCACCACTGAGATGTACTCGATGCCCAACGGGGCACAAGAACCAGTCGAAGAAGAAGAAGGAAGCGGAGGCGAAAGCCAAGAGGAATGGGAGTCCGAGGAAAACGACAGCTCTGATGAAGAGGAGGAGGAGGAGGAAGAGGAGGGAGACATGGATCCACCCCACTCAGAAAGGCGATCTAGGCTGACGCATGATCCGGTGGTTGAGCGCGGTAAAGCTATCGCGCCCGTCGGGTGGTCGAGGAAGCGCACTCGGACGACTTCTCCAGTGCCGACTGAGAAACCGCCAAAGCAACCCCGAGCAACGTCATCAAAGCCGGCGAAGGCTTTGCCCAATATGAGGATGGTCATTCCCACCATTTCCGGGTAATCAGCAGAACTTGTGTTTTCCTGTCTACCATGAGTGTACTTTTGGTCGACTCGCTTGACTGATCAACTGATTTCTGAAATCTGCAGTGCGGCCACCTCCGAGACCTCTGCGAAGCACGAAGACCAGGAAATGGAAGATGCCGCCACCTACAACCTTGGTATGATCTCTGCAGTTTCGCTTTGTGGTCGATTGGATTTTTTTTTTACCTTTGAATCTTTCTTGTAGTTCCACCTCATATCATTGATCTCCCTGATGACGACGATGAAACACCGCTAAGGAAGAGGAAGGACAAAAAGGTGTCTGCTGGCAAGGCTACTCCAGTTGTATCACTGCCTGAGACGCTAGTTCACGAGGGAGGCGACACCACTCGGGCTTCTGTGTCCTTTGCTGTGCCATTGACGAGTGTCCGGCCTTCGTCGTCGACTGCTGACCCGCCTTCCCTTTTTGCCACACACCACGTCCCGGAAGACCAAGTGAGTGCTGCTAAGGAGGCCATACGCCAGGTAGGGATCATGATGGAGAAAGTGAAGGTGGTCCGGGAGGCCAGCGAGGCGGCTTATGATGCAAGCTCGGCTCTTCAGAGCAATGTCCAAGTAAGTTGCTTGTTCTGTTAGGATATGCTACCTGAAATTTCTTCTTTTTGAAGATTTCCATATCTGCATCTGTACACCCACTAGGTGGGTGTGTCGATTGAATTTTTGTACTGGTGGGGGCACGCTGAGTGCACCCACTGGGTGTAGTCCCCGAGACTATGGTGGACTGCGGCCAGTCGACTATAGTCTTTATACTTTGAACTTCTTCACTCGGTCTGGTCGGGCCATGTTGAATGGATCTTTGGAACCGGTGGGGGCACGTTGGGTGCATCCACTGGGTGTAGTCCCCGAGACTATGGTGGACTGCTGGCAGTCGACTATAGTCTAAGGAACTGTTTTTTTTTACACAGCTGACTGCTGACAGTTAGCTATGGTTTTAGGATCATAACCTTTTTGCCTCTTTCGGTCGACTGGTCGAACCGAATTGGTAAAATCAGTGGGGGCATGCTGAGTGCACCCACTGGGTGTAGTCCCCGAGATTACTGTTGAATGTTTAGATTCGACTGTAGTCTTAGAAATGCTACGATTTTTCTTTAGTCACTCGGAAATGACCTGTCGTTGATGTTTTGTCGATTAACTCTTCGCAGAAATCTTGCGAGCTCGTGGCCCGCTATACCGAATTGGAGAACAAACAGATCCAGCTCAACCTTGACTTGAAACTTGCTCAGGAGAACTTGCAAAAGGCGAGAGACGAAGCGAAAGGTATGGCTGGTGAGAACTTGATGACTGTCTTTGTCTTTCTACCCATTCTCAACTCTGGGCTTATTGTTATTTTGCAGACAAACTGGAGGAGGCTCTGAAGAAGAAAGACCACGACCTTGCAGAGGCATAGAATGCGGCTTTGGAGAAAACAAAGCTCGCGGAAGAGAAACTGGTCTCAGTCGGCAAAATCGAAGAGGATAATACCAAGCTGAAAGCTGCTCTCGACGCGGCCAACAAGGAGGTTAGCCGACTGAAGAATGACAAAGTTGCTCTGACTGACAAGGCTAGCGAACTGGCGGGGAGGAGGAATGATCTGGAGGCTTATCTGGGAGGGCTCGCCAAGAAGCTATTCCTCATGCTTGAAGGGAATTTCCCTTATCCGACTGACTTGTCATCATCGACTCATATAGAACCATTAGCTTGAACTCGCGTCGTATTTGCAGAATTCTGTCAAAACTTCGAAGAGGATACCAGTCGAGTGGAGACAAGCCTGGACCCCATCAACTCTCCCGTGAAGGATGAAGCCGCTATGAACATGCTCCGACTGGAGTCTCGCATTGCTGGTGTGGTGGACTATCTCGCTCGACTGAAAGCTGCGGTGACGCGGATCGACTCAACACTCTGGGCGGACCAGACGCTTCAGAATGACCTCGACTCCTTAATGACTCGACTGAATGAGGTTCCAAGTCGAGTGCAAGAATGGAAAAAGTCTTCTGCCAGGTGCGGTGCTGATGTTGCTCTGTCTCAGGTTCGTGTCCAGTGCAAGGAGGCGCGGGAGGACAAGCTGGCAGCCATCAAAGTTGCCAATACCAAGAAGTATGATTTCCAATCTTTCATGGAGACTTTCATCACCGCTGCCACCCGGATTGCTGATGGGATCGACCTCGACCAGTTTGTGGCTCCTTCCAGTCCTCCACCTGAGGAGCAAAAAACTTTTATGCTCTACCTTAAATTTGCCTCGGAATGCCGAGTGGTTTCTGTAACCGATAAACTTTAACGGGCTTGAGGCCCTGGTACTTCTGCATCGTTAGGATGCTATCCGAACTTCACTTATCGTCGAAATATGCTTTTGTTTACCTTCGAGTGAACTTTGCTCTTCACTCGGATTATGCTTCAATGCTTGAGATGCAGCTCTGAGGTGGATCCAGTCGACCTACACTTTGTTGCTCTTGCAGGTGCAGGAGAAGGAAGCAGTCGACCTGTACCTCGTCGTCCTTGCGGATCGGGATGGATCACACGTTGTACTTGTGGCGCAGCTCCGAAGGAGAAGGAAACAGCCGACCTGCACCTCGTCGTCCTTGCGGATCAGGATGGATTTCGTACTTAGGCGAGTACTGGACTGCAGCTAAGCCCCCGAGTGGGAGGTTTGCTCTCCACTCGGTAGGATTTTTCAAACTTAGGCGAGTACTCGACTGCAGCTAAGCCCCCGAGTGGGAGGTTTGCTCTCCACTCGGGAGGATTTTTCAAACTTAGGCGAGTACTGGACTGCAGCTAAGCCCCCGAGTGGGAGGTTTGCTCTCCACTCGGTAGGATTTTTAAAACTTAGGCGAGTACTTGGACTGCAGCTAAGCCCCCGAGTGGGAGGTTTGCTCTCCACTCGGTAGGATTTTTCAAAATTAGGCGAGTACTGGACAACAGCTAAGCCTCCGAGGAGGATTTTTGTGTCATAGCTTTGAAGGGGAAGGCAACAATCGACCTGTACCTCGTCGTCCTTGCAAAGTGCACATTGTATTAAATACTTAGGCGAGTACTTGGACTGCAGCTAAGCCTCCGAGTGGGAGGCTGGCTCCTCACTCGGTAGGATTTCAAATACTTAGACGAGTACTTGGACTGCAGCTAAGCCTCCGAGTGGGAGGCTGGCTCCTCACTCAGTAGGATTTTCAAATACTTAGGCGAGTACTTGGACTGCAGCTAAGCCTCCGAGTGGGAGGCTGGCTCCTCACTCGGTACGATTTTCAAATACTTAGGCGAGTACTTGAACTACAGCTAAGCCTCCGAATGGGAGGCTGGCTCCTCACTCGGTAGGATTTAAAACACTTAGGCGAAACGGATTCGCATCTAAGCCCCCGAGTGAGAGGCTGGCTCATCACTCGATAAGGATTTTTTTTATAAAAACTTAGGTGAAACAGATTCGCAACTAAGTCACCCACTAGGTGGGAATTTTAACAAAAAGTAATAGCAATCACTGGGAAAATTATAATCTTCTTGATTTAGATAAACAAACTACAGAGGTACTTTATTACATCTCACCAGAGTGAGCTCTTAAGTGTAAAAGGGGCGGAGCAGCTCCGCATTCCATGCCCGAGGCTCATCCATCTGGCGTTCGACGTTGTAAAGATGGTAAGCCCCATTGTGAAGAACTCTGGTGACGATGAAGGGACCTTCCCAAGTCGGAGCGGGCTTGTGTGGTTTCTGTTGATCCACTGAGAGGACCAAATCTCCTTCTTGAAAGGCTCGGCTCTTCACATTTCTGGCGTGGAATCGACGCAAGTCCTGCTGATAGATGGTCAAGCGGATCAGGGCCATCTCTCTCTCCTCTTCAAGGAGGTCGACTGCATCTTGACGGGCTTGCTCCGCTTCAGCTTCAGAGTAGAGTTCGACTCGGGGGGCATTGTGAAGCAGGTCACTCGGCAGAACT
The DNA here is from genome assembly GCA_904067115.1 of Aegilops sharonensis. Lineage (NCBI taxonomy): Eukaryota > Viridiplantae > Streptophyta > Magnoliopsida > Poales > Poaceae > Aegilops > Aegilops sharonensis. The sequence continues at coordinate 193,727,899 of LR880972.1, read as the reverse complement.
GCTTCAGCTCCATAGACCATAAAGAATGGAGTTCTCCTAGTCGACCGATTAGGAGTGGTCCTCAATCCCCAAAGAACCGACGGAAGTTTGTCAACCCACGCTCCTGCTGCATGCTTGAGATCATGCATCAGTCGAGGTTTCAGTCCTTTGAGAATTAGACCATTTGCTCGTTCTGCTTGTCTATTCGACTGGGGGTGAGCTACTGAAGCATAGTCGACTCGCGTGCCCTGAGAGGCGCAAAAGGCTTTGAACATGTCGGAATCGAAATTTGACCCATTGTCAGTGATGATGCTGTGTAGAACTCCATATCTGAATATCAACTCTCTGATGAAACTGACACCAGTGCACGCATCAAGGTTCTTGATAGGTTTAGCTTCGATCCACTTCATGAACTTGTCGACTGCCACAAGAAAATGAGTGAAACCACTCCAGCCAGTTCTCAGTGGTCCAATCATATCCAACCCCCAAACAGCGAAAGGCGAGACGAGGGGAATGGTCTTCAATGCTGAGGCGGGTTTGTGTGACATATTGGAGTAGAACTGACATCCTGCACATTTGTCGACTATTTCCTTTGCCATTTCATTTGCCTTTGGCCAGTAAAATCCCGATCGGTATGCTTTAGCCACGATGGTCCGAGAGGACGCATGGTGACCACAGGTCCTCGAGTGGATATCATCAAGAATTATCTGACCTTCTTCTGGCGTTATGCACTTCTGGCTGACTCCAGTCACGCTTTCTCTGAATAACTGTCCCTTGATCACAGTAAAGGCCTTGGATCGATGGACGATCTGTCTAGCCTCTTCTTCGTTCTCCGGAAGCTCTTTCCTCAGGATGTACGCGATGTACGGTACTGTCCAGTCGGGAGTGATGACCACGACTTCCATGATTAGGTCGACCACCGCTGGGACCTCAACTTCAGTCGGATCAGTGGCACTTTTTGGCTGTGGAGCTTCTTCAGTGAAAGGATTCTCTTGAATCAACGGTGTGCGGATGTGCTCCAAAAACACATCACTGGGAATGGCTTCCCTCTTGGACCCTATTTTCGCCAAATCATCAGCAGCTTGATTTTTCAGTCGGGGTATGTGATGGAGCTCTAACTCCTCAAACTTCTTCTCTAGCTTTCTCACTGCATTACAGTAGCCAGTCATGGCTGGACTTCTGACGTCCCACTCCTTCATCACTTGATTAACCACCGGATCTGAGTCGCCATAGACCATGAGGTGACGGACACCGAGTGAAATGGCCATACGCAACCCATACAACAGTGCTTCGTGTTCTGCTTGATTGTTGGAAGAATCAAAGTGAATCTGGAGCACATATCTGAGCTTATCTCCTCGGGGGGAAACCAATACTACCCCAGCACCGGAACCATTCAGCATCTTGGAACCATCAAAGAACATAGTCATGTGCTCCGAGTGAACTTGAGTCGGTAACTGTTGCTCAATCCACTCGGCGATTAAATCTGCTATTGCTTGGGACTTGATGGCTTTCTTTGCCTCAAACTTGATATCAAGGGGAAGAAGTTCAATCGCCCATTTCGCCACTCGACCAGTTGCGTCTCTGTTGTGCAAAATCTCTGATAACGGGCTTCGCTGATGACTGTAATGGAATGATTAGAGAAGTAATGAGCAAGCTTCTTCACGGTCATATAAATCCCATACACAAGCTTTTGATAATGAGGGTATCTTTGCTTCGACGGGGTTAACACTTCAGAAAGATAATATACTGGGCGCTGAACTTTGAAGGCTTTTCCTTCCTCTTCCTGCTCGACCGTAAGCACTGTACTGACGACTTGTCCTGTGGCTGTAATGTAAAGTAGCAACGGCTCCTTGCTGATTGGGGCAGCAAGCACCGGCTGGGTGGAGAGCAGAGCTTTGAGCTCTGCAAACGCTGCATCAGCTTCAGGAGTCCACTCGAACTTGTCTGACTACTTCATCAGTCGGTAAAGAGGCAATGCCTTTTCACCGAGGCGAGAGATGAATCGACTTAAAGCAGCCAAGCATCCAGTAAGCTTCTGGACATCGTCCACACGCACAGGGCGTTTCATTCGGAGAATAGTGCCAACTTTTTCCGGGTTAGCATCGATTCCTCGTTCAGAAACGAGAAAACCGAGTAACTTTCCACCAGGAACTCCGAATGTGCACTTTGATGGATTAAGCTTGATATCATACCTCCTGAGATTGGCAAATGTTTCAGCAAGGTCAGTCAACAGGACGGAACCTTTCCGAGACTTGACCACAATGTCATCCATGTATGCTTCCACATTCTGACTGATTTGAGTGAGTAAACACTTCTGAATCATCCTCATGAACGTGGCTCCGGCATTCTTGAGGCCAAATGGCATGGTGACATAACAGAAGCACCCGAATGGAGTGATAAAAGCTGTTTTGATCTCGTCGGGTCCATACAGACGTATCTGATGGTACCCGGAATATGCGTCTAAAAAAGACAATCGCTCACATCCCGCAGTCGAGTCAACTATTTGGTCGATGCGGGGGAGAGGGAAATGATCTTTCGGGCAGGCCCGAATGATATGTTTGAAGTCGATGCACATGCGCAGTGAATTGCCCTTCTTAGGGACCATGACCACATTGGCGAGCCACTCGGAGTGGTAAATTTCTCGGATTAGCTCTGCTACTAAGAGCCGAGCCACCTCCTCGCCTATGGCCTTTCTCTTCTAGACGGCGGACCGTCGAAGATGTTCTTTGACAGGTTTGACTTTTGAGTCGACTCGCAGACGGTGCTCAGCCAGCTCCCTGGGAACACCCGGCATGTCAGCAGGCTTCCATGCAAAGATGTCTCAGTTCTCACGGAGGAACTGGACGAGCGCTTCTTCCTATTTGGAGTCGAGTGTTGTTGAGATGTTGGTCAGAGCAGCATTGGGGTCGGTCGGGTGATAATGAACCTGCTTCGTCTCACCGGACGACTGAAGTGCCGACTCCGTAGCGGGCTTCTTGGCTCGCAACAAATCACTCGGATCAGTAGTCTTCTAATATTCTTGCAATTCTACCACTGCCATCTGAGCATCAGCAATCTTAGAGCCTTTCTGGAAACACTCTTCTGCTTTCTTCCGATTGCCAGTGACAGTGATCACACCCTTGGGGTCGGGCATCTTCAGCTTAAGGTATACATAACATGGTGGAGCCATGAAACGGGCATACGCCGGCCTTCTCAGAATAGCGTGATAAGCACTCTGGAAATCCACGACCTCAAAGGTCAACTTTTCTTTGCGGAAATGCTTCGAATCACCAAAAACCACATCAAGAGCAATTTGACCGAGTGACTCAGCCTTCTTTCCAGGAATGACTCCATGGAAGCTCATGTTGCTGGTGCTGAGTCTGGACATCGGAATGCCCATCCCTTTCAACGTCTCTGCATACAAGATGTTCAGGCCACTACCGCCATCCATCAAAACTTTGTTCAGTCGAGTGCCTTCGACGACTGGATCGACCACCAACGCTTGCCTCCCAGGGGTGGCAATGTGCGTCGGATGATCGGACTGGTCGAATGTGACGGCAGTCTGGGACCATTTCAGATAATTGGGCGTCGCCGGAGCGACCATGTTCACTTCTCGGTTGATAACTTTCAATCGACTTTTGCTTTCAACGTCAGCAAAAATCATCAGAGTGGAATTGACCTCCAACATAAGGGGCAAATGCTTCATAGCTACCTCATCATTGCCGCCTCCAATCTGGACAGCCACCCGGTAGTCCTCAAGCCAAGTGTCAGGCTTGGACTCACCGGTGAATTTACTGACTCCGGTCGCCAACCTGAAGTTGGGAGGAATCACTGCGGCTCTGATGGCCCTGCTAAAACACTCTGGCCCTGAGACATGAACTCTGCTGCTGGAGGGAACATCTCTCTCATGGCCTTCTTGGTGAGCTCTGTTCCTGTCGACCAAGCCTTGAACGATAATGGATCTCGCATCAAAGCCTGGCTCTCTGGGGTCGACTGGAACTCTTCGCCCAGCACCGTGCTGGCGTCTATCATCTTGTTGCCGAGGAGCGTATGATCCACCCCTTGGGGGAGGGGTGTTGGGGAACGTAGCAGAAATTCAAAATTTTCTACGCATCACCAAGATCAATCTATGGAGATTCTAGCAACGAGGGAAGGAGAGTGCATCTACATACCCTTGTAGATCGCTAAGCGGAAGCGTTCAAGAGAACGGGGTTGAAGGAGTCGTACTCGTCGTGATCCAAATAACCGGAGATCCTAGTGCCGAACGGACGGCACCTCCGCGTTCAACACACGTACAGCCCGGTGACGTCTCCCATGCCTTGATCCAGCAAGGAGAGAGGGAGAGGTTGAGGAAGACTCCGTCCAGCAGCAGCATAACGGCGTGGTGGTGGTGGAGGAGCGTGGCAATCCTGCAGGGCTTCGCCAAGCACCACGGGAGAGGAGGAGGAGAAGAGGCAGGGCTGCGCCAAATAGAGGAGAAGTTCTCATGTGTATTGCAGCCCCAGGGCTCAAGTGTTTATAGGGGAGAGGGAGGTGGCTGCGCCCCCATCTAGGGTTCCCACCCAAGGGGTGCGGCAGCCCTAGATGGGACTTGGGGGGCGGCCAAGGGGGGGAGGAGTGCCTCCCAAGTCAAGTGGAGGCCCTCCCCCTTAGGGTTTCACCCTTCCCATGCGCATGGGCCTTGGGGGGCTGGTGCCCCTGGCCCATTAAAGCTAGGGCGCCCCCTTACAGCCCATGCTACTGTATTGGACGTGGTGGAACTATTTCCGGACCTCCGGACCCCTCCGGAATCCTCCGGAACCTT
>LR880972.1:193650601-193672708 GCA_904067115.1 Aegilops sharonensis | reverse complement strand
GGGCGAGAGCCCCTCCGAGATTAGATCTCTCTCTATTTCCTTCTGTTTCTGCACTCCCAGATTCTGGCCTTTCACCGTTTCTTAAATTCCCAGAGATATGTAACTCCGATTGGGCTGAAATTTTAACACGATTTTTATCCGGATATTAGCTTTCTTGCTGCCGAGGAAGGGCACCAACCGCCTTACGGGGTGGCCACAAGGGCCCAGGGCACGCCCCTGCCTTGCCGCCGCCTCGGGCATCGTCTCGCGTTGATTCCACTACCCAAAATTCACATATATTCCATAATAAATCTACGTAAGTTTTTATCGCGTTTGGACTCCGTTTGATATGGATTTTGTGTGAAACAAAAAACATGCAACAAACAGGAACTGGCACTGGGCACTGGATCAATCTGTTAGTCCCAAAAATAGTATAAAAAGTTGCCAAAAGTATATGAAAGTTGTATAATATTGGCATGGAACAATCAAAAATTATAGATACGACGGAGACGTATCAACATCCCCAAGCTTAACTCCTGCTTGTCCTCGAGTAGGTAAATGATAAAAAAAATTGATGTGGAATGCTACGTAGCATAATGTTGATCACATAATCTAATCTTGGCATGAATATTAAGACACGAGTGATTCAAAGCAATAGTCTATCATTTGACATAAAGACAATAATACTTCAAGCATACTAATGAAGCAATCATGTCTTCTCAAAATAACATGACCAAAGAAAGTTATCCCTACAAAATCATATAGTCTGGCTATGCTCCATCTTCGTCACACAAAGTATTTCATCATGCGCAACCCGGATGACAAGCCAAGCAATTATTTCATACTTTTAATGTTCTCAAGCCTTTTCAACTTTCACGCAATACATGAGCGTGAGCCATGGATATAGCACTATAGGTGGAATAGAATATGATGGTGGGGGTTGTGTGGAGAAGACAAAAAGGAAGAAAGTCTCACATCGACGCGGCTAATCAATGGGTTATGGAGATGTCCATCAATTGATGTCAATGCGAAGATTAGGGATTGCCATGCAACGGATGGGATACATCCATTTTGCATCATGCTTTTATATCGATATTTATTGCATTATGGGCTGTTATTACACGTTATGTCACAATATTTATGCCTATTCTCTCTTATTTTACAAGGTTTACATAAGGAGGGAGAATGCCGGCAGCTGGAATTCTGGGCTGGAAAAGGAGCAAATATTAGAGACCTATTCATCGCAACTCCAAAAGTCCTGAAACTCCACGGAACATCTTATAAAAAATAATGAAAAATCCTTGCCAAAGAAGAAGACCAGGGGGCCCACACCCTGTCCACGAGGGTGGGGGTCGCGCCCCCCTACCTCGTGGGCCCCCTGGTGGCTCTCCGATGCCCATCTTCTGCTATATGAGGTCTTTCGTCGAGGAAAAAATCAGAAGCAACCTTTCGGGACGAAACTCCGCCGCCATGAGGCGGAACCAATCTAGGGCTCCGGCAGAGCTGTTCTGCCGGGGACACTTCCCTCCGGGAGGGGGAAATCATCACCATCATCATCACCAACGCTCCTCTCATCGGGAGAGGGCAATCTCCATCAACATCTTCACGAGCACCATCTCCTCTCAAAACCCTAGTTCATCTCTTGTATCCAATTCTTGTCTCCAAGTCCGGGATTGGCACTACTTGGTTGCTAGTAGTGTTGATTACTTCTTGTAGTCGATGCTAGTTGGTTTATTTGGTGGAAGATCATATGTTCAGATCCTATATGCATATTAATACCCCTCTGATTATGAACATGAATATGCTTTGTTAGTAGTTACGTTTGTTCCTAAGGACATGGGAGAAGTCTTGCTATTAGTAGTCATGTGAATTTGGTATTCATTCGATATTTTGATGAGATGTATGTTGTCTATTCTCTAGTGGTATTATGTGAACGTCGACTACATAACACTTCACCATTGTTTGGGCCTAGAGGAAGGCATTGGGAAGTAGTAAGTAGATGATGGGTTGCTAGAGTGACAGAAGCTTAAACCCTAGTTTATGTGTTGCTTCGTAAGGGGCTGATTTGGATCCATATGTTTCATGCTATGGTTAGGTTTACCTTAATACTTTTGTTGTAGTTGAGGATGCTTGCAATAGAGGTTAATCATAAGTGGGATGATTGTTCAAGTAAGAACATCACCCAAGCACCGGTCCACCCACATATCAAATTATCAAAGTACCGAACGCGAATCATATGAACGTGGTGAAAACTAGCTTGACGATATTCCCATGTGTCCTCGGGAGCGCTTTTCCTATTATAAGAGTTTGTACAGGCTTGTCCTTTGCTACAAAAAGGATTGGGCCACTGTCGGTGTCAAAACCGGCGGATCTCGGGTAGGGGGTCCCGAACTGTGCGTCTAGGCGGATGGTAACAGGAGACAAGGGACACGAAGTTTTACCCAGGTTCGGGCCCTCTTGATGGAGGTAAAACCCTACGTCCTGCTCGATTGATATTGATATTGTGGATGTTTACAAGAGTGGATCTACCACGAGATCAAGGAGGCTAAACCCTAGAAGCTAGCCTATGGTATGATTGTAAGGGTTGTTGTTCTGTCCTACGGACTAGAGCCATCCGGTTTATATAGACACCGGAGAGGGCTAGGGTTACATAGATTCGGTTACAATGGTAGGAGATCTACATATCCGTATCGCCAAGCTTGCCTTCCACGCCAAGGAAAGTCCCATCCGGACACGGGGCGAAGTCTTCAATCTTGTATCTTCATAGTCTTGGAGTCCGGTCGATGATGATAGTCCGGCTGATGATAGTTCGGCTGATGATGGCAGTCTGGCTATCCGGACACCCCCTAATCCAGGACTCCCTCAGTAGCCCCTGAACCAGGCTTCAATGACGATAAGTCCGGCGCGTATATTGCTTGGCATTGTAAGGCGGGTTCCTTCTCCAAATGATAGAAGATTGTGAACACCAGGATAGTGTCCGGCTCTGCAAAATAAATTTCACATTCCACCGTAGAGAGAATAATATATACACAAGTTCAATCTGCTGACGTTTTTCGCGGCATGACGTCACGCCACTACCAAGCCATTATTTAAATCGTTTTTTAGTCTACCAACTCAGTGCATTTAGCGAAGCGGTTTCCTTGGCACGTCTTGTCGAAGCAGAGATCGTGTTTCCTCTTAATCCGGGATTCTCATCAATACGGACGTGGGTAACCCAACCGCGCCATTGATGGTGACGCTTGGGAGATAAGCGAGTTTTACCAGGCCGGTGGGGGACGCGTAGACTTCGCCCGCCCATATAAGGGATAAGGATTCACCTTCTCACCTACGCCTTCTTCCTCCTTTGCTTATCCATCTCTGCGCACTCGAGCTCCAGCGCCCAAGTTCGCGCATCTCGTCTCAACCTTCTCCGACCATGTCCGGAGCGGGAGGTAAATGGTTGGCCTCCACCGTTAAGGAGGAGCACATCGCCAAACTGCGCGGCGCCGGATACCTCTCCGGCGACATCGCGCACCGGCTGCCCGACGAGGGGCAGCTCATTCCCACCACCACGCCCCATGAGAGGGTCGTTTTCCTTCCCCACTTCCTCCGCGGATTGGGCTTTCCACTTCACCCCTTTGTCCGGGGGCTCATGTTCTACTACGGCCTGGATTTCCATGATCTGGCGCCGAACTTCATCCTCAACATCTCGGCGTTTATCGTCGTGTGCGAGGCCTTCCTCTGCATCCAGCCCCACTTCGGCTTGTGGCTCAAGACCTTCAATGTCAAGCCGAAGGTAGTGAAGGGCACTCAAGCGGAGTGCGGAGGCGCCATGTTGGGCAAGATGCCCAATGTCCTTTGGTTCGAAGGGGCCTTCATGGAATCCGTCAAGGGGTGGCAATCGGGGTGGTTCTATATCACCGAGCCGCGTGACCATACATGGGCGGAGGCCCCCGAGTTCAGATCTGGTATCCCCACGCAGGGCACCTCCTGGAAAGAGAAGGGCTTGCTGTGGGGTAGTTCGGAGGAGCTGACGGGACTCCAAGCCTGCATCCAGAAGCTGGTGAAGAAGCTTAGGCTGGTTAACGTGGTCCAAGTCATGCTCGTCCGCCGGATTCTCCCATGCCAAGAGCGGGCATTCAATCTGTGGGAGTTCGATCTGGAACAGCACCAGGCATTGAGCGGGCTCTTCGACACGACGTACGAAGGCACCTGGAGGGTGCTGTCCAAGGGCGCCGAAGCCCCCGCATCCGCGACTGAAGATCGCGGATTTCGCTCGCAGCGCCAAGCCAACGAGGTAAGTGATTCTACCCCTTTACGGGACACTTGCTTTTCATAGTTTAACTCTATGCGGGTTTTAATTTCCCCTTTTCCTTTGACGGGACTGGAAGAGGAAGGCGGAGCAGATTATCTGCCCGGCTCCTATGCCAGAAAATCCAGTAGACGCCCGTCTAGCGGGGCTGCTGGTTCCGGCACCGCACGTGGTGCCAGAGAAAAAAGGCCAAGAAGGAGGCCACGGGTGCTCGAAAGAGTTCCCGTTTTCAGGTGTCCGTCGACTCCGGGGCGGACTCCTCCCCCGAAAACGAGGAGGAGAAAGAGGACTCTCTCCCAGAGGAGGGAGAGAGGAAGAGGAAGGCTTCCCCAACAGGGGAGGCCGAAGGGTCCAAGAGGGGAAGGACTATTCCCCCGGACAGCTCCGCCAACATCAACGTTGGCGAGGAAGAATGGCCTTCAAGGGCCAGGCCTCCAGCGAGACCGTAAGTATCCGGATTCCTGAATGATTTATAATTTCTTTTTCTGTGTCACATAGTGTCATTCTGATGCCGCATGCTGCCTGTAGTCCGGCCAGTGATAATCTCCCCGCTTCATCGAGCGGGTCGTTGGCTCCGTCGGATGTAGACTCCATCCCGACCGTCTCCACCCCTCGCGACATCGAGGACGCCGAGGTGGGATCCCAAGAAGGGACCCATCAGGGAGAGGCTCCGAAGGCGCCACAAGGCGTCCTCCCGGACTTTGCACCAGACTCCATATCAGAACCCGCAGTGGTTCCGGGGTCCGGCCGGCGGCCCCTTCGAATGAAGGGCAAGACCGTGACGCCGGCGGCTTCCGTCCAACCGGAGGCGCCGGACAATTTGTTGGAGGCGTTGCAGAGCGCTTCCATCGAGGAAGAACACCGCACTATTATGAGTGCGGTGATTCAGAAGGTGCAGCTTGCTAAGAGCGGGCTGACCGAAGCCTGCAGTAGCCTTCTATCAGGCTTTGAGGTAAGAAGTTAAAAATATGCAATGTAATACCGCATAGACAGTAGCCCCTGATGCTCGGTTCGGTGTTCAGGAAGAAAAGCCGGACTGAGGATCTGAAAAAAGAAGATATACGTAGGGTTGCTAAAAAATGATGTCAATATGGGTTGCAGGCTGCGCTGCTGACCTCTGCCGCACTGACTGCGGAGGTCGGTGCTTTGAAGCAGGAGCTCGAGCGGTCCGAGCAAGAGCTCGGGCGCGCTAGGAAGCAGCTCCAGGACAAAGAAGGTGAGTAACACCACTTTGAACTTGTACCTTACAGAAAAGGATTTAGGTTGCAACAAAAAATAACAAGGATAACATGGGTACTGCAGGGGCCACGAACGAGGTGGCGACCCTGAAGGAGGCCGTGTCCGCGGCCGAACGCAATGCGGCCACGGAACGGGCAGAGCGAGAAAAGCAAGAAGCGCGGGTGGCGGTGGTTCAGCAAGAGCTCTAGGCTCTCATGGAAAAGCATGAGAGTTTGGAGCGTGACTCAAAGACTCGAGAGTCCGAGCTTGCCTCGGCTCTCGAAAGTGCCAAAACTGCCAAGGCCGATGCCCATAAGTCCCTTCAAGAGATTGAGTTGGCGAGGAAGATAGCGGCGGGTAAGGCGTTTTTCATGCAAAGCAAGCATGTGAATGTAAATTACGTGTTACTTACCCGAATTCGGAGCTCTCCAGGGGCGTTTGCAGATCTGCCTCGCAGCGTGTCTGATGCCGCCAAATTCTACCGAGCCGAGGAGGGGAGCTCAACGGAGAAGGTCTTCTGGTCTCAGTATGCTGAGGCCGGCCATCCGGTGCCCCCTAGCGACCAGCTGAAGCAGCTGGTCGAGCTCCACAAGGCGGCCGAGCAGGCCATGAAGGGCCTCGTAGTCCGGCTGTGGCCTGGAGAGGCCATGCCTGGGAGCTACTTCGGCCTCGTGCGACGGTTGGTGGATGCGTGCCCCTGGGTGGAGGTTATCAAGCGCTCCGCATGTATTGAAGGTGCTTGTCGGGCCCTTGCCCGCGCAAAGGTGCATTGGGGCAAGCTGGATGCGGAGAAGCTAATCACTGACGCGCCACTAGCGGGCAAGCAATATCGTACGCCCGAAATGTACTATAAGACTGTCCTGAAGGGTGCCCGCAAGATTGCGGATGAGTGCCCCAGGGATGTAATTATTGAGTAAACTCGCAATGTGTTATCCTGTGCGCTGAAAAGTTTGTTCATATGCGCTCAGCAACGCTTGTTAATTTAAAATATTACCTTCTGTGCGGCCGTTTATTAAATCTGAGAGATGGCAAGTCGTCGGCTTCAGCCCCCATGCCACGAGTGCTGGGGTGTTCGGGATAAACTTGAGCACTCTGGTTCCCATTTTTGGGTCCATCTAGGGAGGCGCTCAACAGAATGAACAAGGCAACCGGACTTATAGTGCTTGAACACTCTCACTTAGCCATAGAATTCTATAATTTTAAATTTCGGCGAAGCCCCTAGTATTCGGAGGACCGAATTGGGGCGCTATCCACGCCTTCGCCGGACATTATCCGGAACTTCGCTCGAAGCGGCGTAGGTCTTTAAGGACCCGAAAGGACCTCTCGAACAGCGACCAGTCCCTCGCCTTATCATGACAGTCAGTTTTAGCTTTCTCCACTGAGGCGTTAACCCGGCTCAACCGGGGCGCAATCGCAGTGGTTCTCCCAGTGCTACCTTAGCCGATAGAACGGAACGTAAGGTGCCAAACATGGGAGCCGGGCAAACCCAACTATTGACCCAAGACATGATTCGGAGCCGATTCATATAATGCTATAAGTTCGGGGTGCCGCACTTGTGAAAGTGTTCGGACTTTATCACACCATAATGCGGAGAACATAAGCCCCTGGTGTATTTGGCCGTACCAGAATGTATGGGTGCAACATGTCGTAAATGAACATATATATATATAAGGTAATGCAATTGTGGGCAAAACGTGCTGCATTTTATTCGAGAAGATATGCTATGAGTGCGGAATGATACAAATAGTGCGGAAAGCAAGGGATTGGACGAATTAAAGGCGTCTCCCTCCAGGGGTAGGCCGCAGAATGTTGTATTTAACAAATTTAATGCTCGTGATGGAGACCACCTGAGTGTTCGTCGCGGCCTTTGTCCTTCCCTGGCTGTTGCATCATGAGTTCGGCAGGTTCGCCGCCGGACAGAGTTCTGTATAAAAAAGAGAGAAATAAAAGAAAAAAGAGCGACACACTTGGGAGCCCCTGGTGTGGTCGAACCGCACTCTGGGTCTGTTGTGGTTGTGCCTTTCCCCCTATGCCCATGGTATCTCCAGGGCGTAATTATGTACGCGTCCAGAGTTTGTCTTACAATTTTGCGAGGGCTGGGGTTGAGGCCGCATTGCTACGCGTGCTCGGAACGTGCCAGGTGGTCTTGGTTGATGTTGCTCCGAGCGCGTTTGGCCGTGTCCGGTCGTTTAATGGCCAGACTCGAAAATTGCCTTGAAAGGCTGCTCTGTACTTCTGTCGCGAGAGCCGCTGTATGTTCCTCCGTTCGGAGGGAGCGTTCCGTGTTTCCATTGACCGTGATGACTCCACAAGGGCCTGGCATCTTGAGCTTAAGGTATGCATAATGCGGCACCGCGTTGAATTTTGCGAATGCGGTTCGTCCGAGCAGAGCGTGATAGCCGCTGCGGAACGGGACTATGTTGAAGATTAACTCCTCGCTTCGGAAATTATCCAGGGATCCGAAGACCACTTCCAGTGTAACTGAGCCAGTACAACTGGCCTCGACACCTGGTATGACGCCTTTGAAGGTTGTCTTTGTAGGTTTAATCCTTGAAGGGTCTATGCCCAGCTTGCGCACTGTATCCTGATAAAGCAGGTTCAGGCTACTGCCGCCGTCCATCAGGACTCTCGTGAGGTGAAATCCATCGACGATTGGGTCTAAAACCAATGCGGCGAATCCGCCATGGAGGATACTGGTCGGATGGTCTCTTCGATCGAAAGTGATCGGGCAAGAGGACCATGGGTTGAATTTTGGGGCGACTGGCTCCATCGCGTATACGTCCCTTAGTGCACGCTTCCGCTCCCTCTTGGGAATATGCGTTGCGTATATCATGTTTACCGTCCGAACTTGAGGGGGGAATCCCTTTTGTCCTCTGTTGTTCGGCGGCCGGGTCTCTTCCTCGTCATCGCTGTGTAGCCCCTTGTCACTGTTTTCGGCGATTAATTTGCCTGCCTGCTTGAATACCCAACAATCTCTGTTGGTGTGGTTAGCTGGCTTTTTGGGGGTTCCATGTATTTGACAGGAGCGGTCGAGTATTCGGTCCAAATTGGACGGGCCCGGAGTGGTTCTTTTGAATGGCTTCTTCCGTTGACCGGGCTTGGAGCCTCGGAATCCGGCGTTGACTGCCGTATCCTCATTGATGTCGCCGTTAATGCGGCGTTCGTTTTTGTTTCGACGCAACCTGCCATTGCGGTCCTTGGTATCCGGACTGCCAGCGTTTTTGCTGAGGTTGTTGCTGCGAGCTAGCCAGCTATCCTCTCCCGCACAGAAGCGGGACATGAGTGATGTGAGGGCTGCCATGGATTTCGGCTTCTCCTGTCCTAGGTGCCGGGCCAGCCACTCGTCGCGGATGTTATGTTTGAAGGCAGCGAGGGCCTCTACATCCGGACAGTCGACGATTTGATTTTTCTTTGTTAAGAACCGTGTCAAGAATTGCCTGGCCGATTCGTCTGGCTACTGGATTATGTGGCTTAGGTCATCTGCGTCCGGTGGTCGCACATACGTGCCCTGGAAGTTGTCGAGGAATGCGGCTTCCAGGTCCTCCCAGCATCCAATTGACTCTGCGGGCAGGCTGTTAACCCAATGCCGAGTTGGTCCTTTGAGCTTGAGCGGGAGATATTTGATGGCGTGAAGATCGTCGCCGCGGGCCATATGTATATGGAGGAGATAATCCTCAATCCAAACCGCGGGGTCTGTTGTGCCATCGTAGGATTCGATATTAACGGGTTTAAACCCTTCAGGGATTTGATGATCCATTACTTCGTCAGTGAAGCATAGTGGGTGTGCGGCGCCTCTGTATTGAGCAATATCGCGACGTAGCTCGAGAGAGCGTTGTCTGCCGTGTTCGGCCCGGCCGGAGTAGTTGTATCCGGCGCGACGGTATTCGTCGTGGGTCTTGGGGCACTCGCGTGATCCATAGATAGATCTGGATTGTCTTGCCTTGTCCTCCAATATATCCCGCAAGTCCGGCGCGTTCCCCCGTAGCTTCATGCTTTTTGAGCGATGCCGGGGTTCGGTTTTGGTGGAGGGCTTGCACGCCTCTCTGTCGCGGCCACGAGGTGGTCGGTCTGCCATATTGTGCGCTGGAGATGCAGGTTTGTACGCTTCCTCCTCTAGTCGGGGGAGCAACTTGCGTTTTGGGTAACTTTTGGAGGGGCCTTCATACTCTTCGGCCGCGAGGACCTCGGTCCATCTGTCGGCTAGTAGGTATTGATCAGCTTGAAGCTGTTGCTGCTTTTTCTTTAGGCTGTTTGCCGTGGCCATTAGCCTGCGTCTGAAACGCTCTTGTTCGACGGGATCCTCAGGCACGACGAATTCGTCATCGCTGAGGCTTGCCTCTTCTCCGGAGGGAGGTAAGTAATTGTCATCCTCGACCTCTTCGTCTGCCGCCCTCTCCCGAGGGCTTGCTTCTGCCTCCTCCTGCGCTGGATCGTGCTGGAGGGAGTTGTCTTCGGCACTTTCTGGGGTGTTATTATCTCCTGTGCCTGAATCTCTATTCTTGCCGTGGCGGGATTTAGAGCGGCGCCGCTGACGTCGGCGCTTGGGCTGTTTCTTTAAGGAATCGGCCTCCGTTGCTTCTTCGCCGTCCCCATCTTTTGGGGTGTCCACCATGTATATGTCGTATGACGAGGTGGTCTTCCAGTATCCTGTAGGCACTGGTTCTTGGTAGTCTCCGGCATCGTCGTCCATACCGTCGATGTCTTCGGAGTCATAGTCGAGTATGTCGGTTAAATCATCGACGGTGGCTACGAAGTGGGTGGTGGGAGGGCTCTGAATTTCTTCGTTGTCCGCGTCCCAACCATCCTGGCCGTAGTTCGGCCAGGGCTCTCCGGATAGCGAGAGATGCTTTAGTGAATTTATGATATCGCCGAAGGGCGAGTGCTGAAAGATGTCCGCAGTGGTGAATTCCATGATCGGCGCCCAATCGGATTCGACTGGCAGGGGCGCAGGAGGTTCGGAGTCCGGCAGAGAGTCCGGCACCTCGGAGTCATGAGTTTTATGCGGGACAAGGTAAGTGTTCGGCTCCATCGCCGTAGAAGTTGCAGCTCCCGAGGCGGTGTCCAGCCATCCGTCCTCGATCCGAGCGATCGACTCCGGACTATGGGTCAGAGCGGATTCGTGTGCGGCCTCCAAGGTGCTGTCCAGCGGCAGAGTTAGGTCATGCCCATCGTGACAGCGTGGCACGCTCAGCTGTGGCTCAGATCCATCGAAGATCAAGTCCCCGCGGATATCGGTCGTGAAGTTTAGGCTTCCAAACCTGACCTGACGGCCAGGGGCGTAGCTTTCGATCTGCTCCATATGGCCAAGTGAGTTGGCCCGCAGTGCGAAGCCGCCGAATACGAAGATCTGTCCGGGGAGAAAAGTCTCACCCAGGACTGCGTTGTTGTCGATTGAGGAGGCCATCACGCCTATCGGTGACGACACAGAGGAACTCTCAATGAAAGCACCAAACTCGGTGTCAAAACCGGCGGATCTCGGGTAGGGGGTCCCGAACTGTGCGTCTAGGCGGATGGTAACAGGAGACAAGGGACACGAAGTTTTACCCAGGTTCGGGCCCTCTTGATAGAGGTAAAACCCTACGTCCTGCTCGATTGATATTGATATTGTGGATGTTTACAAGAGTGGATCTACCACGAGATCAAGGAGGCTAAACCCTAGAAGCTAGCCTATGGTATGATTGTAAGGGTTGTTGTTCTGTCCTACGGACTAGAGCCATCTGGTTTATATAGACACCGGAGAGGTCTAGGGTTACATAGAGTCGGTTACAATGGTAGGAGATCTACATATCCGTATCGCCAAGCTTGCCTTCCACGCCAAGGAAAGTCCCATCCGGACACGGGGTGAAGTCTTCAATCTTGTATCTTCATAGTCTTGGAGTCCGGTCGATGATGATAGTCCGGCTGATGATAGTTCGGCTGATGATGGCAGTCCGGCTATCCGGACACCCCCTAATCCAGGACTCCCTCAGCCACCTTGCTGCACTTTATTTACTTTTATTACTTGTTGCTCGTTACAAATTATCTTATCACAAAACTATCTGTTACCACTTATTTCAGTACTTGCAGAGAATACCTTGCTGAAAACTGCTTATCATTTCCTTCTGCTCCTCGTTGGGTTCGACACTCTTACTTATCGAAAGGACTACGATAGATCCCCTATACTTGTGGGTCATCAGGATGCAGTAGAGCTATATGTGTATGAAAGCTCAAACTGAAACTAAGTGGGTGTGCATCCAACTTGCTTGCTCATGAAGACCTCGGGCATTTGAGGAAGCCCATCATGGGAATATACAAGCCAAGTTCTATAATGAAAAATTCCCACTAGTATATGAAAGTGATAACTCAAGAGACTCTCTATATGAAGAACATGGTGCTACTCTGAAGCACAAGTGTGGTAAAAGGATAGTAACATTGCCCCTTCTCCCTTTTTCTCTCATTTTTTCTTTTCTTTTTTTTTGTTTTTCTGTTCTGGGTTCTTTGGCCTCTTTTTTTATTTGGTATTATTTGGCCTCTTTTATTTTGATAACCTCACATGGGACAATGCTCTAGTAATGATGATCATCAAACTTTTATCTACTTACAACTCGATACTAGAACAAAGGTATGACTCTATATGAATGCCTCTGGCAGTGTACTAGGATGGGCAATCCTCTAGCATAGCAAAGATGTAAAAAACGGATAAGCCATGAAAATATCATGCTAGCTATCTTACGATCATGCAAAGCAATATGACAATGAATGATCAAGTCATGTATATGATGATGATGGAAGTTGCATGGCAATATATCTCGGAATGACTATGGAAATGCCATGATAGGTAGGTATGGTGGCTGTTTCGAGGAAGATATAAGGAGGCTTATGTGTGAACAGAGTGTATTATATCACGGGGTTTGGATGCACCAGCGAAGTTTGCACCGACTCTCGAGGTGAGAAAGGGCAATGCATGGTACCGAAGAGGCTAGCAATGGTGTAAGGGTGAGAGTGCGTATAATCCATGGACTCAACATTAGTCCTATATAACTCACATACTTATTGCAAAAATCTATTAGGTATCAAAACAAAGTACTACACGCATGCTCCTAGGGGGATAGATTGGTAGGAAAAGACCATCGCTCGTCCCCGACTGCCACTCATAAGGAAGACAATCAATAAATACCTTATGCTCCAACTTCGTTACATAACGGTTCACCATACGTGCATGCTACGGGAATCACAAACTTTAACACAAGTATTCTTACCAATCCACAATTACTCACTAGCATGACTCTAATATCACCATCTTTATATCGCAAAACTCTTGCAAGGAATCAAACATATCATATTCAGTGATCTACAAGTTATGTTGGATTTTATGACTAACCATGTGAATGACCAATTCCTGTTGACTCTCTAAATAGATATAAGTGAAGCATGAGAGTTTAATTCTTTCTACAAAAGATATGCCCATGCTCTAACAAATATAAGTGAAGCAAAAGAGCATTCTACAAATGGTGGTTTTCTATGCATAGAGAAACAGGCAATCCAAACTTCAAATGATATAAGTGAAGCACATGAAGCATTTTATAAAGCCATACTCAAAAGATATAAGTGAAGTGCATGAAGCATTCTATAAATCAACCAAGGACTATCTCATACCAGCATGGTGCATTATTAAAAGAAAATTAAGAAGCACACAACGCTCCAAGATTTACGCATATCATGTGACGAATAAAAATATAGCTCCAACTAAAATCACTGATAGTCGTTAGAAGAAAGAGGGGATGCTTTCCGGGGCATCCCCAAGCTTAGTTGCTTGGGAGTCCTTGAATATTACATTGGGGTGCCTCGGGCATCCCCGATCTTAGTCTCTTGTCACTCCTTATTCCTTCATCCATCGGGATCTCACCCAAAACTTGAAAACTTCAATCACACAAAACTTAACAAAACCCTCGTGAGATCCGTTAGTATAATAAAGCAAATCACCACTTCAAGTACTGTTGCAAACCCATTCATATTTTATTTTTGCATCGTAGCCACTGTATTATAACTTCTTCATGGCTTATACCAACGATAAAATCGATAATTTCATCAAAACTAGAAAAACAATGCATCAAAAATAGAATTTGTCTTAAACAGGACAGTCTGTAGTAATATGAACATCTACCATACTTATGTAACTCCAAAAATTCTGAAAATTAGGAACAAATAAAAAATTTGAATAGCAGTACTGTGCAAAAAGTTTCAGAAACATTCGACGTTCCAGTAAAAAATTGAAAATTCACGCACTATAGCCAAAGTTTCTGTTTTTACACTGGACACACCAAACAATCAATCTAATCATTATAAAGGCAAATCTTGGCACATTATTTTTATATAATACAATGGATTTGTACAAGGGGGTAATTATTTTTGTTGGAAAGTTTATGTAATCAAGGTTCACAAAGTTTCCATGGGCATGAACAAAGTTCAAGGCTAGCTCCCACTTTAACAATGCTCGTCTTTCTCACTTTCGCTTTTCGTTTTGAAAAGGTTTTAGGTTCCCCACTTTTTAAAAGCTTTTTAAAAGCACTCAACAGAAATAAATGATTCTCTAAAACTTCCGAGTTGTCTCCCTGGCAGCGCTTTCCTTAAAGCCATTAAGCTAGGCATATAGTGCTCGGGTAATGGATCCACCCGGATCCCAAGGTACATCAAAGCCAATTTTAATTAACAGTGATTTGTGATTTAGTAGTGAGCACAAAGTAACATATATCATGCAATAACGAAGTCTCACTCTCTTCCTATGCATCGGCATGTCATAAAAGAACAATTCATGCACATCAAGTAAAGGCCAATGCATAGTATAAACAGTTTCTTGTAATTTTATCGTATTGGAAACATAGAGAGGCGGAGATGTAGTTCCTTTCTCATAATAATTGCAAGTAGGAGCAGGAAGCACATGCATATTATATTTATCAAAATAATCATGTGCAATAGTAGAACGCTACCCATCAATATAATCCTTAATAAGCGCAAACTTCTCCAATATAGTGTAGTTGGAAGAATTCAAAATGATAATAGGACTATCATGTACGGATGCAATAGAAACAGTTTCATTCTTAATATAAGGAACTATAGCAAGTTCATCTCCATACGCATAATTCATATTGGCATCATGGCCACAAGCATAGCAAGCATCAATTTCATCAAAAAGGGATATTTCAAACGAATCAAAGGAATCATAGCAATCATCATAGCATTCATCCTTCGGTATGTGTTGGGGATATTACTACTGGGTGTAAACCGGCCAGGAAAGGCCGGGTTATCCCTATGAAGAGTTATTCTACTTCAAGCCCATGAAGATCGAGGTGATGGCGCTTTATGAAGGCCCAGGGCCCAAAGGCGGATTAAGGCATGTAGTCATAAACCGACCTTGATATGTAAGCTTGTATTACAAGGAAGAAATAAGTAGAGACCGGGCCGGACACGTTTATGAGCCGGCCTCGGAACCCTGTAAACCGGCGGGCGTCAACCCATGTATATAAGGGGACGACCCGACGGCGGTTTAGGGAGGATAGACAATAACTCGAGACCCAGGCAAAGCGTATTCGCTCCCTGGTCATTGAAACCCAAGCAACCACACAACAACTGGATCGTAGGATTTTACCTTCACCGCAAGAGGCCGAACCAGTATAAATTCTCTGCGTCCCTTGTCCGCTTTAACCCGTTTAAGCTAACCAGTCACGATGGCTCCACGACTAAGTCCTTTCTCTAGGACATCTGACGTGACAAAACCACAATAGTTGGTGCCCACCATGGGGCAGTCGCACGATGGTTTCGAGTTATTAGAGGGCAGCTTTGAATGACTCAAGGGATACGCTGTGGGCCGGATGACCAAGCGTCGTCGCGGCAAGCTCTGCATCGACGACGCAGGCTGGGGGCCCGAGGCCGGCTCAATTGAGTACGGGTACCGGGTCCCCTTCGGCGGCATCCATGTTTTCATTGGAAAATCGGCGAAATGGGCCCTCAGCCAGACATCTGCACCGACATCATCAAGACGGCTCAGCGTGCGAGATCTACCCGAATTAAGCCTGTCATGAAGCGTTCCTTCGTGGGGGTCATCCACGGAGTATAATCTGAAGATATATCAGAATATAGTGGTGAAACCGTTGTTTATTCCAGCGACGAGTCATCGACCGGAGAGACTGAGTCATTGTACCAATTGCAAGATGGCCAGATCGGGGGCTGTTCCGATGGCGACACTATTCCGGACCCCTTTGACCCGCCAAACCGGGTTGCGATCTTCATGGTCGGTACACAGCCAGCGGTCCACTCTTCGACCGCGGCGGCGATGATTTCCGGACCAGTAGGAGCGACAGCGGCCGGGGCAGGAGGCCTTGTGCGACCTCCGGCTCAGGTTTTATCCAATTTATTTGACGCTTTGGCAGCGCTGATGGCGGAGGTTAATCCGGCGAACCAAGATGCGAATAATGTGGAGATTGTGAAGGTGAAGGATTAGATAACCCAGGCCAAGGCCGACCTAGCAGCTGAGGATACCAGGATGGCTGCGGAACGGGCCGCATTAGATGCACAAGCTTACCGGCTTATGCTGGA
Organism: Aegilops sharonensis; assembly: GCA_904067115.1. NCBI lineage: Eukaryota > Viridiplantae > Streptophyta > Magnoliopsida > Poales > Poaceae > Aegilops > Aegilops sharonensis. The sequence goes on along the minus strand of LR880972.1, from coordinate 193,656,648 downwards.
TCAGAGCGCATCAAACGATGTCATGAGGAGAAGGTACCGGTCTCACTTGCCGCCGGTTTATGACGCCAGGAACCTCTTCAATACCCCAGGAGCGGGGACCAGTAATCCACCAGTAGTAAACCGGATAGAGGCACCTGGAACGGGAGCGCCGGTTCAGCCGCGTCCAACAGATCCACCTCGTCAGAACCTCATCCCATCGCAGCACGTCCCAACACCGTCGGGCCACTACTCTAACCCAATGGATAACATTGTTGCGGCCGCTTCAAGACTGGAGGCTCTCCCAATCTAAGGCGAGTCCCCAGTAGTGGTCGAGACACGACGGGCTAGGGAGCTCCTTTAGTCAGCTTTGACTCAACAGTAGGCTTACTCATATAGTCGTGAAAGGATCCATTCCACTCCCCGCCCAAGCCGGAGTTACAGCAGGCGCATCGACGAGCCGGCCATATCAAGCAGTGCGCGAAACCGTGATCCGCCCCGTGGTCATAACCCGGCGAGTGGCGACGGTGATGCTCAGGATGTAGTTGATCGTGCTAGGACACGCCGAGAGGCAGAAATAGCAGCACATCATGAGGCCCGCCAACTCACTCCGGTTCGTCCAACCATGTCGGTAAAACCAGGGGTTACCTCTAGCACTTTGGGAGTGTCGTGTCTCGTCCCGGCGCTGCGCAACGTGCGCCTGCCCAAGGATTTCAAGATCCCACGTAAAGTGCCGAACTACACTACCGATTTATCCCCCGAGTCATGGGTCGAAAGCTATGAGATGGCAATGGAGATGCTGGATGTGGATGATGCGGCATGCCCTAAATACTTCACCATGATGTTGGAAGGAACGGCTCGCACTTGATTGAAAAACTTGCCAGCTAACTCCATTGGGTCATGGGCCGAGTTGAGGGCCCGGTTTATCCAGAATTTCAAGGATACATGCAAGCAGCCCATGTCAATTGTGGACTTTGCTGCCTGTGTCCAGGAGGAAGGAGAATCGACAACCCATTGGGTGCGCCAGGTTTCGGAGATCTTGCATTCATCGGACCGCATCAACGCTGATACAACAGTTTTGACGTTGGAAGGCAATTGCCGGTTTGCACCTCTGAAGTTGAAGTTGGGATGGCTCAAGCGTCAATGTAATGACATGGGAACACTTATGGCAGCTCTGGTGAAGTATGCCGACTCTGATAGTACCAAGGATCCCGAGTCTGACGATGACAAGACAGGGAAGGGAAAAAAGAGCGGCAACACCAAGGGGCAGCAGCATAACCCGGCGGATCATGGAAACAGCGGTAAAAGTAAAGCGGATAGCAGTTTAGATTTTGTGGCTAATACCAACGCGCAGGACAAAAGCCAGCGGCGTAAGGGTAAACCGCCCCGGCGTAGTGGAGGACCAAGTCCTAATCTGGAGCGCTTATCTTATCTGTTGAATCAGCCTTGCCCAAAGCACGGGTCGCGGGATAAACCGGCCACGCACCTCTGGAAATATAGTTATATCATGCAAGAGTTCAAAAATCCCGAATTTTTTCGGTATGATCATGGACCGGGTGGTGGTTCAGGATCTCACGGCCCGGGTTACGGCAGAGGCAGTTCTGGTTCAGGTTTTCACGGTAATCAGAGCGGACATAGCAATCCAAGAAATCAGGGCAACCAAGGTGGTTATAATCATCAGGGCAATCAGCAGCAGCAGCAGCAGTCGGGTTATCAGAGCAACCCGAAGCAGTTGAATAGTGGGCAGTATCATGCCTTTACCACTAGCCTGTGCAAGCGTGATCAGAAGCTTCATAAAAGGGCAGTAAATTTCGTTGAACCGGCGGTGCCCCGTTACTTGCGCTGGTCTGAGCAGCCGATCATATGGAGTAGAGAGGATCACCCACCCCGGGTTGATAATCCGGGTCATCTGGCATTGGTGGTGGCGCCTCAGGTGGGAGGTTATAAGTTCACTAAGATACTTGATACGTCCATTTTGCATCATGCTTTTATATCGATGTTTATCGCATTATGGGCTGTTATTTCACATTATGTCACAATACTTATGGCTATTCTCTCTTATTTTACAAGGTTTACATGAAGAGGGACAATGCCGGCAGCTGGAATTCTGGGCTGGAAAAGGAGAAAATATTGGAGACCTATTCTGTGCAACTCCAAAAGTCCTGAAACTCCACGGAATGTCTTAAAATAAATAAAGAAAAATCGTCGCCAAAGATGTAGGCCAGGGGGCCCACACCCTGCTCATGAGGGTGGGGGGCGCCCCCCCTTGGGCGCGCCCCCCCTGGGGCGCGCCCCCCTACCTCGTGGGCCCCCTGGTGACTCTCCGATGCCCATCTTCTCCTATATGAAGTCTTTCGATGAGAAAAAAATCTGAGACAACCTTTCGGGACGAGACTCCGCCGCCACGAGGCAGAACCTTGGCGGAACCAATCTAGGGCTCCGGCGGAGCTGTTCTGCCAGGGACACTTCCCTCCGGGAGGGGGAAATCATCATCATCGTCATCACCAACGCTCCTCTCATCGGAAGAGGGCAATCTCCATCAACATCTTCACCAGCACCATCTCATCTCCAAACCCTAGATCATCTCTTGTATCCAATTCTTGTCTCCAAGTCCGGGATTGGTGCTAGTAGGTTGCTAGTAGTGTTGATTACTCCTTGTAGTTGATGCTAGTTGGTTTATGTCGGCATTCTGGGAACAGGGGTACCCAGACTCGCCTGCCTGCGGCGTGGCCCAAGGGGTAGCCCGGTACGGCCCATCTTCATCAGCACAAGCTCAAGACCCTCGCGAGGGGCCAAGCCTCGCGGGGCGGACGACTGGAAGCTTCCTCAGGCACGGCCTCGTCAGGCTGGCTCGCGAGGAGGCGGAGAGATCAAGGCGGGGTACCTCACGAGGTGCCCATGACGCAACCCATGACGACCAAGGGCGCCAGGCGGGCGCCAGCCCACGCAGTGTCCTCATTTCCTCTTTGGTGCAAAGGGGGCAAGCACAGGCGAGGGCATCAAGCAAAGGCACCCGTTTCGGTGCAACAAGACCAAGACCGTCGCAACGGCAGGAAGGAAGTCATCATGGAGCCCAAGTTTGCGTCACCACCAGAGCCTTTGACAGGCGAGGACCAACTTTAGTCAAGATAAGTGTACCAGATATTCCCCTTCAAAATGGCCAATTGTTGGCGCCCTTCCCGCTCAATATTTGGGAAGAGGCCCAGGGCCTCTGCCTATAAATAGGACTAGCAACCCATAGGGTAGAGGCATCTTAGAGAGATCCAGACATCTTGCCTCATCTTAGCTTGATCCAATCCGATCGAGAGCCTAGCCACAAGAACACCTCACCCTCGCGAGGCCGTTCTTCCTTGTATTGTTCATCAACAGCCCAAGAGGCAATCCACCACACCACACACTGGAGTAGGGTGTTACACCACAATGGTGGCCCGAACTAGTATAAACCTTGTGTCTCTTGTGTTGTTCCTTTGGTAGTTTAGATCCTAGCGAGGTGACGAGGTGAAGGTAGGTAGGGGGTGAGATCTCCGCGTGCACCCTAGAGTTCGAACCTAGAGGGTCCGCCGGAACCCGAAATCCGACATTTGGCGCGCCAGGTAGGGGTGCGCCGGAGCTTTCCCTTCCGCCGACCCGCTCTCCGCCGACATCGCGACTCGCCCTACGATGAGCAGCGCGCCGCCCACTCCGGCCGCCGGCACCAGCGCGGGGGCCAGGGGGCTCCGAGCCTTGGCCCCAGCCTTGTGTCAGGTACGGTGGCTGAACAAGTTCAAGCCGGAGATGTCACCATGTTACAACGGCACGACTGATCCACTGGCCTTCATGCTGCGTACGAGGAGGCCGTCAATGAAGCAGGAGGCGACGACAGGGTCATGGCTAACTGGCTTCCCATGGCCCTCACCGGCGCCCCGCGCATGTGGCTGCTCCACCTGCCAGCGGCTTCCGTGGCCTCTTGGGAGGAGTTGCGCAACCACTTCCTCGCCCAGCACGCTGCGCCGACACCCCCGGTCATCGCAGCTCTCCTGGGCGGCTCGCAGGCGCCACCTTCAGACCGCCACATCAAGCCGTTCGCACGCCAGATTGGCGCTGCCTCTGCGCAGCATGGAGCTCCTCCGGGTCGGTCGGCTCCCAGGGCCGATATGGCCTTCAGCTCGGAGGATCACCCCTCCAACTCAGCCTGCTCGGGCGCGCTCCCGATGATGTGCACCCCTACCATCTGCCAGGTGGTCATCACCAGGACTCTCATCAACGGCGGCGCGGGCCTCAGCGTGCTCTTGGTTGAAACCTTCAGCCTCCTCCACATACCGCCGGAGCGGCTTCAGCCCAGCAGGCCCTTCTTGGGCGTTGGGGGCGGTTCATCCAGCTCCCTGGGGCAGATCCATCTCCCGATAACCTTCGGCACCTACGACAACTTCCGCACGGAGCTGAGCGACTTTGACATCGCCCCCATCGGCCTCCCATACAACGCCATCCTCGGCTACCCAGCGCTAGCCAGATTCATGGCCGTGACTCACCCAGCGTACAACCTCATGAAGATGCCCGGGAGCAACGGCGTCCTCACCGTGTCCGGAAACACCGGGGATGCGTTGCAAGTACTCAAGCTCGCCTTCAAAACTGCGGCGGCGGCCCAGCCCACCGGCTCAGACGCCCCTGAGCCCAAGGGGGCTGCGCCGGCCAAGAAGAAGCAGTTGTTCACCCAGGACAAGGCAGAAACCAAGCAGATACTGGTCGACGAGGACGGATCCACTAACGCCACATTCACCATAGGCGCCAACCTCGAGCCCGAGCAGGAGGAGGCCCTGGTCAAGTTCCTGCGTGCGAACAAGAAGGTATTCGCATGGGAGCCTGATCAGCTGGCGGGAATCCCTAGAGGCGTAATCGAGCAACACCTCAACGTGTGCCCCAACGTACGCCCCGTGAAGCAGAAAGCGAGACGGCAGTCCACTGGAAAGCAGGCTTTCATCGTCCAAGAGACCCGCAAACTGGAAGCTGCAGGGGTCATTCGCGAGGTCCGATACCCAGATTGGTTGGCTTACCCGGTTGTTGTGCCAAAGAAAGGGGGGAAGGAACGCATGTATGTCGACTTCACCAACCCCAACAAAGCCTGCCCGTAGGATCCATTCCCGCTCCCCCGTATCGATCAGATCGTTGATTCCACCGCCGAGTGCGAACTGTTATGCTTTCTGGATGCCTTCTCTGGCTATCACCAGATCAAGATGGCATTAGAAGACGTGGAAAAGACGGCCTTCTTGACCCCGTGTGGAGTGTACTGCTACACATGCATGCCGTTCGGGCTGCGCAACGCAGGAGCGACCTTTCAGCGGCTGATGCACATCACCTTGGGTCCGCAGCTCGGGAGGAATGTTGAGGCTTACGTCGATGACATTGTGGTGAAGTCTCGGGAGGCCAAAACCCTGATACAAGACCTGGAGGAAACCTTCGCGAGCCTCGACGCAGTGAATCTGCGGCTCAACCCGGAGAAGTGTGTGTTTGGGGTCCCCTCGGGCAAGCTCTTGGGCTTCCTCGTGTCCCATCGGGGCATCGAGGCTAACTCGGAAAATGTCAAGACAGTTGAGGACATGAGCCCGCCGAAAACCCTCAGAGAAATGCAGAAGCTCACTGGGCGCATGACCGCGCTAGGACGTTTCATCTCCAAGTTGGGGGAACGCGCGCTACCCTTCTTCAAGCTAATGAAGAAAAAGGGCCCCTTCGAATGGACTAGAGAGCCCGACAAGGCGTTCCAAGACCTCAAGCGGTACCTAACCAGCCCCCCCCCCCCGGTAATGGTGTCTCCGCGCCCCCGAGAGCCCCTGGTGCTCTACCTTGCAGCCACTCCCTACTCCGCCAGCGCAGCCCTGGTGGCGGTTAGGGAGGAGCGTTGGACCAAAGCCGCGACAGCTGCCCGAGTCAAGGCGAGACAGGATCAAGGAAGACTCACAGAGACCACTACCACAGCCGGGAAGGATCAGCCGCCGCAGGGAAATGCACTCGGGACAGAAGAGACCCCTCCCCCTGGCGACTAGCCGCTGGAGGCTCCACTGTCTCAGGAGGCGCCACGGTCTCCGGAGGGCGCCATC
>LR880972.1:193601194-193615758 GCA_904067115.1 Aegilops sharonensis | reverse complement strand
CGCCGCCCCTCGCCGCCCCTCCCGACCCCGCCGCCCGGAGCCCCGCCGGCGATCACCGGAGGTAGCCCCGCCCCGATCCGGTTTCCCCCAAAAAAACCGATCCGGTTTTTTTAAAAAAAAAGAGATGTTCGGTTTTTTTAAAAACCCTAGATGGTTTTTGTTTTTTTCGGTTTTCTTATTTAACGAACGTTCACCGAACCGTTCGTTTCAATGAACGCGTTCGTTGGATTAGTTCTGTTAAAGAACGTCCGTTATTTAATCCGTTCGTCGTTTTCTTTTAATCGGATTTAATCCGTTATTTTTCTGATTCGATTTCAGATCCGATTTTCAAATCTGTTTTATTTCTCGCTCGTTTATCGGAATCAGGTGATTCAAACGCCTGGAGTTTCGTAACGAAACCGCCGTTCCGACTACCCTACTTTCACAGAGTTTTGCTACTGTAAAGTTTTGACCTAGTTTCAGATTGCTAAACCGAGTCGTTCTCTCTCGAGTTTCGACTTTCGATGTTTATTTTGATTCGATTCTTTTGCAACCAGGGTTCTTAAGTTGAACTTTCTGGTTAGATCTTTTATTCGAGATTTCCCCGTGCATTAGATGAGTACTTATTGTATGCTTGTTGTTTGTCTGCGTTAGATCACCCGGAGTGCGCCGCTTGTTACTTCGAATCTCTAGGTCTCGCGGATCATCAGCAAGGCAAGTAACACTTGATCATACCTTTTCTACTACCCAGTTTTATTGCATTAGATCAGACCCTCAAACACATGCATGTTTAGGATCAAATTAAATTGTGGGTTTGGGAAGTAGATTGAGGTAGTACCTATTACCTGTTTTACTTATGAAACCTTGGGAGTTACTTCTATGTTTGCTTATTATGCCATGCTATGCTAGTAGACGTGGATTGGGTGAGTGAATATCCATGTCAGATGTGAGATTGTTAATTAATGGTTTATCTAAGGTGGCAACCTAAACACACATCTGGGTGGATTGAGGCACCTGGTTTCTATCAGGACTTGCCTGTATTTCTTCGGACCGCCACCCAGGCTCTAAGGGATCATAAGATTATTCAAACTGGAAACTTCCGTGTGCAGCCACAAGCCAATTATGGGCTCTGGCGTAGTTGACTAAGTCGTGCGAACTCTTACGGGTAGGCTAGCTGATGTAGGGGATGTAGGTTGGTACGGTCTACCCACATGTAAGGTGCTAGCGCTTCTGAAAGACTATGTCTCGGTCATCCGTTTCTCAAACACCATGTAGTGCGAGAACCAAGCAGAGGCGATCGAGTCTTGTGGGGAAAAGTGCGCAAACCTCTGCAGAGTGTATAAACTAATCATGATTAGCCGTGTCCCCGGTTATGGACAATTTAAGTATCTGGTAATTGAATATCATGTGAATCTCAACATGTTACCTCTAATAAATGTATTGGGTTTTGATGAGTACTTTTTAATTGGGATTGAGGATGTTGTCAACCATTCTCAATGTTTAACAACCACCATGATAGTTAAATAAAATTATTCCTTTGATGTAGGGAAAAATCAGCTTTATGCAAAAATGTAACCGTAGAGCCTTACCACCAGCCACATATGCATGTAGTATAGGACTGTTGCTTCATTACTCTCTATGTGTTACATTGCCAGCATATTCCATGTGCTGACCCGTTCTCGGGCTGCAACTTTCACGTTGCAGACTTTTCAGACGACGAGTAAGGTGTTAGGTCGTGGTTCTATACTCAGTGATGCCGATGGAGTTGATGGACTCACTTATCTTCCAAGCCTTCCGCTGTTATTATTAGATGGCCTTTAGCCATATTATTGTATTAAGTTCCCTTGTGGACAACGATGTAATAAGTGTGTGATTGCTACTCTGATATAAATCCTTCGAAGTACTGTGTGGTGTCAGCATTACTGATCCAGGGATGACACTGAGCACAGAGACTTGATCCATTTGGGTCTGGTCGCTACAGGTTGTGCGGCGAGCTTCGTGTTGTTGCGTCTTCAAAAGAAAGTTTGGGTCCAAGTAAGCAAGGGGGTGAGAAAATTTTACTTTCTGGTTTGCTCGACGGATTTTTGATGTGGGCAGAGGATCTGAATCGGAGGAAAGAATGATTGCCTCTACATCATCAGCTTGACTGCCTTCAGCGTTGTCCTGATAATAGTCATTGTCAATGAGGTGTATGAAAAATGAACCAAGAGAGTCAAGTTCTACCTCTGAGTCCGGATTAGCTACATCGGCATCAACATTTGGATCGGAAGACGCAGTGGTCCTTCTCTTGGCAGGTTTTTTAACAACCTTCGTCTTTGGGCGAAGTGGCTTTGCCGATTTGTCTTGCGGTTTTTCCGGTTTATCTTGTGGTTTTTTATTCCAGAACGGATCATCACCTTGTCAAAAATAGACAAACTTTCAGAGAATATTTTGAAAGAAGCAACTTAAGACAAAGAGGTTATATGATTCTTACAGCTGGTGGTTTGTTGGAGGTGCAGAAAGGACTTAGTCCGGTCTGGCCGCAGACGGCCTCCGGTTCATTCAACATTTTCTTGACAGCCTCAGTAACTTCATCCTCTGTCAGTTGAATATTAATATGTCGCTGAGGGTCGGTCACACTCCCTGTGTATTCACAAATGAAACCAGGGCACCGGCTTAAGGGTAGGATGCTCCAGCTGATCCAGCAACAAGCAAAATCAACACATGTTAAACCGTTTGCCATAAAGGCTCTAAGCTTCGACGGCTGTGGGGCATAGACGGCCCTTTCCTTTGCAGTTAACCTCTAAGGAAAAGGATGTGTATTGCTAAGGCCGTGAGGGCGGTAACCCAGCAGGGGGTTTTCATTAGTTGGAGATGTGTCCTTGCAATAAAACCAAGTTTGGTTCCACTCTTTGGGGTGACTGTGAAGTATGAGGGAAAGTGACTTCCTTCCTTTTCTGAACCACCATTCCACCCAATTCAGTATTGGGTCCATCTGTGAACTCTGTGCGACGGTTTAAGTGAAAGAAATCCCTAAACAATTCAATTGTAGGTTCCTCTTGCAGATAAGCCTCACAGAAGACTTGGAAGTGGCAGATGTTGGTCAGAGAATTTGGACCGATGTCCTGAGGGTGAAGCTGAAAATTAGCCAGCACATCTCGGAATAATTTTGAACCGGGAGGGCTAAATCCTCGACCCAGATGGTCAACAAAAACGACTACCTCTGCATCCTTGGATGTAGGAGGATTTTCCTGGCCAGGGGCCCTCCAGTGGATGACATCTTTCTTGGCTAAAGCGCCCGTTGTGACGCATCTGTTTAATTGATCTTCCGTGACCCGGTAAGGAACCCAGTTGCATTCATAGACTTGTTTGGCCATTTCAACGGAGGCTGAAACACGATTATTACCAGTTTAAGATTTATAATGGACAGTATAAAGCGATGCAAGTTAAAGCAGAGATGTACACATAATGTTAAACCGGATTCTGATATTGTTAAACCGGAATCAGACATGGGAGATGTACAAAGATTAAGCGGCTTGGCGGTTCAACAGGGGACTAATGGTACCTGCCGGATTATCATTTTTCTATGAGATTAAACTGCCAATTCTGGAATATAAGGTACAGATCTAAAGTACTTAAGTGAGGGAAAACAAGTTTCGCAGATTGATGTGATAAATTTCAGATCTGCGGTATGACAGAAAATTAGAAAAAATTCAAACCTAATTTCAAGTGCATGAACAGTTCAGCAAGTTCACACGAGTTTTGTGTAAAGGGGCAGATCTAATAAGGGGAAAATGGGACTATGGCTACGGCCGCATAAGAAATATCGGATCCAGCTAGTCGTTTCTGCTAATGAGAAGAACAGGGAAGAACGGCGGCGGAGCTTCAGTAGACTCCGATGAACATTGAAACCCTAATGGTGGATCTAGAGCGAGGAAAAGAAGAACTCACTGATGATGAGGGAACAGCGGAGGAGCGCCGCGCTTCTCTGGTCCGGTCAGGTTGATGCAGCGGCCGTTGTTGAGGCAGAAACAAAGGTAGACGACGGCGGCAAGAGCTCCAAAGGTCAGGCGGTGCAAGGAAGAAGATGACGCGAAGAGGAACGGGGGGAATGGAAAGGTCCCTTGGCCCTATTTATAAAGGCAGAAGGATAAGTGTCAGGCATGAAAATCGAGGAGCCCAAAATTTGGATATGAGGCGGAGCTGTCGCCTCGATTGTCGGAGGCTCATTAATAAAGGTGAGCTTTATGCAATTTTTAATAACAGGTGACGTCATGGTGATTTATCATGATCCTGAAAGATGACGTCATGGCGGCTTACAAGATTCATGCGAAGACGTTGAAGAAGAAATTTTCTTAAGTATTGAAGATTGACATGAACCAGTTCAAATCAATCTGGGGCCTAATGTTGGGGATATTACTACTGGGCGTAAACCGGCCAGGAAAGGTCGGGTTATCCCTATGAAGAGTTATTCTACTTGAAGCCCATGAAGATCGAGGTGATGGCGCTTTATGAAGGCCCAGTGCCAATAGGCGGATTAAGGCCTGTAGTCATAAACCGACCTTGATATGTAAGCTTGTGTTACATGGCAGAAATAAGTAGAGACCGGGCCGGACACGTTTATGAGCCGGCCTCGGAACCCTGTAAACCGGCGGGCGTCAACCCATGTATAAGGGGACGACCCGACAGCGGTTTAGGGAGGACAGACAACAACTCGAGACCCAGGCAAAGCGTATTCGCTCCCTGGCCATCGAAACCCAAGCAATCCCACAACAACTGGATCGTAGGCTTTTACCTTCACCGCAAGGGGCAGAACCAGTATAAACTCTCTACGTCCCTTGTCCGCTTTAACCCCTTTAAGTTAACCAGTCGCGATGGCTCCACGACTAAGTCCTTTCTCTAGGACATCTGCCGTGACAAAACCATGACAGTAAGCACGAAGGGAAATTAAACAATGTATGTGATAAAGAGTTACTCTCATTAGAAGGTGGTCACGGGTGATCATTCTGCTCTTCCTCCTTTTGTTCTTCGCTCTCCTCCTCATCTTTTTGTCCAATGAGCTCATAGTGTCATCAATTTCTTCTTTCATAGATCCCTGCAAAATATTAGTCTCTTTTTGGACAGCGGAGACTTCCTCAATAAACACATCAATATCGAAATTATATTCATAATTCTCATAGCAATATTTAAGTATAGCATAATTTTCAGGTCTGTAAATAGCATCATCAAGATTTTCACACTTTTCATACAAAGATTCAATTTCATAAGCACCCTTAAAAGCAACGAATTCTTCTACTCGTTCCACATCATAGTAATCATATATACCATTAGCATAAGAAGTCAAGGTTTCATTATCATTAAGTTTATATGAAAAGGGAAGATGTGGAGCCTTCATCCTAGAGCAACAAGTATAATCATATCTCAAGCAAAATTCCGAGCATACCAATGCAACATATGAATTTGATCCCATAACAGTTTCCCTTTTTGAGTCAAGCGATAATCCCTAAAGTATTTCACGTTGATCCAACGTGTCTCCCATTATATAACTGAATGGGGTTTTCTCATGATTATTAAAATAGTGCATAATATCTTTCACATAATGAGCATCGAGGGTTTTAGGAGGTTCCCCATCTCCATGAGTAGCAAGTAAACCTAATTTGTTTGGTATTTCGTGTTCCATATCCATAACTAAAGATAGAGAACAACTTAGAACAGCAAATAATATCTACTTAGTGATAAAGCAAACAAGCACACACGAGAATATTCACCCCATGCTATTGCTCCCAGGCAACGGCGCCAGAAAAAGGTCTTGATAACCCACAAGTATAGGGGATCAGTTGTAGCCTTTTTTGATAAGTAAGTGTGTCGAACCCAACGAGGAGCTAAAGGTAGAACAAATATTCCCTCAAGTTCTATCGACCACCAATACAACTCTACGCATGCTTTACGTTCGCTTTACCTGGAACTAGTATGAAACTATAAGTACTTTGAAGGTGTTGTAGGATAGGTTTGCAAGATAATAAAGAGCACGTAAATAAAAACTAGGGTTTGTTTAGATAAAGAAACAACTAAGTTAGTTTTAGTAGAGAGCTTTTGTCACAAGAAAGTTATTTGTCCCTAGGCAATCTATAACTAGATCGGTAATCGTTATTGCAATTTTATATGAGGGAGAGGCATAAGCTAACATACTTTCTCTCCTTGGATCATATGCACTTATGATTGGAACTCTAGCAAACATCCGTAACTACTAAAGATCATTAATGTAGAACCCAACCATAGCATTAAAGTAGCAAGTCCTCTTTATTCCCATACGCCATAACCCACTCGTCCGTGTTTAGGCTGCTATCACCCCCGCAACGCAGACAATAAGCAAACCATGAACATATTGCAACACCCTATAGCGGGGATCCCTCACGCTTGCGCGGCACGGAGAGCACCATAGGACAGTACCAATAATAAAACATGCAACTCAAACCAATCACGGTCATCAATCAACCCATAGGACAAAAAGGATCTACTCAAACATCATAGGATAGCCATACATCATTGGGAAATAATATATAGCACTGAGCAGCATGTTTAAGTAGAGATTACAGTGGGGAGAAGAGGTGTTACACCGTTTCATAGAGGGGGAGAGAGTTGGGGGTGACGGCGGCGAAGTGTTGGTGTAGATCACCGTCACGATGATGGCCCGGCGGCGTTCCGGCGCCACCAGGAGAGAGGGGGGGAGAGGCCCCCTCCTTTTTTTCTTCCTTGACCCACCTAGATGGGAGAAGGGTTTCCCCTCTGGTCCATGGCCTCCATAGTGGCGGAGGGGCGAGAGCCCCTCCGAGATTGGACCTCTCTCTATATTTCCTTCTCTTTCTACGCTCCCAGATTCTGGCATTTCACCGTTTCTTAAATTCCCGAAGATCCGTAACTCCTATTGGGCTGAAATTTTAACACGTTTTTTATCCGGATATTAGCTTTCTTTCGGCCGAAGAAGGGCACCGATCGCCTTATGGCGTGGCCACAAGGGCCCAGGGTGCGCCCTACCCCCTTAGGCGCGCCCCCTGCCTTGCCGCCACCTCGGGCATCGTCTCGTGTTGATTCCACTTCCCAAAATTCACATATATTCCATAAAAAAAATCTTCGTAAGTTTTTATCGCGTTTGGACTTCGTTTGATATCGATTTTCTGTGAAACAAAAAACATGCAACAAACAGGAACTGGCACTGGGCACTGGATCAATATATTAGTCCCAAAAATATTATAAAAAGTTACCAAAAGTATATGAAAGTTGTATAATATTGGCATAGAAAATGAAAAATTATAGATACGACGGAGAGGTATCAATGCCAGGCGTGTGTGTTCTCGGGGTCTTGACGACAAACGGGCTTCCTCCGGCGTTGGATCACCCTCCATGGTTTCCCTCCTCTTTGGCACATTTGGGCGGTGGCGGTTTAGCCGTTTCTTGTGTGTCTTGTATATTGAGCTGTCGTATTGCTTTGTATTTTTCTTGTTTTATGTTGCTTTCTTGGCCTATCGGTCTGTAAGGGCATCAATGATTTAACGCCAGGCCTCAGCCTTTTTTCAAAAAAAAATGGGACAAGTTGACTATTTACTTTCCAAAAAAATGATAATAAGGAATTAAAAAATAAATGCTCACCGATTTAAAAACTTTTCACGAACTCAATAAAATTAACGCATTAAAACCATGAATTTGAAAAAAATTATGCATTTAAAAAAGTTCACATATTATAAAAAGTTTGTGCATTTGAAAAACTTCTCGGGCGAAAAAAGTTCATGCATTTCGAAAAAGTTCACGGATTTGAAAAAAGTTTTTGCATTTTGAAAAAAGTTTTTTAAAGACAGAAAAAAGGAATTTTAAAAAGATACGTGCATTTGAAACAAAGATTACGAATTTGGAAATAGTTCATGAATTTTAAAAAGGAAACATAGAGAAGTAAAAAAGAAAAACCCGAGTGAAAAAACAAAAGAAAGAAAAAAATGAAAAAAAAAACATGTATACCTACTAATAAGGGGATAAACGTTCTGCCCGCCCATCGAGAAATTGCCCCTAAAGTTACCACAAATTACATGCAATGACACCGATAAGTTCAAAAAACGGTTTATTTTTACCATAAGCCATTCGTCGTCGCCTTGGTTTCATGTATGACTATCCCCTTGCAAATCACAAGCACATGGGCACCTGACCGGCTAGAGTCTCATGGTTTCATCGGTGGGAGATCCGAGTTCCAATCCCTCTTCTCCCATTTTTCTGCCTTTTCTCTCTGAATTCCCATTGGCGTAGGATAGAGTTGCCTCGCCCAAGCGTCGCTTAGATGATGGGCTGCATAGTGTTGCAAGTTCTTCCTAGCTTCTCTCCATTTAACCTCATTTTTTACAGATTCAAGTACGTTTAAATAAACATATTTTTCAATCACTGCTCTAAATTAAACAGGTAATATATGAAAATCGCTCAGAAAAATGTGTAGATTCCAAATGAGCTATTATCCTGCATGTTAATTGTTTCTACATTTTTGTTTAGGATGTACATTTATTTAATATTTTTATGGTGTATTTTTAAAATGCATATGTTTTCGACCCATTTGTCTTGGCTAGATAGGATAGTTTGATGCTCTCACAAAATCTATTATGGGCACCATAGGGAATGTATATGCTAAAGGTTACCATAGGCACATAATTATCCTCTGTATTTCACCCAATGCACAATAGCCAACCCATAGACGATGATATACACTAAACTACTAATATGAGCTTTATGTAAAGCAATGGCTTAATGTTGATTTCAATATTATTTGGAATTGTGCCTATAAAGATTTTTTAAGAATATAAATGTTGATATGCAACCTTGAACATTTGATGTGCATGTCCTTACATAGTTTTTTTGGTGGAGATGTCTTATATGTGCACTTACACGCATGCTATCATTGAGTACTAAAATGTACTTTGCTACTTTTAACCTAATGCACTATTTATTGGGCATCACTGAGGAGGAACGCCAGCAAAAGCGTGAACGAATACAAGAACCTTGGTAGATATTTTTGTTGTCTAATAAATTGGATACACCTTTGGTACACATAAAAAAAATCCTCCCACCTTTATTTCTTTGCGCAAAACCACTTATTATGTTGCTTCTCGTACGAAATCGTGAAATATTTCAAGCTGATTCGCCAATGTCGTCGAGTGTGCATATATGTGATTTTTTTTGTTCCATTGCAACGCACTGACAAATTTGCTAATATAGACGAAAGGCATAGAAAAAACCCGGACCAGAAGCTTCCCAAAACCGGAACAAAGCTTTCGTTTGAAAAACGGTTAACGGGCTAGCCCAAGTGAATCAAACGCAAGGGATGGCGGGCACCAGTTGGCGAAAACGCCTAAAAAGGTCACCATAAGCGTCAAATCGTGTTTGGGAACGCTACGATAAATGTCGCAATAGGCGAGAAATAGCCCGGCGACGTACTACTACGGATGGTATTACCCTTGTTCCACCATGATGTCTCCGAGAGCTGTACTACGGATGGTATTACCCTTGTTCCACCATGATGTCTCCGAGAGCTGGAAATAAGCAATTCCCCGGGGGACAAATCATTCGGCCCCATAACGCCGGCAGGAGATGGGTGAACAGTGAATCATGCATGGGCTCACTAGGTGCACTCGACTGTGGCATATCCGTGGAATCAATAATGCGGCCCTTTTACACTTGAAAAAATGAATAATTGACGCGACCTATTTGTATGCGCAGACAACTAGATCCGGTAGTAGTGCACTAGTCTACGACTTGGCCATGGATGCTTCCGATTGGGAACTAGCCAGTTTGTGGATGATGGGCCACTGCTCCACTGCGCCGAGTACTACTAATTTTGTAGTACTACGAGACGGTACATATTGTTTTTTAGTGGGGCTTTGTACAATTTCAATCAGTTCGACGGTGTGCTTTGTCTATCAAATCCGGGTTTCTCCACCACAAAGAAGATTTCCGCTAGGCCCCGCTCAGGCCCCGGGCATTGCAAATGCAAGCACGAGCATGGAGCACCTCACAAAACCGGCAAGCGATCACTCCGCACAGTCAAAATGTTCTTTTCACCCTCCATATATTTCACCACAAAACGGTACGTGACGATGACGAACTGCTACGCCCGTACCTGCCTGCCTGCCGGCCGGCGGGGCCGGTAAACCGATCGTCACCGCTGCTGCATCTGCTCTGCATGCATGCCGGCCGACGAAGGGAGCCGTGAGTCAAAAGAACAACAAGGCCGTGCTAAGGCCAAACTCGACCGCGCAACCCCAAACAGACGTCCGTTTTGTCCGGTTTCTATCTGTTTAGGTATGGATTTAAGGTCGTGTTCGGGTCTGTCCTGGGATGCGGTGGCCGTGCGCCCAGCACGCGGCCGCATACATTTGCCCCATCTTGTCCGTCAGGGCCAAAAATGCCAAAATTTGTATCAAAACTAGTTTCCAACCCAAATATTTGTCTGAAAATTAAAATAGTCTTACAACCCAATTAAAATTGTCTTTAATAAAATAGTTTTACAACCAAATCAAAATTGTCTTGACTGAACATAAAATGGACCAATACATCTATTGGTTGCCAATGTGATCCCAGACGTGCTCAACCAAGTCATTTTAAAGATTCAAATCAGTATGCCAATCACGCATCTCACGGTGGAATTGGGCAAACTGTTCAAATGTGGCCGGGTCTTGATGCAGGGGCTCAATATTTTCACCTTGATAATCAAATCCTTGGTCGAAGATACTCTCATCACGCTCGTCCTCGACGATCATGTTGTGCATGATCATACAAGCAGTCATCACCTCCCAAAGCTTCCTTTCATCCCATGACAGTGCAGGGTTTCGAACGATACCCCACCAGGATTGAAGCACACCAAAAGCACGTTCCCCATCCTTTCTAACACTCTTGCATTTGGCAAATCTCTTTCTCTTCTCACCTTGGGGTTTCGAGATAGTCTTCACAAAAGTTGACCACTGAGGATATGTACCATCTGCTAGATAGTATTCTTTGTTGTAATGGTGGCCGTTGATCTCAAAGTTGACAGGTGGGGAGTGGCCTTCTGCAAGCCTCGTGAAGAATGGAGAACGATGCAGCACGTTGATATCATTGTGAGAACCTGCCATGCCGAAGAAAGAATGCCATATCCAAAGATCTTGCGATGCCACCGCTTCTAATATGACAGTGCAACTGTTAACATGCCCCTTGTACTGGCCCTGCCAAGCAAATGGACAGTTCTTCTACTCCCAATGCATACAATCTATGCTGCCAAGCATGCCTGGAAAGCCTCTAGCTGCGTTGGTCGCCAACAATCTCTCTGTATCAGCGGCAGTTGGCTGCCTCAAGTACTCTGGGCCAAACACCTCGATCATATCCTGGCAAAACTTGTACATTGACATCAGACATGTTGTCTCACTCATACGCAAATACTCATCCACCAGATCACCTGGAATACCATATGCAAGCATGCGGATGGCTGCGGTGCATTTCTGGTAAGAGGAGAATCCAAGCTTGCCAAGGCCATCCGTCTTGCACTCGAAGTATGGGTCATGAGCAACCACTCCCTCTCGGATACGATTGAACACATGCCTTGCCATACGAAAACGGCGACGAAATTTATCCGGCTTGAAAAGCGGGGTGTTGTCAAAGTAATCGACATAGAGCAGGGTGTGACCTCTCTCCCTGTTGCGGTTCAGGTTGGGAGCACGGCCAGGGAGTGACCCCCTGTACCGAGGAAGCTGTCGTTGAATATGGTCGTGAACGACCAGTGCAGCCACCACAAGATCTTCATCATCCGACGATGAATCGTCCGATGAACAAAGGAAATGATGGAAGAAAAACTCGTCTCCACTGTCCATACCTTTGTTGGCAAAAGGTCGATGTCACAGCCCTAGAGTTTGCTTGTAACTGATGGCTTTGCATCCATGCATCATGTTTAAATTTCATGAAACTTGAAATGGGGATGACAGAACCCCAGCACCTCCCCTGAAACCAACTAGGGTTTACTAAAATTGGTTTCAATGAACCCAAAATGCCCTTCACAAAATGTTCATCATTTCTGGATTGGCTAAAACCCCTGGCAAAAATGGTGCACACTTTTCTAGGACATTCTGGATTTTTTTGAATTAAATCATAAGTATTTGAATTTGGACATTTAAATGCTACAAAATATTTTAAATGTCCAAATAATCTTGAAAGCATTTGAGGGCTGTTGGAAATAGTTTCAAAAGTGCCCACAATTAATTTCAGGATTTTACAAAATGAATTAGTATTTTTACTAATTCAAAACAGAGAAATAAAATAGAAAACTGAAACAAAAGGAGAGAGAGAGAGAGAGAGAGAAAGGATACCTACCTGGGCTTACCTCTTGTGCAGCCCACCTGGACGGCCCAGCTGGCTGGCCCAGCCCACCAGGGGCATGCCTGTCTTCTTCCCCATGCCACCGCACGAAGCAGCTCGGTGGCGAGCGACGACGTCGCGCGTGGCCACCTCCTGCTTGCTGCCGCTTCCCTGACGTCGCCCTAGAGACGCCACGCGCCCCCCGACCTCTCTCTCACTCTCTCCGAGCTCCTCTCCTCCCTTGGCTCTCTCGCACGCAACCACCAAGCGCTGTCGTCGCCGCCGACGAACACCACCATGGCCATCGCCTCTCCGTGCTGTCCAGAGGCTCCGCCTCGACGCCACGGAGCCCCAAGATGAAGCACGCGCTCGCGGGACGCCCGAAGCGATGCCATCATCCTCATCCTCGCCGCCGGCCGCCGGAGATCCCTCTCGCCGCCCCGCTCGCTTCCGCCCCTCCCCGAGCTCGCCGACGACGCCATAGAGATCTCTGTGAGGCCCTGACTGTTTCCCCTCCTTCAATTTTCTCGCTCCCGCGCCGTAGCACCCTCGCCGCACTTGACCGAGCTTCGGTCGCCGCCGATGATGTCGCCGTCGTGGCTAGAGCTCACGCGCGTCGCGCCCGAGCATGCTCCCATGCTCAGCACGTCCCTAGCAACCCGCTGACACCACCCTCTCGCCCAGAGACGCCTAGTAGCGCGAGACCGAGCTCGCCCGAGCTCCGGCCGCCCACGTCGCCGGCGCCATTTCCGGCGACCCCGAGCCCAACCACCTGCACCACCCGCCGCGGCTCGGCCCCACCTACCCATAGAGCCCAACGGCGCCCCGAACGGTGCCCTGTAGGTGAAACCCGCACATGCACCGCCGCGTTTGGCCTCGCTGTCGGCTAAAAGCCGGCGAGTTGACCCCGCTGACCCTGTTTGACCAAGGGTGGGCCCAGTTTGACCCCCTGGGTCAATGACAGGTGGGGCCCGGCCCTGTTAATTAATTAGGATTAGTACTAATTGAATTTAGTTAAACTAATTACACTGACACGTGGGACCCACTTTCAGGTTTGACCTGGACCGTTTCGTTGACCACTGACGTGACCCTGACGTAATGCTGACACAGTAATTTATTTACTGGAATTATTCTTACACAGGAAATTCCAGAAAATACCACAAACTTCAAAAAATCATAGAAATTAATCTGTAGCTCCAAATGCAAAGATTTATATATGAAAAATGATCAGAAAAATCCAATCTATCCATCTGCACTGGTTTCATGAATGTTTAAAAAAGTTGACTTGCTGTTTAGTGCAAAACATGATAAAGCACTATTTAAGATCACAAATGAGTTTGAACTTTGAATCTTTGGTTCAAAATAGCTCAAACCCATCTGATTGTAGTTGCATTAGCCCAACACACTCATTTTACCATGTCATGATCATGCATCATATTGTGCATTGCATTGATTGTGTTTCTTTCGCTGTTGTCGGTATTTGTTCCCTCTCGATAGACGTGATTCGACAATGAGTTCGATGACACCGATGAAGAACTATAATATCTTCAGAAGTGCCAGGCAAGCAAAACCCCCTTGTTCATCCCGATACAATCCCACTCTCTCGCTCCTGCTCTCTTTTACTGCATTAGGACAACAACGATTCATCTGTTACTTGCTGCGGTAGCTGAACCTCTTTATCCTCTGCATGACCTGTCATTCCGTAGTAAATAGATGAAACCCACTTGCATGAGCAGTAGTTGTTTGAGCCCTGTTGTGCCTACTCATTCATGCTTGTTTGTCGTGCCTGCTACTGCTTAGAGTTGAGTCAGGTCTGATTCATCGAGGATGAATCGGAGGTGTGTGAACATGTCCTACTGTGTGTGAGCTAAGTGGGTGAACACGATTTGGTAAAGGTAGCGGTGAGAGGCCATGTAGGAGTACATGGTGGGTTGTCTCATTGCAGCCGTCCTCAGGAACTGAGTTCTCTGTTTGTGATCCATGAAACAGTTACTACCTCACATTGGGATCCTTAATTGACCCTCTCGACTTATTAACCAGTCTTGTCCTCTGTCCGGGAGTTGCAAAGTAGTTTCTGGTGTTTGTAGCATGCTGGGGGCTGCACGCAGCGCTGACCTTAGGGGTGGGCTGTGTTGAAGTAGGCACGTGGCACGGTGTACCGATTCGCCCGTTTGGTGTTTCGGGAACCCTGCACACATCGTTCGGGGCCATTAGTGGAAACCTCGGCCGGACTCCCTGCGGATGGAACCCGA
>LR880972.1:193540372-193550785 GCA_904067115.1 Aegilops sharonensis | reverse complement strand
CTCGTCTTGAATCCATTCGTTTGTTGATTGCTTATGCTTCCCATCACAACTTTAAGTTGCAACAAATGGATGTGAAAAGTGCTTTTCTTAATGGTCCTATTAATGAGTTGGTCTATGTCAAGCAACCCCCCGGGTTCGAGGACCCCTACTTCCTGGATCATGTGTATCAACTCGATAAGGCACTCTATGGACTTAAACAAGCCCCACGTGCGTGGTATGACCACCTTACCGAGTTGTTACAAGATCGTGGATTTGAAGTGGGGCAAATCGATCCCACTCTTTTTACTAAGAAGGTCAATGGGGAGTTGTTTGTATGCCAACTATATGTTGATGATATTATCTTTGGTTCTCCTAACAAAGCTTTCAATGAGGAATTTGCCTCTCTCATGACCTCCAAGTTCAAGATGTCTTCGATGGGAGAGTTGAAGTTCTTCCTTGGTTTCGATATCAAACAAAGAAGAGAAGGAACCTTCATCAACCAAGCCAAATACACTCAAGACATGCTCAAAAGATTCAAGCTAAGTGATGTCAAGCCAGCTACTACACCAATGCCCACCAAGTGCCAACTTGACATTGATCCCAATGGTAAAGCGGTGGATCAAAAGGTATATCGCTCCATGATTGGCTCCTTGCTTTACCTTTGTACATCTAGACCGGATATCATGTTGAGTGTGGGAATGTGTGCACGGTTTCAAGCCGCACCGAAGGAAAGCCACTATGTGGCGGTCAAGCTAATCTTTTGATATTTGGCTCATACCCCAATCTTTGGCTTATGGTACCCAAGAGGAGCAAACTTCAAGCTTGAAGGATTTACGGATTCCAATTGGGCGGGAGACAAAGTGGATAGGAAGTCCACTTCCGGAGGGTGCCAATTTCTTTGTTGCTCCTTGGTAAGTTGGTCTTCCAAGAAGCAAAGTTGTGTGTCTCTCTCGTCCACCGAAGCGGAATATGTGGCGGCCGGTAGTTGTTGTGCTCAACTCCTATGGATGAGGCAAACTTTAAAGGTGTACGGTGTCATTTGTGACAAAGTGCCTCTTTGGTGTGATAATGAAAGTGCCATCAAGATTTCTCTCAACCCGGTGCAACACTTCAAGACGAAGCACATTGAGATTCGGTATCACTTCATCCGGGATCACATTCGGCGAGGGGAGATCGAGCTCAAGTATGTCAACACTCAGGATAACCTTGCAGGTATATTCACGAAGCCCGTAGATGAAGCAAGATTTCGCGAGTTAAGGCATGAGCTAAATATCATCGATTTGAGCAATGTGACTTGAGCCCGTGCACTCCCCACCACACTCAACTTGTTGTCTAGTTTAGGTGTAGGCATGGACATAGGGGGAGTGTTGTTCTCCCAATGAACTCTCCCTCCCCCCATTATGCATAAATCGATCACCTCTTTCACATTAGCCATTTTTGATGGTACTTGTATTCCAAAGACGAGTTTTGGTCATGGGCCCAAGGATAATTCTTCGCGGTGCCATACCATCCAACTCAAACATAGGTGGCTTCGGCCACCGCCCTCTCTCCTTGAGAGGCCTTGTCGCTTGGTGGTTTCTTGTTGTCTTTTGCCTCTGTTTTGTGCTAGATCTTGTGGTTTCTTGTGTGTGAAAAGTTTCCTTGCAAAGGCCCTCTTCTCGTTTTTGAAACTTGCGGTGACTTGAGTTCACGGTACTACCGCGGCCAGCTGCGGTACTACCACAGCCTGCCACGGTACTACCGCTTGCGGGAGCACGGTACTACCGCAACCACACGGCAGTAATTTTTTATTGCCGCCTGGTTGAGCGGTACTACCGCCTCGGTGCGGAACTTCCACCCGAGCGGTACTACCGCGATGATACGCGGTACTACCGCGCCGGTTCGAGGGCGTGGGGATAAGGACGGGCAGGGGGAGTCCTAACTCCCCATACCCATTCGCAGTCCTCTTTCCACGTCGCCTCCTTCTCTCCCTTGCTCAAGAACGGAACCGGCGTTCTTCGCCGGATCTCCTCCACCGGCTGCCCTCCCGTGATTCGGACCGGTGGGATCGCTCCCCACCACGTGCTCTTGTTGGAAATATGCCCTAGAGGCAATAATAAATTAGTTATTATTATATTTCCTTGTTCATGATAATCGTTTATTACCCATGCTATAATTGTATTGATAGGAAACTCAGATACATGTGTGGGTACATAAACAACACCATGTCCCTAGTAAGCCTCTAGTTGACTAGCTCGTTGATCAACAGATGGTTACGGTTTCCTGACCATGGACATTGGATATCGTTCATAACGGGATCACATCATTTGGAGAATGATGTGATGGACAAGACCCAATCCTAAGCCTAGCACAAAGATCGTAGTTCGTATGCTAAAGCTTTTCTAATGTCAAGTATCATTTCCTTAGACCATGAGATTGTGCAACTCCCGGATGCCGTAGGAATGCTTTGGGTGTACCAAACGTCACAACGTAACTGGGTGGCTATAAAGGTGCACTACAGGTATCTCCGAAAGTGTCTGTTGGGTTGGCACGAATCGAGACTGGGATTTGTCACTCCGTGTAACGGAGAGGTACGTATCTCTGGGCCCACTCGGTAGGACATCATCATAATGTGCACAATGTGACCAAGGGGTTGATCACGGGATGATGTGTTACGGAACGAGTAAAGAGACTTGCCGGTAACGAGATTGAACAAGGTATCGGCATACCGACGATCGAATCTCGGGCAAGTACAATACCGCTAGACAAAGGGAATTGTATACGGGATCGATTGAGTCCTTGACATCGTGGTTCATCCGATGAGATCATCGTGGAACATGTGGGAGCCAACATGGGTATCCAGATCCCGCTGCTGGTTATTGACCAGAGAACGTCTCGGTCATGTCTGCATGGTTCCTGAACCCGTAGGGTCTACACACTTAAGGTTCGATGACGCTAGGGTTATAGGGAATAGATATATGTGGTTACCGAATGTTTTTCGGAGTCCCG
Organism: Aegilops sharonensis; assembly: GCA_904067115.1. Classification (NCBI taxonomy): domain Eukaryota; kingdom Viridiplantae; phylum Streptophyta; class Magnoliopsida; order Poales; family Poaceae; genus Aegilops; species Aegilops sharonensis. The sequence continues at coordinate 193,547,818 of LR880972.1, read as the reverse complement.
GATGAGATCCTGGACGTCACGAGGAGTTCCGGAGGTAAAGATTTATATATGGGAAGTCCTATTTTGGCCACCGGAAAATGTTCGGGATTTTTCGGTATTGTACCGGGAAGGTTCTAGAAGGTTCCGGAGTGGGGCCCACCTGCATGGGGGGACCCACATGAACGTGGGTAGTGGGGACAAGGCCCCACACCCCTGGTCAAGGCGCACCAAGATCCCCCCTTAGAAGGAATAAGATCATATCCCGAAGGGATAAGATCAAGATCCCTAAAAAGGGGGGATAACAATCGATGGGGAAAGGAAAGGATGGGATTTCTTTCCTCCACCTTTGCCAATGCCCCAATGGACTTGGAGGGCAAGAAATAATCCCCCTCCACCCCTATATATAGTGGGGAGGCGCATGGGAGCTGCACCCTTGCCCCTGGCGCAGCCCTCCCCCTCTCCCAAGTCCTCCTCCTCTCCCGCGGTGCTTGGCGAAGCCCTGCAGGATTGCCACGCTCCTCCATCACCACCACACCGTCGTGCTGCTGCTGGATGGAGTCTTCCCCAACCTCTCCCTCTCTCCTTGCTGGATCAAGGCATGGGAGACGTCACCGGGCTGTACGTGTGTTGAACGCGGAGGTGTCGTCCGTTCGGCACTAGGATCTCCCGTAATTTGGATCACGACGAGTACGACTCCTTCAACCCCGTTCTCTTGAACGCTTCCGCTTAGCGATCTTCAAGGGTATGTAGATGCACTCTCCTTCCCCTCATTGCTAGTTTCTCCATAGATAGATCTTGGTGACACGTAGGAAAATTTTGAATTTCTGCTACGTTCCCCAACAGCTCTTGCTATGGACCCAGGTTTTTCCCCAACTCCCTCTCCGTGTTGATGGTGTTTGGTGTTTCTAGGTTTTGGAGGAGGCTTGTGTGTTCTTGAGATTGATAGGCTTAATCTCTGCAAGAATAGGATGAAGGAGTGCGGTATTGCATAGGATTTATATTTGTATTGTTGTCATGCGCTAGATCTGATCACCGTAGCACCGCCGTTGTTTCGCGGTTCTTTTCAGATTCAAATCGCTAGTTGGATCTGCTGCGACGCGGTACTACCGCCCTTCGGGTGCGATACTACCGTGCTCTGTGCGGCACTAAATCTTTACTTCCGCTCCAACCACGGTACTACCGTGATCTCGCACGGTACTACCGCGTTTGGAGCGGTACTAATGCTTTAGTGCCGCAGGCAGTGGCAGTCCTACCGTGGCTCACACCTATCACATGCCAACTTTCTCATATGTCTCCTATGTGTTTCTCGTGCTTTATCGTGGCCTTTGCATTGATCTTCTTTGTGTCTTTGGTGCTTTGCGTGTGTGTCTCAGGTGATGGCTCTCGCCGGTCCAATCCCAGCCGCGACACTGGCTCCAAGTGTCTGCGCAACCCCGGTGAAGCACCAGAGGGCCCCTCTGCCCCCAAGCGCCATGTCAGGACTACTGCTAACAAGTTCAAGGAGCCCGCCAAGGGCTTGGATGAGATGCCCCAATCTGACTACGTCTGTCTCAGGCAAATTGACCCGTACGTGACCCTTCGTTCCTCTGTCAGGGGTTGTGAGTTGTTCTGGAACAAGCATCAAACCAACGTCTATCTGGATGTCATCAAGAACAAGCAGAATACCTATGTGGATGTGAAGTGGATTGACATGCATCACTTGAGGAAGGACAAGTTCCGTGCCTACTTTGGAGAGGCTCTGGACTTGGTGAAGCAGTTTGGCATTGAGCATGTGATATCCTTTCACCTTGACTATGATCCTGAGCTCATTGGTTAGTTCTTTGCTTCAGTTTACTTTCACCCTAATGAGGAGAGGAGGATGACCTGGATGACCAATGGCCGTAAGCTGACTGCTACCTGGAAGGAGTTCATGGATTTGCTCCATGTTCCTGATGACGGGCTCGACTCTCCCATGGGTGTTCGCCCCCATGCCAACTCTGACTCTGCCAACAAGGACAGGCTTGCACCGTACTATGTTGAGAAGACGCTTCCAAGTGGCAAGATAGGGTTGGTGCTCAACTCTTTTCTGGATATCATGTACCGCATCTTCCGCAACTCCTTGTTCCCTCGCATTGGTGACAAGGACAAGGTCCATGCCTATATGGTGGATATGATACTCATCTGAGAGGAGGCTCGTTTGTCTCAGACTCAGCCACTTGATGTCTCACACATCATGTGGTGTGAGCTTCGGTTTGCGGTGTTCAACCGCAAAGTGCCTATCTATGGGCCCTATCTGTTTCTGTTGATCTCGAGGACCTGGGAGAAGATGTTCCCTGGTGAGGAGTTCCTTGCCCCTGACTAGATTCGCCATGACCCCATCTGTCTGCGTGTCAAACCCAACTGGGCCAACACTACTACTCGTGTCGAGGCGTCTGCCGCTAGGGCTGCTGTTGGAGAGGAGGATGCTGGCGCCGAGAATTTGCTGAGGGCCATGCTGCTAGGCCTTCCCAGAGATCCTCTATGCCTTCATGGGCCACGAAGCTGAAGGACAAGATGAAGACTCTTTTCTGCATGCAAGCCAAGGGGCAGTACAGGACTCACGTGGCATCCAAGGAGAGTCGTCGCCGGGACAGGAAGATCTTGAAGCTCTATGGTGAGGATGTGTCTGGCGGGTCTGAGGAGCACATCACTCCAGAGGCCGAGTGGATGGAGAAGCAAGGCTACAAGTGGACTGATTCTGAGGAGGACGTCGAGGAGTCCATCCCTGCTGCTGAGGAGTCTGACGGAGAGGGTTGGGACGAGTTTCCTGCTACTTGAGCCACCGCTTGTGTGTAGGTGTCCTCTCTGCCTTTTTGGCGTCTCGATGCCAAAGGGGGAGAGAGCGTAGGGATTTGCGAGTCTTGTGTGGTGTTCGTGTTTGGTGTGTTTATTGCGTTCTCGGTTGAACCTCGTTTGAACCTCGTTTTAGTTGCTTTTCCTTCATATGGTGTAAGACATATGCACTCTATCTATCTTAGCAAGCGTGTGTTATATTGTGCTATATGTTGCTTAGATGTTATTCTTCGGGCCTTTGTCTCTAAAATATAGGGGGAGTGGTGATCCTAGTACGTGTGCCATGCAGTCCAAAGCATTCATCCAGAGTGCACACATCTAGGGGGAGCCCGTCTATATTTTGGAGAGGAGGGGTTTGCCCTTGCTCTATATTTCTGTATCTTTGTGCAAATCCCGTATTGTCATCAATCCACCAAAAAGGGGGAGATTGTTAGGGCATATTTATCCCGTAAGTGTTTTGGTGATTGATGACGATACTTTTGCGGACTAATCGTATCCTTTGAGTTCCTCAGATGGTTCATCACTAGGCACGAGACGATTCGGTGCCCCTCGGAGACTATTGAAGACGGCATCGTCCTACGTTTCTTTTTGGTGGATTTGAGTCGTAGGAGAGCCGTACTATTAAGAGGGGGTCCGCGTCAGAAAGGTTTGGGTGGAATCAACACGTACACTTGTCCCTCCTTTCCCTGCATTTTGGAGCTTCCTTCGTTATCTTGGTTGTGCGGAAATCTGACGACTACTGCTGTACTTGCGGTAGTACCGCAAGTACACGCGGTAGTACCGCTCCTCTGGAGCGGTAGTACCGCGGCTCCCATGCCTAGTGCCGCTCCGGTGCGGTAGTAGGGGCGGATGTAATTTTTTACATCCGCGCCCCCCACGGTAGTACCGCTCGTCCAGCGCGGTAGTACCGCGGGGCCCACGGTAGTACTGCTCCCTAGGAGCCGTAGTACCGTGGCCCTCCTACCTAGTACCGTAGTTTCACGGTAGTAGGCGCCCGCAATGGTAGTACCGCGTCGGATTTTTGTACCACCGCTGGTTCAGCGGAAGTTGGCACGGATGTAATTTATTTCATCCGCGCCCTTCCCAGGCCGTGACTCTCCTGCCTTGCGGTAGTACCGCAAGGGGGAGCGGTAGTACCGCGCAAGCGGTAGTACTGCCCCTTAGTCAGGAAAGTTCCGGCCTGTGCTGCTGCCGCGGTAGTACCATGGTCCGCCACGGTAGTATCGCGCGGCCTCGCGGTAGTACCGCGCCCCTGGAGCGGTAGTACCGTGCGTCGCGGGCTGAACATGTGGATAACGGTTGGATTTTTCCCTCGACTATATAAGGAGCGTCTTCTACCTCTAGTTGACTACCTCTTCTCTCTCCAAGCTCCATTGTTGCTCCAAGCTCCATTTTGGCCCGATCTCTCTCCCTAGCCAATCAAACTTGTTGATTTGCTCGGGATTGGGTGACAAGGGCCCGATCTACACTTCCACCACAAGATATTTGATTCCCCCCACTTATCCCTTGCGGATCTTGTTACTCCTGGGTGTTTGAGCATCCTAGACGGTTGAGGTCACCGTGGATCCATATTCCATTGTGTTGAAGCTTCGTGGTGTTGTTGGGATCCTCCAATTAAGTTGTGGAGATTGCCCCAACCTTGTTTGTAAAGGTTCGGTCGCCGCCTTCAAGGGCACCAATAGTGGAATCACGGCTCTTGCATTGTGCGAGGGCGTGAGGAGATTACGGTGGCCCTAGTGGCTTCTTGGGGAGCATTGTGCCTCCACACCGCTCTAACGGAGACGTACTTCCCCTCAAAAGGAAGGAACTTCGGTAACACATCCTCGTCTCCACCGGCTCCACTCATGGTTATCTTATCCCTTTACTTGTGCAAGCTTATTTGTGTTCCTATCCTTGCTTGCTCTTGTGCTTGTGTTGTTTGCATCATATAGGTTGTCCACCTAGTTGCACATCTAGAAAACCTTTATTATTGCAAAGTTTAAATTGGTAAAGAAAAGCTTAAAATTTGTTAGTTGCCTATTCACCCCCCCCCCCTCTAGTCAACTATATCGATCCTTTCAGCTTTTGTTCTGTTCTACCTTGGAGTGTTACCATCTTTATGTCAAGAGCGTCATTAGAATTGCACCACCTCTTATGAATTCTTGACGCAGTAATACTTCTTGCCATCATTGTTCATTCCCCAGTTCCCGTGTTATTGTAACCGGAATGCCGACAAGTGTACTGTGATGTGCGAAACCAATACTCCGAGCAACTCGTTTCTTGGTAGTAAATGGACAATATTCTCATTCTTAGCGTGTTGGTTATTAAATCATCATCCTAAGATTGATCGTGCTACCTAGTCCTTATTTCTGGTGCACTCTTCGATCAATGAGTTAGGATTGTGTCAATCCCTCACTCTTTTGATCATATCGTCTTGCCTTGTAAAGCAAGGTTGTTTTCGAGCTTAGTAACATATCAGTGGTTCGTGATTTTCCGAATTCCTCTCAGAAGTATCACCAGGCCGTCACCTGACTGCTATGTTGAGTTCGTGATCAAGTTGGTTTCTTGTGAACCACCCTTTCTCCAAGAATCCGTGCCGGATACCCTGAGCTAGTTGGTTAAGCTAAACAACAACTTGGAGAGTTGGAAGATAAAAGCTTACCTGACTTAGTTCATTTCCAAGGGATATCCTGGTGTGTGTGTGTGTGTGTTGAAGAAAGATGATATCTTCATCGATTGGTCCCTGCGATTAGTTGTTGGATCTATTGCCTTGTAAAATTTTTGACTTGAGTATGGGTCATCATCAAGTCAAATCAGAACCAACGATGTTCGTAATGTTGTCTTACTCGTGGTTGATCCCTCGAGCATACACCATTACATCTTTTGGTCTGACCAACGCTATCACCGTGTTCACATGATGGTGGAAGTCCAGTGTTATGGAAATTCCGATGAGTTGTTGTTGAACCCCATCAGCAGCATTTTGTGTCCCCCATGATTCATGTTGAACATCAACTTAGTGTTGAAAATTTTATAAGCAATGCCTTCGTGTCCCGTTCATGAAGCATATGCTTGGATCAAAGAAGTGACTTCCTCTAATTCATGTGCATTTGATGCAAGTTGTCGTCGTGGATTCGAGAAAGCTTGTTTGCTTCCTGTGGAATCATCCCAAGTCAGTCATGCATGTGCGAAGTATTCTGTGGTTTGATAGACTGATCATCTTCACTCCGTATGAATTCCTAGCACCCAAGCCACTGATCGACTTGTTCAAGGAAAAGAAGTCTAGCGCGCGTAAAGACTTCGAAATCCTTGATGATGGATCCTAATCAGAACTCGATAGTGTTTCATTATAAGACTACTATGTGGTCATGCTTGTCTTGGACAACGTGTTCACATGTGTGTAGCAGAACCAGCTCATGTTTTGGAGCTTGTTATCGTAGCTCATTTCCCCGAGAATCTGGCAACGTCATCTCATCGATTTGTGTTGCAAATTTTCTTTTCCAGACATGACGTCTGAAATATCCTGTTACCAACCAGATCTGAATCTCAGGCAGATATGATGGTTGGAACATTCCCAACAGTTGCATTTTGTTCCCAGCTTGCACCGCCATTGTGCCAATTTCCCATGGGCTGCCTTCTCAGTAGTTGCTATCCAATATCATCTTTAAAAGTGGACTTGTCATGAGTCCCATCCATTTCCGATGATAAGCAAAAGTCATCCATTGCATTGTCTTCAACAAGGTAGTCTACATCATCCATCCAAGTCCGAGTATGCCATTCCTTCGAGCTCTTTCAACCGATAAATTGTAAATTGCCTTAAGGTGGTACGAAGAGTTTCAATGATCTATGGATCAAAAGTAATTCTTTTTGCCACTTAAGGGAACAGTCCAACGAGTCACCTCTCCCAAGGTGCCCCGTTACGGGATCATGGAAATTATTTCCTCGCCACCTTGACACCATCCACCATCTTTCTAAGCGTGGAATTTTTGCCCACCAAATCAAACCCCGTCGCTTGTTCTTCCATCCCTCTCAATGTGTTTCGTGTCTCAGCTCGAGAGATATTTCAATATCTCACTCGATGAGTGATCCTGAGTTGTTCGATCTTCGAGAAGATCGATCCTTCTGGAGTTTTCCCTTTCCTCTCTTTGTCATGTTAGTTGGAGTTCTCAAAGCAAGACATCAAGACAAAGATGGCGGTCGTGTTAACGTTCTTATGAAGTGCAACCTGGACCGCGAAGACCGTGTTCGCTTGTGCCCCCTTTGTCTTCGTACCTCACAACTTGAATCTCGGGACGAGATTCTTGTTTAGTGGGGGTGAGTTGTCACAGCCCTAGAGTTTGCTTGTAACTAGTGGCTTTGCATCCATGCATCATGTTTAAATTTCATGAAACTTGAAATGGGGATGACAGAACCCCAGCACCTCCCCTGAAACCAACTAGGGTTTACTAAAATTGGTTTCAATGTGTTGGGGAACGTTGCAGAAAATTAAAAAATTTCCTACGGTTTCACCAAGATCCATCTATGAGTTCATCTAAGCAACGAGTCATGGGAGAGAGATTGCATCTACATACCACTTGTAGATCGCGTGCGGAAGCGTTCACTAGAACGTGGATGATGGAGTCGTACTCGCCGTGATCCAAATCACCGATGACCGAGTGCCGAACGGACGGCACCTCCGCG
>LR880972.1:193492988-193513882 GCA_904067115.1 Aegilops sharonensis | reverse complement strand
ATAAAGTAAAGTAATTTACATGGCGTTGAATCAATGACTCGCAGGTCATACAATAATTAAGACAACTCCTATGGCTCCTGCCGGTTGTCATACTCATCGACATGCAAGTCGTGATTCCTATTACAAGAACATGATCTCATACATCACAATATATCATTCATCATTCATCACAACTTCTGTCCATATCACATCACATGACAATTGCTGCAAAAACAAGTTAGACGTCCTCTAATTGTTGTTGCATCTTTTACGTGGCTGCAATTGGGTTCTAGCAAGAACGTTTTCTTACCTACGAATAACCACAACGTGATTTTGTCAACTTCTATTTACCCTTCATAAGGACCCTTTTCATCTAATCCGCTCCAACTAAAGTAGGAGAGACAGACACCCGCTAGCCACCTTATGCAACTAGTGCATGTCAGTCGGTGGAACCTGTCTCACGTAAGCGTACGTGTAAGTTCGGTCCGGGCCGCTTCATCCCACAATACCGCTGAAGCAAGAAAAGACTAGTAGCGGCAAGCAAGTTGACAAGATCTACGCCCACAACAAAATTGTGTTCTACTCGAGCAATAGAGAACTACGCATAGACCTAGCTCATGATGCCACTGTTGGGGAACGTTGCAGAAAATTAAAAAATTTCCTACGGTTTCACCAAGATCCATCTATGAGTTCATATAAGCAACGAGTCACGGGAGAGAGATTGCATCTACATACCACTTGTAGATCGCATGCAGAAGCGTTCACTAGAACGTGGATGATGGAGTCGTACTCGCCGTGATCCAAATCACCGATGACCGAGTGCCGAACGGACGGCACCTCCGCGTTCAACACACGTACGGAGCGGATGACCTCTCCTCCTTCTTGATCCAGCAAGGGGGAAGGGGAGGTTGAGGAAGATGGCTCCAGCAGCAGCATGACGGCGTGGTGTTGGTGGAGAAGCCGCACTCCGGCAGGGCTTCGCCAAGCACGTGACGGAGGAGGGGAGGTGTAGCAGGGGAGAGGGAGGCGCCAAGATGCAAGGGTGCGGCTGCCCCCTCCCTCCCCCCTTTATATAGCCCCCCTGGGGGGGGCGCCGGCCCTTGGAGATCTGATCTCCCAAGGGGGGCGGCGGCCAAAGAGGGAGGCTTGCCCCCCAAGGCAAGTGGGGCGCCCCCCCACCCTAGGGTTTCCAACCCTAGGCGTAGGGCGGCCCAAGTGGGGGGCGCACCAGCCCACCAGGGGCTGGTTCCCTCCCACTTCAGCCCACGGGGCCCTCCGGGATAGGTGGCCCCACCCGGTGGACCCTCGGGACCCTTCCGGTGGTCCCGGTACAATACCGGTAACCCCCGAAATTCTCCCGATGGCCGAAATAGCACTTCCTATATATAATTCTTTACCTCCGGACCATTCCGAAACTCCTCGTGATGTCCGGGATCTCATCCGGGACTCCGAACAACATTCGGTTTGCTGCATACTTATATTCATACAACCCTAGCCACTACAAGAAATATGTCAACTTATGACCTTCTGTCAGTGACCCTGGAAGAATTGGTCATAGATTTATGACCATTTGAGACCAATTGGTCAAAAGCTGTTCGAGGGGCTCCAAACCCTAAACCATTGCGACCATTTTGGTCAGAAAGGTCATAATTTCCTTACATGAAATGGTCATAAAGCTAACAGCGCTAGTCCGCTGCCTTATTTCTAGTTGTTAACGACCAATATAGATGGTCATAGCCTTGTAAATTGTGGTGGGTTGCTATGACTAGGCGCCACCTCATCAGTTTTGCCTATGTGTCATGTCCATGTGGCAGTTTTTGCCCTAGGTTGTGAAGCAACCTATATTTCTGTCATTCCCAAAATTCCCAAAAAAAATCATAAATTCTTTGGGTCATATCTTCGTCAAATATGTAAAAAACTTCCTTGCCTAGTTCAAAAATAATTCAAAAATATTCATTTTCCTATTCTGTTCAGAGTAACAGTTTGTGAAGGAAGTACCACTTTGGCATGTCCAAATAGTTTCCATTTTCTACAGTGCTTTCCTATGCCCAAATAACCATCCTCCACCAAATGCCAGCTCAATCCATTCATTATTTTGAGCCGAGCTTCAACATTCGTATTTATGTCCAGTGTGGTGGTTTGGAAAGCAAGTACCACCTAGGCTCCTCCTTTTGAGCTGAAAATTTGTGAAAACGGTCTTCTTAGTAACTGATCATCCTCAGCCAAAACTCACGCCCATTAGCCATGTACATTTCCCGTACCGCTAATCAAACACTTGGCTGCTAATTCATGTTTGAGCATCGATTGGTCTCCTCGTGAGAATCTTATGTTGTAATTTTCTTCCTAGCACCAACCTGGGGAGTGCCCAACCCACTAGACATGCCTAGGCCGCCCGGAACACATGGCAACGCCACGGTCACGCGGTGACCACGCGGCGGGCATGCGAGTTTACGCGCTCTAGAGTTGGGGCCCTCGGCCAGCGCCCAAACCTCGACGTATCGCCACCAAACCATGTATTTATGATTAAATAGGTCCTTATGTAACTAGAAATGATTTTTGGAAAAAATAAATAGCAAACTATGAGGCAGTTGCAGTTCAAATTTGACCCGCTTCCAACTGAATCGGCAGAAATTTGTCTTTTTCACGAGAGGTGGATCAAAAATATTTACACCAGACCATTTTGTCAATTGTGCATTAAATATGGCCTAGTATTTTATAAAAATGATTTGGTCCAATTTTGCAACAATTATTTGGTAGTTCCTTCACAAAAAAACCTCCTTTCGGGCACTCGAAAAATGGAAAATGGTTTTTTCGTCCAACGAAAATGAGAACTTCCTTAGGCAACATTGTTTGCTATTCAAATATGCACCCTTGTGCACAATATGAGATTGTTTGAACAAACTATGCCATGAATGTGGCCATAAGATTGATCATTTGGCTTGAAAGCCATGAATCTTCACACTTGATAGCTCATTTCTGAGAACACTTTTTTAAAATAATTACCGTATTACAAGTTTATTATTTTTCCTGGAAACTTGGTCACATATAATGACACAATGCGAAGGTTTTTCAATTTTTTGATTTTTTTTGAATTTTTTATGCCCGTTTCAAAATGCGGTCAAAACGGCGGGCTTGACCGTTCCTAGCTAGTGGTTGAATCTTGGAATTTTTTTGGTTTTTCTATGATTAAATAGATACTTATGTACCTAGAAATGATTTTTGGAAAAAATAAAGAGCAAACTATGAGGCAGCTACAGTTCAAATTTGACCCGTTTCCAGCTGAATCGACGACAATTTGTCTTTTTCATCAGAGGTGGATCAAAACTTTTTTCACCCAACCATTTTTTCAATTGTGCATTATATATGGCCTAGTATTTTATAAAATTGATTTGGTCCATTTGTGCAACAATTATTTGGTAGGTCCTTCACAAAAAAACCTCATTTCGGGCACTCGGAAAATGAAAAAGGAATTTTCCGTGCAAAGAAAATGAAAACTTCCTTAGGCAACATTGTTTGGAATTCCAAGATGCACCCTTGTGCACAATATTAGATCATTTGAACAAACTATGCCATGAATGTGGCCATAAGATTGATCATTTGGCTTGAAAGCCATGAATCTTCACACTTGATAGCTCATTTCTGAGAACACTTTTTTAAAATAATTACCGTATTACAAGTTTATTATTTTTCCTGGAAACTTGGTCACATATAATGACACAATGCGAAGGTTTTCCATTTTTTGATTTTTTTTGAATTTTTTATGCCCGTTTCAAAATGCGGTCAAAACGGCGTAAATGACCGTTCCTAGCTAGTGGTTGAATCTTGGAATTTTTTTGATGTTTCTCTGATTAAATAGATACTTATGTACCTAGAAATGATTTTTTGAAAAAATAAAGAGCAAACTATGAGGCAGCTGCAGTTCATATTTGTCCCGCTTCCTTCTGAATCGGCAGAAATTTGTCTTTTTCACCAGAGGTGGATAAAAACTTTTGGCACCCAACCATTTTGTCAATTATGCATTAAACATGGCCTATTATTTTAGAAAATTTATTTGGTCCAATTATGCAATAATTATTTGGGAGGTCCTTCACAAAAAAACCTCCCTTTGGGCACTCGAAAAATGGAAAATAGTTTTTTCGTCCAAAGAAAATGAAAACTTCCTTAGGCAACATTGTTTGTCATTCCAATATGCACCCTTGTGCACAATATGAGATCATTTGAACAAACTACGCCATGAATGTGGCCATAAGATTGATCATTTGACTTGAAAGCCATTGATCTCCACACGTGATAGCTCGTTTCTGAGAACACCTTTTAAAAATAATTGTCGTATTACAAGTTTGTTATTTTTCTTAGGAACTTGGCCACATATAATGACACAATGCGAAGGTTTTCCAATTTTTTCATTTTTTTTGAATTTTTTATGCCCGTTTCAAAATGTGGTCAAAACGACGGGCTTGACCGTTCCTAGCTAGTGGTTGAATCTTGGAAAACTTTTGATGTTTCTCTGATTAAATAGATACTTTTGTACCTAGAAATAAATTTTGGAAAAAAATAAATAGCAAACTATGAGGCAGCCACAGTTCCCCCACTTCCAGCTGAAACGGCGGAAATTTGTCTTTTTCACCAAAGGTGGATCAAAACTTTTAACACCTAACCATTTGGCCAATTGTGCATTAAATATGGCCTAGTATTTTAGAAAAATGATTTGGTAAAATTTTACAAAAAATATTTGATAGGTTCTTCACAAAAAAACTTATTTTGAGCACTCAAAAAATGGAAAATTGTTTTTTCATGCAAAAGAAATAAAAACTCCCTTTGTCAATATTGTTTGCCAATCTAAGATGTAAACTTGTGCAAAATATGGCATCATTTGAACAAATATTTGATAGGTCTTTCACAAAAAACTCATTTTGAGCATTGAAAAATGAAATGAAAAATTTGTATGTAATCAATCATGACCAATTTATATGGTCAAAAAATCTGCAACTTGTTTGGTGCGCTCTGATTGGTTCATAGGCATATCACGCAGATCATGCCTCAACCACCGTTGGATGCTTCTGGATCCAACGGCAGCCCTCACCCCCTCACCCTCTCACCCAAACCCTAACTTCCCTGATCCACTCCTCTCCCCCGATCCACTCTCCCCCTCTCGCCCCACAGCCGCCCCCAACCCCACCCCCACCGCCACCGTCGACGGCCCTCACCGTAGACAAGGTCGAGGCTGACCCAAGATCGAGCCCATGCCCAGATTCACGAGTGGAGCCCCGCGAAGCTGCCCGCAAACTGCTCCTCTTCCCCACCCCCGATTCCTCTCCAATCTCCGCCGCCGCCGCCGATCCCCACCCCCACCGGCGACCTCGTCTCCCCGTCTCCGGCCCCATCCCCACCTCCAGCCGACCTCCCTCCTCATCTCGTCCATCCACCCATGGAAACCCCCTTTTCCACAGATCCACCCACCCACCCACGCCCACCCATGGATGGATAGATGGGGCGCACCAGTTCCGGCGACGGCGGTGCCGGATCCACACCCACCTGCGTGATGGAGGCCGGCCGCATCGGGATCCACCGCCTGCTCTCGGTCTGGTGCGGCACACCGGACCACACCGGAGATTGCTACTGCGGTGGTCGTTGACGACGGCGCATCTCCGGCAGGACCTAGATGCCCAAGGTATGTACGCCATCCTTGCCAAGTCTTCCATCTCCTCTCATGTACGGCGGGACCTAGACTGATTACATTCATCTTGGGCATGCATACGTGGTTGGTGACCTCGCGTGCCGCCATTGCCGGAGGCTGGCTGGCTGGATGGACGGGCGTCCGCGGTGCCAGTGTTTTGCAGCCTTACATCTCAGGTGTGGTTTCTTCCTGCTGTCGTCCGGTACTCGTCCCTTGCTGTTCTAAATTTTCGTGAGGCTTGTGTTTGACATCTCTCGTCGGTGTTGTTTCCATCGCAGGGAAGACGCTTGCTAAAATGTGTGCATGCCAAGATTCATGTGGTTCTAGACTGATTGGTGAGATTACATTCGTACTGAAGTGTTACGCAAATGTTATCTGTTATGCTAACTGAACATACAAAGCCACTTCCAAGTAAATACTCCCTCCGTTCCAAAATAGATGACCCAACTTTGTATTAAATTTAGTACAAAGTTGGGTCATCTATTTTGGTACGGAGGGAGTAAAATCGTTTTGCTATGGTTCCTACTGCCTTCTGAATTTGTGTAGCAACCATCAATATCAAGTGTCTCATTAATTTGTCGATGGGTGCAAGGTTGTATAAACCATTGACATCAAGCATCTCATTAATTTTTCGCTCGGTACAAGGTTGCGCATACTTATCAGGAACCATCAACATCAAAGTATCTAATGAGGATACAATTCAAGCCTTGCGATAGCATGACCCATTGTGATGTTTTGTCCCCTACTGATTGTACCATTTGTTCAGTATGCATATGCGTCCACATATTCCAGGCTGCTATAGAACCACTGCTTATCCTTTATTCTCTTCTCTAGGCTCAGGTTCCACGAAAATACTCCTCTGTAATCGGCATGTAACATCATAAGCTTGTCTTTTCCACATGGCTGACAGCTATGTCATGTTTATCAGTAAAGATGTGTCTGGTTATTTGTATGTTAGCAGATAACCAGACTGATTGGTGATACTAAAATGTGTGCATCCTCTCGTTTGTTGTTACGCAAGAAGATGATGATGGAAGAGACATTACTTACATTCGTACTGAAGTGTTACAGTATGCATGTTTTGCTTAGTTGTAAAATCTGAGATATCGTACTGAATAGCATGCGAATGATGTTCACTCTGTTATGCTTCTAAAGCATCTGAATGATGTTCTTTGCTGTTTAAATGATGTTCAACTGCTATGGTTTGCTTCAGCTGGTGCGGATGGGAGGTGGATGCCCGCACGGATCCGGCGTCTCCAACCTCAGCATCCACAAGGAGGAGCGGCGACAATTACATACCCAACCATGGGGCAGCATCAATTCATGGTTGAGCCTCCCTCTACCTCTCTCACATTCCCTGATTTTGCTGCTGCTCTAAATTCACTTTCACTTGATTGAATCTAGTGCTACTGCTGTCAGTCCCTAGTCCCTAGTGCTACTACTCTAAATTCACTTGCATGTTTGACTAAATTCACTTGGCATTGCACTGCTTGCCAAATTGAGTTGCTTTCTTGCTGCCACCAAACGTCAGTACTCCCTAGTGTTGAACCAGTATTTACATGCTTGCAAATATTGGTCTGAATCTGCGATGCTCCCTAAAGTTGACTAAATCTCATGGAGTAGATTTCATTTTACCAATTGGTTTGAATCTATTTATACGCTTTACTGAATCGGCGGAAATATAGTACAGTTTTTCTTTGTAAACATAGCTAGCACCTCTGTTTTTGAAGTAGTTCCTTACTTACCTCAGTTTTGGAAGTAGTTCCTTACCTCTGTGTAAACTGAATTTGGTTCAGTTAAAAAACTGCACTACCTGACAGTTTTGGACAACGAGCTTCTTACTAAAAAACGAGTTCGTTATGCTCATAATTTCAAGTTGGCCTCTACATATGAGTTGTAAAGCATGTTCTAAGGTTTCCGTAGAGTACTTATTTGCTTTGTTTGGATGTACGGTTTGAGAGCAGCCATCTATTTAGTTTGTTGTCCAGAAATATAGTATAGTTTTTAAAAGCAACCAATTCATGATAAGACTTGGTGAGGCTGATGCACATAGCTACTTTCAGTACCTTGTTAACAGTGTTGAGGACAAGCTAAATCCTGTATCAGGGTCCTGTTCTTGTAAACATTATGTAAAGCTAAAATTCTTCCGTGTCTTGCTCTTTTGCTGGTGCCACTATACATGTTAGATTGCTAGATGTACTTGTTTCCATCTCAAATTACTTGGGTGCCATTCATATGTACATAAGATAATTGTATTGCAAAAAGAACTTCTATATAAATTTTGTTGGCTAACTTTCCATCTCAAATTAATTATTTCCATCTCATGTACTTTTAGTTTTTATTTTAAAAGTATTCGTGTAATATTTCTTATATCAGTGACATACTTTTTGTTCTCTTTTGAATGCCCAGATGTTTTGCATCAGCATGTCATTGCTAAGGAAGAAGCAGTACTTGAAGAAGCGGACTACATGTTTTCTTGTTGTGAAGCACTAGATAGTTCTATTTATTCTTTTCCTGTTCTAGAGTATTTCAGCAGCTGAATGCTTGAATACGTAATGTTGTAGGTTGCTTGGATCTGTATAAAGTATGGATGTGATGGAAATTTGTAGAATGTGAGTTTTGAGATATTTCTGTAATATTCAGCTAATTGGTGGTGATTCATATTGTTATTCAAATTGGTTTGAAAATGTTCGTTAAATGGGTCGGAGTTGGACCTTAAAAGGCCAAGGATCAAATTATACTGGACTGGGTACAAAATGAAACGAAAATAAATGAATGTGGAAAGGCCAAGGCCCGGGAAAGAAAAAGCCTGAAAAACATTGGGCTGGACTCATTTGGTTAAACATAATTTGGCAGAAAAAAAAGATAAAAAGGCTGAAATGTAGGGCTTGGCCCATGTGGCTGACTAAAATTAATAGGAAAAAAAAATAAAAAGGCCGAATTGTTGGGCTAGGCCCATGTGGAAAACTGAATTGGACCGGGCTGAATCTTGTGCCACATCAGCTTGCCACGCTGGACGCCTACGTGGCCTGGGGAGGTTGCTAGTGACCAAAACGCCACAGTAGACATATTTTGGTCATAAACGTCTACGACCTTCTCACAGAGAAGGTCGCTATAGTCAGTTTACGACCGCCAGCTTTTGACCTTCTGTTTTTGGTCACAAAAAGGTCATAAATGGAAATTTGTGACCTTTCAATGACCAATAGTCAAGGTCACAAGTTGACATATTTCTTGTAGTGAGCGTCACCGAACCTTAAGTGTGTAGACCCTACGGGTTCGGGAGACATGCAGACATGACCGAGACGGCTCTCCGGTCAATAACCAACAGCGGGATCTGGATACCCATGTTGGCTCCCACATACTCCTGGATGATCTCATCGGATGAACCACGATGTCGAGGATTCAATTAATCCCGTATTCAATTCCCTTTGTCAATCGGTACGTTACTTGCCCGAGACTCGATCGTCGGTATCCCAATACCTCGTTCAGTCTCGTTACCGGCAAGTCACTTTACTCGTACCGTAATGCATGATCCTGTAACCAATCACTTGGTCACTTTGAGCTCATTATGATGATGCATTACCGAGTGGGCCCAGAGATACCTCTCCGTCATACGGAGTGACAAATCCTAGTCTCGATCCATGTCAACCCAACTGACACTTTCGGAGATACATGTAGTGCACCTTTATAGTCACCCAGTTACGTTGTGACGTTTGGTACACCCAAAGCACTCTTACGGTATCCGGGAGTTACACGATCTCATGGTCTAAGGAAGAGATACTTGACATTGGAAAAGCTCTAGCAAAACGAACTACACGATCTTGTGCTATGCTTAGGATTGGGTCTTGTCCATCACATCATTCTCCTAATGATGTGATCCCGTTATCAATGACATCCAATGTCCATAGTCAGGAAACCATGACTATATTGATCAACGAGCTAGTCAACTAGAGGCTCACTAGGGACATATTGTGGTCTATGTATTCACACGTGTATTACGATTTTCGGATAATACAATTATAGCACGAATAAAAGACAATTATCACGAACAAGGAAATATAATAATAATCCTTTTATTATTGCCTCTAGGGCATACTTCCAACACAATGAACCCAAAATGCCCTTCGCAAAATGTTCATCATTTCTGGATTGGGCTAAAACCCCTCGCAAAAATGGTGCACACTTTTCTAGGACATTCTGGATTTTTTTTAATTAAATCATAAGTATTTGAATTTGGACATTTAAATGCTATAAAATATTTTAAATGTCCAAATAATCTTGAAAGCATTTAAGGGTTGTTGGAAATAGTTTCAAAAGTGCCCACAATTATTTTCAGGATTTTACAAAATGAATTAGTATTTTTACTAATTCAAAACAGAGAAATAAAATAGAAAACTGAAACAAAAGAAGAGAGAGAAAGAAAGGATAACTACCTGGGCTTACCTCTTGTGCAACCCACCTGGACGGCCCAGCTGGCTGGCCAGCCCACCAGGGGCATGCCTGTCTTCTTCCGCATGCCAGCGCACGAAGCAGCTCGGTGGCGAGCGCCGACGTCGCGCGTGGCCACCTCCTGCTTGCTGCAGCCTCCCCGACGTCGCCCTGGCGACGCCACACCCCCCCGACCTCTCTCTCACTCTCCCCGAGCTCCTCTCCTCCCCTGGCTCTCTCGCACGCAACCACCGAGCGTTGTCGTCGCCGTCGACGAACACCACCACGGCCATCGCCTCTCCGTGCTGTCCAGAGGCTCCACCTCGATGCCACGGAGCCCCAAGATGAAGCACGCGCTCGCGGGACGCCCGAAGCGATGCCATCATCCTCATCCTCGCCGCCGGCAGCCGGAGATCCCTCTCGCCGCCCCGCTCGCTTCAGCCCCTCCCCGAGCTCGCCGACGACGCCATAGAGATCTCTGTGAGGCCCTGACTGTTTCCCCTCCTTCAATTTTCTCGCTCCCGCGCCGTAGCACCCTCGCCGCACTTAACCGAGCTTCGGTCGCCGCCGATGATGTCGCCGCCGTGGCTAGAGCTCACGCGCGTCGCGCCCGAGCACGCTCCCATGCTCAGCATGTCCCTAGCAACCCGCTGACACCACCCTCTCGCCCAGAGACGCCCAGTAGCGCCAGACCGAGCTCGCCCGAGCTCCGGCCGCCGCCAAACACGTCGCCGGCGCCATTTCCGGCGACCCCGAGCCCAACCACCTGCACCACCCGCTGCGGCTCGCCCCCAGCTACCCATAGAGCCCAACGGCGCCCCGAACGGTGCCCTGTAGGTGAAACCCGCACCTGCACCGCCGCGTTTGGCCTCGCCGGCGGCTAAACTCCGGTGAGTTGACCCTGCTGGCCCCGTTTGACCAAGGGTGGGCCCAGTTTGACCCCCTGGGTCAATGACAGGTGGGCCCGACCCTGTTAATTAATTAGGATTAGTACTAATTGAATTTACTGTCA
Organism: Aegilops sharonensis; assembly: GCA_904067115.1. Classification (NCBI taxonomy): domain Eukaryota; kingdom Viridiplantae; phylum Streptophyta; class Magnoliopsida; order Poales; family Poaceae; genus Aegilops; species Aegilops sharonensis. The sequence goes on along the minus strand of LR880972.1, from coordinate 193,502,786 downwards.
GGTTTGACTTGGACCGTTCCGTTGACCACTGACGTCACCCTGATGTAATGCTGACACAGTAATTTATTTACTGGAATTATTCTTACACAGGAAATTCCAGAAAATACCACAAACTTTAAAAAATCATAGAAATTAATCTGTAGCTCCAAATACAAAGATTTATATATGAAAAATGATCAGAAAAAACCAATATATCCATCTGTACTGGTTTCATGCATGTTTAAACAAGTTAACTTGATGTTTAGTGCAAAACATGATAAAGCACTATTTAAGATCACAAATGAGTTTGAACTTTGAATCTTTGGTTCAAAATAGCTCAAACCCATCTGATTATAGTTGCATTAGCCCAACACACTCATTTTACCATGTCATGATCATGCATCATATTGTGCATTGCATTGATTGTGTTTCTTTCTCTCTTGCCGGTATTTGTTCCCTCTCGATAGACGTGATTCGACGATGAGTTCGATGACACCGATGAAGAACTATAATATCTTCAGAAGTGCCAGGCAAGCAAAACCCCCTTGTTCATCTCGATACAATCCCACTCTCTCACTCCTGCTCTCTTTTACTGCATTAGGACAACAACGATTCATCTGTTACTTGCTGCGGTAGCTGAACCCCTTTATCCTCTGCATGACCTGTCATTCCAAAGTAAATAGATGAAACCCACTAGCATGAGTAGGAGTTGTTTGAGCCCTGTTGTGCCTACTCATTCATGCTTGTTTGTCGTGCCTGCTACTGCTTAGAGTTGAGTCAGGTCTGATTCATCGGGGATGAATCGGAGGTATGTGAACATGTCCTACTGTGTGTGAGCTAAGTGGGTGAACACGATTTGGTAAAGGTAGCGGTGAGAGGCCATGTAGGAGTACATGGTGGGTTGTCTCATTGCAGCCGTCCTCAGGAACTGAGTTCTGTGTTTGTGATCCATGAAACAGTTACTACCACACATTGGGATCCTTAATTGACCCTCTCGACTTATTAACCACTCTTGTCCTCTGTCCGGGAGTTGCAAAGTAGTTTCTGGTGTTTGTAGCATGCTGGGGGCCGCACGCAGCGCTGACCTTAGGGGTGGGCTGTGTTGCGGTAGGCACGTGGCACGGTGTACCGATTCGCCCGTTTGGATTCTCGGGAACCCTGCACACATCGTTCGGGGCCGTTAGTGGAAACCTCGGCCGGACTCCCTGCGGATGGAACCCGAATAGGCGATAAACCTGGACTAGGGACTCGTGTGTTTAGTGAGGTCGTGGCCGACACCCTCGCTGGGCTTCCGCTTGAAGGTTGCCGAGTACATGTCGTGTAAACGGCGGTAAGTGGTGAGAGCGTGTGTGAAGAAGTACACCCCTGCAGGGTTAACATCATCTATTCCAATAGCCGTGTCCGCGGTAAAGGACTTCTGGGTTGCCTATAACAGTTCATAGACAAGTGAAAGTGGATTCTCTAAAACTCGCAAGATAAGTGTGAGTGCTATGGATGGCCTTCTCGTAGGGAGACGGGAGCGGATCCATAGTGGTGTATTGATATGGTGAATATGTGCACTCGTGTGCGCCACCTCAAAAGAGTTACTTGCAGTCGTAGTTCAGGATAGCCACCGAGTCAAAGCTGGCTTGCTGCAGTTAAACTCCACCACCCCCTTTGTTGATAATGATGCATATGTAGCTAGTTCTGATGTAAGTCTTGCTGGGTACATTTGTACTCACGTTTGCCTATTTTATGTTTTGCAGAGAGACGTAAGTCTCGCTAGTAGTTCCGCGTGGACTTCAACGTTTAGCTTGTTACCTCAGCTACGATCTTGTGCCCTCGGCAGGATCTGGTAGATAGTCAGGCTTCTCAGCCTTTTTCATTTGTAGATGTTTGTACTCAGACATGTTAAGCTTCCGCATGTGTTTGATTTGTATGCTCTGAATGTTGGATCATGAGACCCATGCTTGTAATATCTCGCTCCTCGGAGCCTAATGAATAAATACTTGAGTCCTAGAGTTATGTTGTGATGCCATGTTGTATCTACACATATCGGGCATATTGTGTGTATGTTTAAAATGATTGGTATGTGTGGCATCCGACAATCTAGTTGTTTATCCTTGGCAGCCTCTCTTATGGGGAAATGTAGTCTAGTGCTTCCTTGAGCCACAGTAGTCCGCTACAGCCCGGTTCACCGGAGTCCTGCTAGCCCAGCACTACTGCTCAGGACACTTGACTAGCCGGCATGTGTTTCACTTCGTTCCTGTGTCTGTCCCTTCGGGGAGGCGGCCGGAGAATAGCGGCGGCACCGGCGGCGGGGCGGGGCGGGGAGAGAGGGTGAAGCGTTGGGAGCAGAGGGACTGCTAGTGTCCCCGACAGGCGGGCCAGGGGGGCAAGCGCGTGCGTCGCAGCCGTCCGCGCGCGTCCGGTTTCATCCCAAACCGAGCGCAAGTTTGGACCAAAAATAGATAAAAAACGAACGGAATCCGGACATTTGTGCGTTTTAAAGCCGTGCGCCGAACCGCTTTTTTTATCCCTTTTACCTTCAATGAACGGAGCCGGACGATCGCGCGGTGGAGTTGGCCTAAACGCGTCCGTCGAGCTCGCTTCCCCTTCGTGTCCTTTCACGGCGAGCTAGGCGAGAGGCGCCAAAGCGAAACCCGAAAGCACCGAAAGCGACGGGTGAGAGCCCTCGCCCCCGGCGCGTCTGCAGTGAAATGACTCTGGGCCCTGGGGGCCACGGCCACGGCCGCAGCGGTGGCCGGGTCCCGCCGCCGGGTGGACGATGCAACCGCTGCGTACCTCGCTGGGACCCGAGCACGCACGTTGACAAACCGCAAAGGTAGAAGACGGGGGAAAGGTGGCGGGATGGATCGAGCCGAGCGCCTCACCCTTTTACCGCACGGTGAACAACTGTAAATAAAAACTCGACGAACTTGTGCCAGTGCCGGTAGTCACGGCGCCGCTCCTCGCCGGCGTCGTGCATAGCGGCGCTTGTGCGTCGAGCCGTATGGTGTGGCTGCTGTTCCTGCTGGAGTCCATCTCCGGCCCATCCGGCTCTGAACGGCCCATGCATGAGAGCCGACTGCACTGCACGCAGCTCGTGCCATGCCAGCGCCACGCACAGTGCACGTATACGTGCAGCCGCAACGTAGTAACAAAAGAGGCCAGACGGGAGCAGCGTCAGCATGGGCCTATGGCCGCGGAGCAAATGCCGCTGTCTGGCTAACCTAGTGCAAAACTGCACTGTACACGCCGCGGCAGTGAGTCAGACGCCGAGCCAGTAATAACCAGCAGGCCGCAGCTAAACCTACGTACGTGCTCGACGTAGTACGTACGAACAGTTCGTCTCACTGTGCCACGACACAGGCTCCGTTCAGCCACGCACGCACACAAAGATATTTCTACTCTACCCGTAGCATGCATGCACAAAGACACTGTACGTAGGATCGTTTCTCACTTATTTCTTCGTTTTAACAGCGCCGATGGCCTGCATGCAGCTGCTAGTACTTCAACCATTTATTGCGCTTGCATTGTATTTTTTTTATTTTTTTGCTCGAAGAAATGGAAGGGTTCGACTGGGTTGGGGCCTGGCATTCTTTTTTTTGAGGGTTGGGGCCTGGCATTAATGAGATGGGGATCGTGCTTTCTCCGATCCGATCCGGTCGCGCCAATAATTCATGCCGGCACGAGGAACGTCTGAACCGGCCGTGCGTAGCTTCTCCCTTCAAAGCCCCGCCCATTGGCTACCACTTCGTTGTGGTGTACGTAGGGTCTCCACGTCTCACCCTACGATTGCGATGTATAGATCACATCTTGATCTTGGCATGTATTCAAGTGCTGCTCTAGCCGTGGATTTGACCAGAATTTATGGATTGTCACGGGCCAAACATGTGCCCGCGCGCGGTCTAAGCATGAACTAACGTACGTACTCCTACTACGGTATGTGGTAGGACCACGTGCTCCTGGTCTTCACGTACAGTGCTGCTGGAACAGTACGGCGAGCTCGGGTTTTAGGGCCGTGCGTGTGGTGGGACGTTGGTTGAGATTTGCGTGTACCGACACTAAGCATGTTGCGTCAGTTAATTCTTCTAGAGTGGTACGTCGTGCCGGTCTACGTAACCCGACACAAATCATCTACCAGTAGCAACGTTGTCGATCGGGAGGAACGAACGTAGTACTCTTTTGTGACATCCATAGCACCTTGACAGACACCGGCATTGCTCTCTTTGTTCGAAAATAATTGTCGCTCAAACGGATCTGTCTAGATGTATCATTTATATTTTTTCTGTTTCATAATATAAAAGCGTTTTTATAAGACCGAGGAAGTATGTGTTTGAGCGATACTTATTTTCAGATGGAATAGTATTTCAAACCGCCCTTGCCACCCAAAAAAGAAGGGTCGCGCTAACTGCCACACGTGTGACAGGAAGGGAGACGCATCACACGTTTCTAATGTAAACAGATTGCCACGTCATCGCATGCATGCATGCAGGAATCTTTTTGGATTTTCAGTTTTTAAAATGTTTTATCTCTTAAACGAAAAATCCGATTGAAAATCCGTTTTCAGCATTAAATCCCTCGCGATGAGATCTTCGAAACTAGATCACATGTTGATATGTTTTGATGAAATTTTTTTTGGATTAAAAGTCGCCATGTCTATTGCATATGAATTGCCATATTGTTTACACTGAAGTTGCCATGATATATTTCAGCTATTTTCTTCTACATTTAAAAGTAAATTTTGACATTTATAAAACGGGGAATTAAGAAACTAGATTTGTCATGAACCATAAACTAAAATTGCCATGATACATGCACGTAAAATTGCCATGGTTCATACAAAAAATAATTTTCATGATCAAAGTACTGAAGTTGCCATCATCAAAATACTAAAATTGCCATGATCTACAAACTAAAATTGCCCCATGGCAACTTTAGTTTAAGCCCTATGGCAACTGCAGTGTAAACATCGTGGCAACTTCTAGCAAAAAAAAAAAATTCGTTAAAACATATTAACATGGGGTCTAGTTTTGAAGATCTCGTCGAGACGGATTTAATGGTGAAAACGGATTTTTAGTTCGCTTTTTTATTTAGGAGATACAACATTTTTAAGCCGAAAATCAAAAAAAAAATCTGCTAATGTCATCTATTTATACGTGACAAAATGAGTGGTGATGGAGGCGTGTGGACGATGTGCAAGCGCCCACACGTGTGGGCGTTAACATTTCCGAAAAAGAATGTCCCAACGGGACAGCCCAAGCGCCGAGTAAATATAACCAAGCGTGTCAGCCAAGACAGTGTCGCAGCACATCCTTTTTGCCAAGTGTTCCATTCCACATCCTTTCCGCAGCACCACTGCACGAAGCCCGCCTCCACCACTGCTCGGCATCTCTCCGCCGATGTGACGCACGGAGGTCGGATCGAACACTGATCCGGCGGTGACAACTCTGGCCCGGCGACGTGTACGCGGCTCCGTGAACCTGCGCCATGCCCCTCCCCTCCACAAAGCTCTGAGTTGACTTATCCCTGCGCGCGCGCGGTGGCCGGGCAGGCAGACTGCGGCGATATGCTCGCCACGCTGCAAGTACCGATGCACGCAACGCTACGACCCGCCCTGGTGCGTTGCATGCATGCAACGCCCCTACCGTCACGCTACGGCCCACGTGGCCGTCAACTTTAACTTCCACCACCAGGATATATACGTGTACATACGCAAAATCCATTTTACAGCGGCAAAGTGAAGAAAGAAAAAAGAACAGAGTCCACTTTGACAGTGTTCATTGTGAAAAAATAGAATATATTTTATTTTTTTTACCCCTACAGGAGTACGTAGGAATATAGTGGGTCTTTTAAAAATGCGATCGGGTAATCCGGTGGTTCGTCTGTGGAGGAGCCAGCATACGGAAAGCGGCGTGATGATGATTAGCTACGGGACTACGGTGGCGAGTCTTTTTATAATCATGGGTGATGGAGTGCTCGCAGGTGCCACTACCGACGGGATCCCTATCCGCTTTCGCTCGCGATCTTCATCATCCACATGGGTTAACGGAAAGGCAAGCCTCTGCCGCCCCCAAAAGAGGTAAAGAACCATCATCAGAGCCCTCGTTTCCCGTTGCCCCGCCTTATTATTTTATCGCCGACTACTTTTTCGGGTGTGTTGCTATCTGGGGAGCGCTAACCGGAACAGGTTACCGTATCTGTCTCGTGTCGATCACGGGCTCGCCGCCGTAACACTTTTCTACAACAGTCCACGCTCCTTTTCGAAAGAAAAAAATTGTCTTACTAACTCGGGGGCTAACCATCCCATGGTCGCACGTGAGCATCCGGCGTGATTGTCTGTCTTTGTGATCGACGGAGCTCGTTGTCCTTCTGAGACAAAAAAAAAGGGCCGTCTTGTCTTCAATCTCTATATATGGGCTTTGGTTCCGAAAATACCAAACGGAGACCTAGCTTCATGAAGGTCTTAATTTGAAAACTTTTAAATTTGAATTTTCTGTTTCAAAACATTCAGAAAAAAATACGCAGATATCTAGAGGCATAATGTATGTGTGTGTGGAAAAAAAAATCTGACGCTATGTTTGGATGTATGGACTGGGAGGTAATATTGGCATTTGGCATTTGTAACTCCCGAATGCCAGCGTTTGAATGCACTGGGGATGCACTGGGTATTCGGTTGTGGCATCGTAGCCTGATATTGGACATAGCGCGCCAAGACTAGCGAGTGCCCGCGCGAATACCTTGCCTCCCTGCTCTGTTTTCGGCTGAAATTGCGCAGTCTGGATCGCTTACCTCTTCAACCCTCCCCGTTCCCGCCCGAAAACAGAGAACACAGGCCGCAGGAGAAGCGGCGCGGGAGAACAGCGGCGGCGCAGGTGGGTGCTCATCTCCCGCCGCCGTCCTCCTCCTTTCCCATCTCCGGCAGGTCTCCTCCATCTCCTGCTCCTCCTCCTCCTTCTCCCCTTGCTCCGGTAGGCCTTCTCCTCGTGCTTCATCTCCCCTTGTTCTCCCCAATCTCCCCAGCCCTTTCAGGTCCGATGGCCGCCGGCGACCCGTCCCTTGGATTGTCCCTCTCCCATCCCTACCGGCGGTAGCTCCGTCCATCTACCACCCCCATCCGCCCTTCTCCCTCTCCTACTCAACCCTAATCCCATGACCTCCCCTCCCTCCCATTCAGATCTGATGGCCGCTCCCCCTCTTCCCCATCACAGTTCGTCCCTCCTCCCCAATATGGTTGCATACTAAGATACTAATCTGTCTTAAATTAACTCTACTGCAAGTTATTTGTCTTGGATTGGCACATCCCTGTAGACCAACTGAAGGTATGTTCAGAGATAATTTCTGCTATCAGTAAGGAAAAAATAAGTTTTGTATGGCCATGCATTCATGTGGTGAAGAGAACTAGAATCAGTATTTGACTATATAGTGAATGCTTGTTGTGCCCTGTCTTAAATGACTGAATGCTTGCTGAAATTTTGATAGCTTGTTGTAGCATAAATTAGTACAATTTTTTTGATAGCTTGTATTATATGTATGATTGGTATCTTACTTGCTTATGTCATATGGCTGATTGACGACTTGTCCTTAATAGCTAGCCGTAGCATAAATTTTGAAATGCTTGTTGTACCATGTCTTTGTATATTTACTTGTGTCATTGAATGAGGCATGAATGTATAATTTGTGAAATGTAATGTAGCTGCACCATGTCTGACATGGACTTGGTTGCTTACATAAACGAGGAGAACAAAAGAAGAAAGAGGAGACAGATAGTTTTGACCAAACTGTACTTTGAATCGTTTCTTCTTGGGATAGCATATCTTAGTACGAAGAGGGCACCAAGGGATTTAGGGAGTTTTAGTGACGATGAGGAAAAGAACATTCATCGGAAGTATTTTCTAAAAGGAATGTATGATGGGGCAGAAGTAACATGCTATGATCAGTTGTGTTTAACTAAAAGAAACTTCCATGACTTATGCACCATGTTGCGTGAGAGGGCTGGTCTTCGTGACAGTGTCTATGTTTCCGTGGAAGAAAAGGTGGCAATGTTTTTGTTGGTAGTTGGCCATGGTATCAAAATGAGGATTCTGCGTGGCACTTACAAGCGCTCCTTACGGACTATTAGTACCCACTTTGACGATGTATTAACAGCGATTCTATCTCTAACCGGGGAGTTCATTAAGCTTCCTGATCCTTCTACTCAGCCACCTGATGATTACAAATGGAAGTGGTTTGGCAATGCACTTGGAGCGCTAGATGGGTGTCATGTTGATGTTTGTGTGCCTGTGTGTGACCAAGGGAGATATAGGAACAGGAAGCAAGCTATTTGCACTAACATGCTTGGTGTGGTTGATTGGAATATGAAATTTATGTATATCTTGCCTGGCTGGGAGGGTTCAGCTTCTGACTCAAGAGTCTTGCGTGATGCAATGAGGTTGAGCCGCCAAGATGCATTTGTCATACCACAGGGTATGACACTTCCTCTTGGTAATTCATTTCTCCTCTGTATAGTTGTTAGCTAACTCACTTGCTTGACACACTAGGGAAATATTATTTAGTTGATGCTGGTTACACCAATGGTCCAGGATTTCTCGCTCCTTTCAGATCGACTCGGTATGACTTAAAAGAGTGGGTATCAAGTCAACAATAGCCCGAAACTCCCAATGAGCTGTATAACTTGCGTCATTCTCGAGCTAGAAATGTAGTCGAGAGAACATTTGGGTTGTGGAAGAAAAAGTGGGCTTTCCTACGTTGTCAATCTTTCTTTGACATAAAGGACCGGGTATGATGTGTCCATATGGTGCTGAATAAGATGCAAACTAAATGGAAAATGCTTACGATGAACAAATATTATTGCAGGTTTGAATTATTAATGCTTGTTGTGTGTTACACAACTTTGCAAGGGATAGGCAACATGTGATGGATGATTTGTTGTTCGAGGAAGTGGATAATGAAATAGCCTATTCTGAAGATGATCCTCTAGATGATGCTAACTTAATTAGGAGTGTTCAAGTCAGCACTTCATGGACCAACTTTAGAGAGCAGCTAGCTAATGACATGTTTGACGAGTACCTCGTGAGACATGCTGAACTAGAGTTGGACTAGGATGTGCGGGTCGACTAGATAATGGTGTTATCTTTTGTGCTAGCTAGTTGATATGACTATGGTGGGATGTGTAGATCAACCTTGATATGACTTTGGTGGAATGTGTGACTTTTGGGTATTCTTGTTGGGGAACGTAGTAATTTCAAAAAAAATCCTACGCACACGCAAGATCATGGTGATGCATAGCAACGAGAGGGGAGAGTGTTGTCTATGTACCCTCGTAGACCGAAAGCGGAAGCGTTAGCACAACACGGTTGATGTAGTTGTACGTCTTCACGATCCGACCGATCAAGTACCGAACGTACGGCACCTCCGAGTTCAGCACACGTTCAGCCCGATGACACCCCTCGAACTCCGATCCAGCCGAGTGTTGAGGGAGAGTTTCGTCAGCACGACGGCGTGGTGACGATGTTGATGTTCTACCGACGCAGGGCTTCGCCTAAGCACCGCTACAGTATTATCGACGTGGACTATGGTGGAAGGGGGCACCACACACGGTTGGGAGAGATCAACTGATCAACTTGTGTCTAGTGGTGCCCCCTGCCCCCGTATATAAAGGAGCAAGGGGGGGGGGTGCGGCCGGCCAAGGGGAGGGCGCGCCAGGAGGAGTCCTACTCCCACCGGGAGTAGGACTCCCCCCTTTCCTAGTTGGAATAGGATTCGGGAGGGGGAAAGAGGAGGGAGAGAAGGGAGAGAAGGAAGGGGGGGGGGGGGCGCCGCCCCCCTCTCCTTGTC
>LR880972.1:193415510-193435233 GCA_904067115.1 Aegilops sharonensis | reverse complement strand
CTGTCCCAGATGAGTTTGGCAGATTCCAAAGCACTCACTCTTCCATATTGACCTTTGCTCAGATGGCCACATATGATATTCTTCGCTTGAGAATCGAGTTGCTTGAATCTCTTCACATCAGCATCATTCAGAGAGGGTGTGACTGAGGAAACAACTTTTGTCACAACATACCAGAGATCGTTGTCAATTGCTTCAAGATGCATTCGCATTTTGTTCTTCCAGTAGGGGTAGTCCGTCCCATCGAAGGTAGGACACCCTGCTGAGACCTTGATCATACCTGCGGTCGACATAACTAAAACTCCAGGTGGTTAAACCAAAATCACACAGAACAAGGGAGTACCTTGCTCTGATACCAATTGAAAGTGCGTTATATCGACTAGAGGGGGGGTGAATAGGCGATTTTTAGAGAATTTTACAAATTCTTCACTGAGGAATTTGCTGGTGAGGAAATTCCTTAGCGAAGAAATACATGCAGCGGAATAAGTACTTAGAAGTAAGCATAACAGATTACAAGCATAGTCATCATGATGAAATGAAGACAATCACAGAGTACAGAAAGCGTAATCACAGGATAACATAAGATGAAGACAAACGGACTGAAGAAATTGAACTGAGGAAATTGAGAAAGTCTTCAGTCAAAGTCTTCAAACACAGATATGAACAAACACTCAACACAGTAATGAGGAAATGAAAGGGTTGAGGAAATAGAACCAGTTAGGTTGGTGAAGACAATGATTTGGTAGACCAGTTCCAACTGCTGTCTCAGTTGTACGTCTGGTTGGAGTGGCTGAGTATTTAAACTCGAGGACACGCAGTCCCGGACACCCAGTCACTGAGCACGCAGCTCAGGACACCAAGTCCTCACCGTATTCTCCTTGAACTAAGGTCACGCAGACCTCGTCCAATCACTCGTGGTAAGTCTTCAGGCGACTTCCAAACCTTCACATACTTGGTCACTCGCGATCCACAATTCCTCTTGGATGCTCTAGACCTTGACGCCTAACCGTCCGGAAGAAGCACAGTCTTCAAAGGTAACAAGCGTCGGATCCACGCAGGATCAATTTCTTCAGTGATGCTCAATCACTTTGGGTTTGTAGGGGTTTGGTTTTTGGGATTTTCCTCACTTTGGGTTTTTCCTCACTTGATGATTTTCTCTCAAAGTCCTCAGAGGATGGGTTGCTCTCAAATGACAAGTGTCAAGTTCTCTTGGAGCAGCCAACCAACTAGTGGTTGTAGGGGGCGGCTATTTATAGCCTAGGGAGCAACCCGACATGATAAGACATAAATGCCCTTCAATGATATGACCGTTAGGTGGATAAGATATTTGGGACAGCTGGCGCGCAGCACAGCAACGTTCGGAAATTTGAACATCAAATTCCTCAGGGCTATCATGTTCCTCACTGTGTAGGCAATTCGCACTGGCGAATTCCTAACTCCTCAGTCAGAACAAATTCCTCAGTGACCAGAAGAGCTTCGTCTCTGTCACTGAAGAAATTGACTGAACTGTATGAGATTTCCAAAAGCTTCACTCGAAGGGATTGGTAGGTGTAGGATTTTGAGTTGAGCATCACATGGAAATTTTTCCTTAGTATTTCCTCGACCCCCTTTAACAGTACGGTGTTTCCTATGACTCAAGAAAGAGAAAATGAAACTACGAAAACAAAAGTTTTCACGCTTCATGTTCCTCAAATGAATACCAAGTCTTCAAGGTCACACCAATTTCTTCACTTTCAAAGTCTTCAGAAAGTCTTCAGAATATCAAAGTCTTCAGTTGAAGAACTTCATTTTTAGGGGTCGACTTTCACTGTAAATATCAAACTCCTCATAGACTTATAGGTCTGAGTACACTCACAAACGCATTAGTTACTTAACCTATAAGTCTTCAATACACCAAAATCACTAAGGGGCACTAGATGCACTTACATATATCTTTAGATCTTGCAGTCGAATCTTTTAGTTTCTTGTTTTATCACTAGCTTAGTCTATAAAAGAAAACTACAAAAAAAATGGAATTGAGTTTGTCTCACACGCTTCATCTTTTTAATATCTTTCGTGAAAATGATGGAAAGGAAAATTGTGCTCAAGTGCTAGAAGAAGAATGCATTAGAATGTTTGGCACTAAATATTTATATGATGAGCATGATTGCAATGTTGTTAGTATGAATTCCTTGAATATCCATGATGCTAATGATATGCAAAGCCACAAGCTTGGGGAAGCTATGTTTGATGAAGATGATATATTTTGTCCCCCAAGCTTTGATGAGCAACTTTACTTTGATGAAAGCATGCCTCCTATCTATGATGATTATTGTGATGACACGTATGATTTAAAGAATAATGATAACCATGAAGCTTTTCATCTTGATCTTAATTTTCAATCATATGATAGTTATTTTGTTGAGTTTGCTCCCACTACTATTCCGAGTGAGTAGAATTTTGCTTATGTGGGGAGTAGTAAAATTTCTATAAAAGTAGATCATGAAAAGAATGCTTCATGTGCTGGTTATATTTTTGAATTCATTCATGATGCTACTGAAAATTATTATGAGGGAAACATATGCTTGTAGGAATTGCAATAATATCAAGTTTCCTCTCTATGTGCTTAATGTTTTGAAGTTATGCTTGTTTTGCCTTCCTATGCTAGTTTATTATTGTTCCCATAAGTTGTTTGCTCACAAAATCCCTATGCATAGGAAGTGTGCTAGACTTAAATGTGCTAGTCATATTCTTCATGATGATCTCTTTATGTTTCAATTCTTATCTTTTATGCGAGCATCATTGAAATCATCATGCCTAGCTAGGGGCATTAAACGTTAGCGCTTGTTGGGAGGCAACCCAATTTTATTTTAGTTTCTTGCTTTTTGGTTCTGTTTAGTAATAAATAATCCATATAGCCTCTGGTTAGATGTGGTTTTATGTTTTAATTAGTGTTTGTGCCAAGTAGAACCTTTGGGAAGACTTGGGTGAAGTCTTTATGATCATGCTGTAAAAAACAGAAACTTTAGTGCTCACGAGATTAGCTAAAACTTTTTACTGGAGAATGATATTTAGTTGATTATTTTTGCAGATGATTGCTGGAAAAATTCCTCAGGTCCAACAATTTATTTTAGAATTTTTGGAGTTCCATAAGTATACGTTTGATACAGATTACTACAGACTTTCTGTTTTTGACAGATTCTGTTTTCTATGTGTTGTTTGCTTATTTTGATGAATCTATGAGTAATATCGGAGGATATGAACCATAGAGAAGTTGGAAAACAGTAGATTTAACACCAGTATTCAAGGACAACCAAGATCCTAAGCTTGGGGATGCCCCGTATGGCATCCCCTCTTTCGTCTTTGTTCATCGGTAACTTTACTTGGAGCTATATTTTTATTCACTACATGATATGTGTTTTGCTTGGAGCGTCATTTAATTTTGTTAGTATTTGCTTGCTATTACTTAGAATAATGTTTTGCATCTCTATTTTCAATAAAAATGTCAAGGATAGCTTTTACCATGCTTATTTTGCAAGTATACATGTTGCTGTTTCAAAACAGAAAGTTTACCGCTCTTGCAAAAATTCCCTAGAAAAGTCAGAATGTGATAAAATGTTGAAACCTTTTGCATAATAAGCTCTGATAAATTTACTACAGACTGTACTGTTTTGGCAGATTGCTGTTATGTTTGCATTGTTTGCATATGTTGGCTTGTTTAATGATTCTATTTGAGGATAGGAGTATTAAATATGCAGAGGCATTTAGTATGCAATGTTGAATAATAATTTTAGTGATTTGTTACAGTAGAAAATGATAAGGTTTTTGCATTGGTTTATACTAACTTATCTCACGAGTTCTTGTTGAGTTTGGTGTGGATGTAGTTTTTGAGATTTAGGGAAACCATGATATGAGAGGAATTAAGGAGACACAAAAGCTCAAGCTTGGGGATGCCCAAGGCACCCCAAGATAATATTTCAAGAAGTATCAAGCATCGAAGCTTGGGGATGCCCCGGTAGGCATCCCACCTTTCTTATTCAACAATTATCGGTTAGTATCGGTTGAGCCTAAGTTTTTGCTTCTTCACATGATGAGTGCTATCCTTAAAATGTCGTTTTATTTAGCTTTGCTTGCTGTTTGAATAATATCCCAAGATCTGAAATTCTTAAATGAGCGAGAGTCTTCACATAGCTACATAATTATTTAACTACTCATTGATCTTCACTTATATCTTTTTGGAGTAGTTTGTTATTTACTCGTGTGCTTCACTTATATCCTATGAGTAAATGGTTGAATGAATTGAATATCACAAATCTGAAATTATATATGGTTCATATGCTTATCCCATGGGGAGTAATGCCTTCACATATAATAAGTAGAGGTGGTAAATTTAGTGAAGGTTAGCAAACATTGTATTCGTCACTTGAACAATTCAGGAAAGAATATTGACGGAAGAGAGATTTCACATATAAATATACTATCTTGGACATCTTCTATGATTGTGAGCCCCATTAATTATTTTCAAACCTGAGAAAATTAGTTGAAGTTGGACAAGGAACACAACATAATGAGTTATGCTTGGGTATATTTGTATAGAAGTTATATTGTTATGGATCCTCTAACATGTGGTGCTTGCTATTTACAATCCTTTGCTAGCCAAAATATCTGTACTAAGCGGGAATACTGCTTGTGCATCCAAATCCTTGAACCAAGTTTCTTCCGTGAGTGTCCACCATATCTACCTATATGCGGTATTTACCTGCCTTTCCAAGTAAATTTGCATGTGCCAAACTCTAAACCTTCAAATAATAATCTGTTTTGTATGCCCGAATCGCTCATGTAGCGACTAGGGGCTGTCAGTATCTTCCATGCTAGGTGGGTTATTCTCACGATGAGTGGACTCCGCTCATCATTCACGAGAAAAATGGCTGGTAACTGGGATGCCCAGTCCCATGATCCAAAGATCGAAATCAAATAAAAAACAATTGCAAACAAAACTCCCCCAGGATTGATGTTAGTTGGAGGCACCCATTGTTTCGGGCAAGCCATGGATTGATGATTGTTGGTGGAGGGGGAGTAAAATCTTTACCTTTCTGCGTGGGAACCGCCTATAATGTATGTAGTATGGAAGATATTGGGAACTCTTGGTCGCTATGTTGACAATGAAAGCATACCTCTCAAAATTATTTTCATCTCTGTCTTCGAGCTCTGGTACCTCTGCAAATCCCTGCTTCCCTCTACGAAGGGCCTATCTTTTACTTTTATGCAAGAGTCAGTAGTATTCCTTCTCATTCCAACCTACTCTTTAGTTGGCAAGCATCATGTGATGGAAAGATCTGAGCATATATGGCCATTCAAATATATTTGATCATGAATTATTATTGTTGACAATTATCTATATGATAAATGAGTTGGGAGACGAAACATTAAGCCCCTATCTTTCTCTGTGTTGGATGGATGCTATTTGTTCTAAAAATATGCTTTGAGTGGTAGCAATCATGGAAGACTAAAAGATAGTTGAGTATGTGAAGTTTGCTGAATCAAAGCTCTGACATAGACTCTTCCTGAAAATAAGATGAATTGTAACTGTTTGATGACTAATAACACAGTTTGTTAGTTTTCAAGAAAGTTTATGATCTATACTTTAACATGTGAATAGCTTGTTACTTGACCATGAAAAGTTCTATGAGTTGAACTACTGTTATGACATATAATTATGCTAGAAAAAGGTGATTGAAATTATCATTGATCAAACTTATGGACCTGCTAGCATTCACACTTCATAAATTCTTTCTTTTATCATTTACCTACTCGAGGACGAGCATGAATTAAGCTTGGGGATGCTGATACGTCTCCAACATATCTATAATTTATGAAGTATTCATGCTATTATATTATCCGTCTTGGATGTTTATGGGCTTTATTATGCACTTTTATATTACTTTTGGGACTAACCTATTGACCCAGAGCCCAGTGCCAGTTTTTGTTTTTTCCCTTGTTTAAGTGTTTCGAGGAAAAGTAATATCAAACGGAGTCCAAACGGAATGAAACCTTCGGGAAAGTTATTTTTGGAAAGAAAGCAATCCGGGAGACTTGGAGTGCACATCAGGGGATCAAAAAGGAAGGCACGAGGCAGGGGGGCGCGCCCACCCCCCCTGGGAGAGCCCTCCACCCTCGTGGGCCCCTCGTGGCTCCCCTGACGTATTTCTTCATCCTATATATACCAATATACCCTAAAACCATCGGGGAACAGAATAGATCTAAAGTTCCGCCGCCGCAAGCCTCTGTAGCCACCAAAAACCAATCGGGACCCTGTTCCGGCACCCTGCCAGAGGGGGAAATCCCTCATCGG
Organism: Aegilops sharonensis; assembly: GCA_904067115.1. Classification (NCBI taxonomy): domain Eukaryota; kingdom Viridiplantae; phylum Streptophyta; class Magnoliopsida; order Poales; family Poaceae; genus Aegilops; species Aegilops sharonensis. The sequence continues at coordinate 193,428,905 of LR880972.1, read as the reverse complement.
TGGCCATCTTCATCATCCCGGCGCTCTCCATGACGAGGAGGGAGTAGTTCACCCTCGAGGCTGAGGGTATGTACCAATAGCTATGTGTTTGATCTCTCTCTCTCTCTCGTGTTCTTGAGGTGGTACGATCTTGATGTATCGCGAGCTTTTCTATTATAGTTGGATCTTATGATGTTTCTCTCCCTCTACTCTCTTGTAATGGATTGGGTTTTCCCTTTGAAGTTATCTTATCGGATTGAGTCTTTAAGGATTTGAGAACACTTGATGTATGTCTTGCCGTGCTTATCTGTGGTGACAATGGGATATCACGTGATCCTCTTGATGTATGTTTTGGTGATCAACTTGCGGGTTCCGCCCATGAACCTATGCATAGGGGTTGACACACGTTTTCGTCTTGACTCTCCGGTAGAAACTTTGGGGCACTCTTTGAAGTTCTTTGTGTTGGTTGAATAGATGAATCTGAGATTGTGTGATGCATATCGTATAATCATACCCACGGATACTTGAGGTGACATTGGAGTATCTATGTGACATTAGGGTTTTGGTTGATTTGTATCTTAAGGTGTTATTCTAGTACGAACTCTATGATAGATCGAACGGAAAGAATAGCTTCGTGTTATTTTACTACGGACTCTTGAATAGATCATTCAGAAAGGATAACTTTGAGGTGGTTTCGTACCCTACAATAATCTCTTCGTTTGTTCTCTGCTATTAGTAACTTTGGAGTGACTCTTTGTTGCATGTTGAGGGATAGTTATATGATCCAGTTATGTTATTATTGTTGAGAGAACTTGCACTAGTGAAAGTATGAACCCTAGGCCTTGTTTCCTATCATTGCAATACCGTTTGTGCTCACTTTTATCATTAGTTACCTTGCTGTTTTTATATTTTCAGATTACAAAAACCTATATCTACCATCCATATTGCACTTGTATCACCATCTCTTCGCCGAACTAGTGCACCTATACAATTTACCATTGTATTGGGTGTGTTGGGGACACAAGAGACTATTTGGTTGTAGGGTTGCTTGAGAGAGACCATCTTCATCCTACGCCTCCCACGGATTGATAAACCTTAGGTCATCCACTTGAGGGAAATTTGCTACTGTCCTACAAACCTCTGCACTTGGAGGGCCAACAACGTCTACAAGAAGAAGGTTGTGTAGTAGACATCAGGAGGCACCACCTTGAGACACAACGATTGATCCCTTGGATCTCTTAGCCGTGTGCGGTGCCCCCCTCCACCATAATCCAGCTCGATCATATCGTAGCGGTGCTTAGGCTAAGCCCTGCAACGGTAGAACATCATCATCGTCACCACGCCGTCGTGCTGACGGAACTCCCCCTCAAAGCTCGGCTGGATCGGAGTTCGAGGGACGTCATCGAGTTGAACATGTGCTGAACTCGGAGGTACCATACGTTCGGTACTTGATCGTCGGATCGTGAAGACGTACGACTACATCAACTGCGTTGTGCTAACGCTTCCGCTTTCGGTCTACGAGGGTACGTGGACACACTCCCCGTCTCGTTGCTATGCATCACCATGATCTTGCGTGTGCGTAGTTTTTTTTTTTGAAATTACTACGTTCCCCAACAGTGGCATCCGAGCCAGGTTTTATGCGTTGATGTTATACGCACGAGTAGAACACAAGTGAGTTGTGGGCGATACAAGTCATACTGCTTACCAGCATGTCACACTTTGGTTCGACGGTATTGTTGGATGAAGCGGCCCGGACCGACATTATGCGTACGCTTACATGAGACTGGTTCTACCAACGTGCTTTGCACACAGGTGGCTGGCGGGTGTCAGTTTCTCCAACTTTAGTTGAACCGAGTGTGGCTACGCCCGGTCCTTGAGAAGGTTAAAACAACACTAACTTGATGAACTATCATTGTGGTTTTGATGCGTAGGTAAGAACGGTTCTTGCTCTGCCCGTAGCAGCCACGTAAAACATGCAACAACAAAGTAGAGTACGTCTAACTTGTTTTTGCAGGGCATGTTGTGATGTGATATGGTCAAGGCATGATGCTATATTTTATTTTATGAGATGATCATGTTTTGTAACCGAGTTATCGGCAACTGGCAGGAGCCATATGGTTGTCGCTTTATTGTATGCAATGCAATCGCCCTGTAATTGCTTTACTTTATGACTAAGCGGTAGCGATAGTCGTAGAAGCAATAGTTGGCGAGACGACAACGATGCTACGATGCAGATCAAGGTGTCACACCGGTGACGATGGTTATCATGATGGTGCTTCGGAGATGGAGATCACAAGCACAGGATGATGATGGCCATATCATATCACTTATATTGATTGCATGTGATGTTTATCTTTTATGCATCTTATCTTGCTTTGATTGACGGTAGCATTATAAGATAATCTCTCACTAAATTTCAAGATAAAAGTGTTCTCCCTGAGTATGCACCGTTGCCAAAGTTCATCGTGCCCAGACACCATGTGATGATCGGGTGTGATAAGCTCTATGTCCATCTACAACGGGTGCAATCCAGTTTTTGCACACGCAGAATACTCAGGTTAAACTTGACGAGCCTAGCATATGCAGATATGGCCTCGGAACACTGAGACCGAAAGGTCGAGCGTGAATCATATAGTAGATATGATCAACATAGTGATGTTCACCATTGAAAACTAATCCATTTCACGTGATGATCGGTTATGGTTTAGTTGATTTGGATCACGTGATCACTTAGATGATTAGAGGGATATCTATCTAAGTGGGAGTTCTTAAGTAATATGATTAATTGAACTTAAATTTATCATGAACTTAGTACCTGATAGTATTTTTCATGTCTATGTTTGTTGTAGATAGATGGCTCGTGTTGTTGTTCCATTGAATTTTAATCCGTTCCTTGAGAAAGCAAAGTTGAAAGATGATGGTAGCAATTACACGGACTGGGTCCATAACTTGAGGATTATCCTCATTGCTGCACAGAAGAATTACGTCCTGGAAGCACCGCTAGGTGCCAAACCTGCTGCAGGAGCAACACGAGATGTTATGAATGTCTGGCAGAGCAAAGCGGATGACTACTCGATAGTTCAGTGAGCCATGCTTTACGTCTTAGAACCGGGACTTCAACGACGTTTTGAACATCATGGATCATATGAGATGTTCCAGGAGTTGAAGTTAATATTTCAAGCAAATGCCCGGATTGAGAGATATGAAGTCTCCAATAAGTTCTACAGCTGCAAGATGGAGGAGAATAGTTCTGTCAGTGAGCATATACTCAGAATGTCTGGGTATAACAATCACTTGATTCAAGTGGGAGTTAATCTTCCGGATGATAGCGTCATTGACAAAATTCTTCAATCACTGCCACCAAGATACAAGAGCTTCGTGATGAACTATAACATGCAAGGGATGGATAAGACGATTCCCGAGCTCTTCGCAATGCGAAAGGCTGCGGAGGTAGAAATCAAGAAAGAGCATCAAGTATTGATGGTCAATAAGACCACCAGTTTCAAGAAAAAGGGAAAAGGGAAGAAGAAGGGGAACTTCAAGAAGAACAACAAACAAGTTGCTGCTCAGGAGAAGAAACCCAAGTCTGGACCTAAGCCTGAGACTGAGTGCTTCTACTGCAAGCAGACTGGTCACTAGAAGCGGAACTGCCCCATGTATTTGGCGGATAAGAAGGATGGCAAGGTGAACAAAGGTATATGTGATATACATGTTATTGATGTGTACCTTACCAGAGCTCGCAGTAGCACCTGGGTATTTAATACTGGTTCTGTTGCTAATATTTGCAACTCGAAACAGGGACTACGGATTAAGCGGGCACTGGCTAAGGACGAGGTGACGATGCGCGTGTGAAACAGTTCCAAAGTCGATGTGATCGCCGTCGGCACGCTACCTCTACATCTACCTTCGGGATTAGTATTAGACGTAAATAATTGTTATTTGGTGCCAGCGTTGAGCATGAACATTATATTTGGATCTTGTTTGATGCGAGACGGTTATTCATTTAAATATGAGAATAATGGTTGTTCTATTTATATGAGTAATATCTTTTATGGTCATGCACCCTTGAAGAGTGGTCTATTTTTGATGAATCTTGATAGTAGTGATACACATATTCATAATGTTGAAGCCAAAAGATGCAGAGTTGATAATGATAGTGGAACTTATTTGTGGCACTACCGTTTGGGTCATATTGGTGTAAAGCGCATGAATAATTCCATACTGATGGACTTTTGGAATCACTTGATTATGAATCACCTGGTACTTGCGAACCATGCCTCATGGGCAAGATGACTAAAACGCCGTTCTCCGGAACTATGGAGCGAGCGACTGATTTGTTGGAGATCATACATACTGATGTATGTGGTCCAATGAATGTTGAGGCTCGTGGCGGGTATCGTTATTTTCTCACCTTCACAGATGATTTAAGCAGATATGAGTATATCTACTTAATGAAACATAAGTCTGAAACATTTGAAAAGTTCAAAGAATTTCAGAGTGAAGTTGAAAAATCATCGTAACAAGAAAATAAATTTCTATTATCTGATCGTGGAGGAGAATATTTGAGTTATGAGTTTGGTCTACATTTGAAACAATGCGGAGTAGTTTCACAACTCAAGCCACCCGGAACACCACAGCGTAATGGTGTGTCTGAACATCGTAATCGTACTTTACTAGATATGGTGCGATCTATGATGTCTCTTACTGATTTACCGCTATCGGTTTGGGGTTATGCTTTAGAGACGACAGCATTCACGTTAAATAGGGCACCATCAAAATCCGTTGAGACGATGCCTTATGAACTGTGGTTTGGCAAGAAACCAAAGTTGTCGTTTCTTAAAGTTTGGGGCTGCGATGCTTATGTGAAAAAGCTTCAACCTGATAAGCTCGAACCCAAATTGGAGAAATGTGTCTTCATAGGATACCCAAAGGAAACTGTTGGGTACACCTTCTATCACAGATCCGAAGGCAAGACATTCGTTGCTAAGAATGGATCCTTTCTAGAGAAGGAGTTTCTCTCGAAAGAAGTGAGTGGGAGGAAAGTAGAACTTGATGAGGTAACAGTACCTGCTCCCTTATTGGAAAATAGTTCATCACAGAAACCGGTTCCTGTGACGTCTACACCAATTAGTGAGGAAGTTAATGATGATGATCATGAAACTTCAGATCAAGTTGTTACTGAACCTCATAGGTCAACCAGAGTAAGATCCACACCAGAGTGGTACGGTAATCCTGTTCTGGAGGTTATGTTACTAGACCATGACGAACCTACGAACTATGAAGAAGCGATGGTGAGCCTAGATTCCGCAAAATGACTTAAGGCCATGAAAAATGAGATAGGATCCATGTATGAGAACAAAGTATGGACTTTGATTGACTTGCCCGATGATCAGCAAGCCATCGAGAATAAATTGATCTTCAAGAAGAAGACTGACGCTGACGGTAATGTTACTGTCTATAAAGCTCGACTTGTTGCAAAAGGTTTTCGACAAGTTCAAGGGATTGACTATGATGAGACCTTCTCACCCGTAGCGATGTTTAAGTCTGTCCGAATCATGTTAGCAATTGCCGCATTTTATGATTATGAAATTTGGCAAATGGATGTCAAAACTGCATTCCTGAATGGATTTCTGGAAGAAGAGTTGTATATGATTCAACCGGAAGGTTTTGTCGATCCAAAGGGAACTAACAAAGTGTGCAAGCTCCAACGATCCATTTATGGACTGGTGCATGCCTCTCGGAGTTGGAATAAACGTTTTGATAGTGTGATCAAAGCATATGGTTTTATACAGACTTTTGGAGAAGCCTGTATTTACAAGAAAGTGAGTGGGAGCTCTGTAGCATTTCTGATATTATATGTGGATGACATATTGTTGATTGGAAATGATATAGAATTTCTGGATAGCATAAAAGGATATTTGAATAAGAGTTTTTCAATGAAGGACCTCGGTGAAGCTGCTTATATATTGGGCATCAAGATCTATAGAGATAGATCAAGACACTTAATAGGACTGTCACAAAGCACATACCTTGACAAAGTTTTGAAGAAGTTCAAAATGGATCAAGCAAAGAAAGGGTTCTTGCCTGTGTTACAAGGTGTGAAGTTGAGTAAGACTCTATACCCGACCACTGCAGAAGATAGACAGAAAATGAAAGATGTTCCCTATGCTTCAGCCATAGGCTCTATCATGTATGCAATGCTGTGTACCAGACCTGATGTGTGCCTTGCTATTAGTTTAGCAGGGAGGTACCAAAGTAATCCAGGAGTGGATCACTTGACAGCGGTCAAGAACATCCTGAAATACTTGAGAAGGACTAAGGATATGTTTCTCGTTTATGGAGGTGACAAAGAGCTCGTCGTAAATGGTTACGTCGATGCAAGCTTTGACACTGATCCGGACGATTCTAAATCGCAAACCGGATACGTGTTTATATTAAACAGTGGAGCTGTCAGTTGGTGCAGTTCTAAACAAAGCGCCGTAGCGGGATCTACATGTGAAGCAGAGTACATAGCTGCTTCGGAAGCAGCAAATGAAGGAGTCTGGATGAAGGAGTTCATATCCGATCTAGGTGTCATACCTAGTGCATCGGGTCCAATGAAAATATTTTGTGACAATACTGGTGCAATTGCTTTGGCAAAGGAATCCAGATTTCACAAGAGAACCAAGCACATCAAGAGACGCTTCAACTCCATCCGGGATCAAGTCCAGGTGGGAGACATAGAGATTTTCAAGATACATACGGATCTGAATGTTGCAGACCCGTTGACTAAGCCTCTTCCACGAGCAAAACATGATCAACACCAAGGCTCCATGGGTGTTAGAATCATTACTGTGTAATCTAGATTATTAACTCTAGTGCAAGTGGCAGACTGAAGGAAATATGCCCTAGAGGCAATAATAAATTTATTATTTATTTCCTTATATCATGATAAATGTTTATCATTCATGCTAGAATTGTATTAACCGGAAACATGATACATGTGTGAATACATAGACAAACAGAATGTCACTAGTATGCCTCTACTTGACTAGCTCGTTAATCAAAGATGGTTATGTTTCCTAGCCATAGACAAAGAGTTGTCATTTGATTAACGGGATCACATCATTAGGAAAATGATGTGATTGACTTGACCCATTCTGTTAGCTTAGCACTTGATCATTTAGTATGTCGATATTGCTTTCTTCATGACTTATACATGTTCCTATGACTATGAGATTATGCAACTCTCGTTTACCAGAGGAACACTTTGTGAGCTACAAGACGTCACAACGTAACTGGGTGATTATAAAGGTGCTCTACAGGTGTCTCCGAAGGTACTCGTTGGGTTGGCGTATTTTGAGATTAGGATTTGTCACTCCGATTGTCAGAGAGGTATCTCTGGGCCCACTCGGTAATGCACGTCACTTAAGCCTTGCAAGCATTGCAACTAATGAGTTAGTTGTGGGATGATGTATTACGGAACGAGTAAAGAGACTTGCCGGCAATGAGATTGAACTAGGCATTCAGATACCAACGATCAATTCTCGGGCAAGTAACATACCAATGACAAAGGGAATAACGTATGTTGTTATGCGGTTTGACCGATAAAGATCTTCGTAGAATATGTGGGAGCCAATATGAGCATCCAGGTTCCGCTATTGGTTATTGACTGGAGACGTGTCTCGGTCATGTCTACATAGTTCTCGAACCCGTAGGGTCCGCACGCTTAAAGTTCGATGACAGTTATATTATAAGTTTATGTGTTTTGATATACCGAAGGTAGTTTAGAGTCCCGGATGTGATCAAGGACATGACGAGGAGTCTCGAAATGGTTGAGACATGAAGATTGATATATTGGACAACTATATTCGGACACCGGAATGGTTCCGGGGGTTATCGGATATTTACCGGAGTACCGGGGGGTTACCGGAACCCCCCCGGAAGTTATTGGGCCTCATGGGCCCAAGTGGTGGAAGAGGAGAGGCGACCAAGGGGCAGCCGCCCCCCCCAAGTCCGAATTGGACAACGAAGGGGGGCGGCGCCCCCCTTTCCTTTCCCCCCTCTCTCTCCTTCCCTCTCCTCTCCTACTCCAACATGGAAGGGGGGAGTCCTACTCCCGGTGGGAGTAGGACTCCTCATGGGGCGCGCCAAGGGTGGCCGCCCCCCTCCACCTCCTCCACTCCTTTATATATGGGGAGGGAGGCACCCCTTGAGACACAACAATTGATCCCTTGGATCTCTTAGCCGTGTGCGGTGCCCCCTTCCACCATAATCCACCTCGGTGATATCGTAGCGGTGCTTAGGCGAAGCCCTGCAATGGTAGAACATCATCATCGTCACCACACCGTCGTGCTGACGGAACTCTCCCTCAAAGCTCAGCTGGATCATAGTTCGAGGGACGTCATCGAGTTGAACTTGTGCTGAACTCGGAGGTACCGTGCGTTCGGTACTTGATCGGTCGGATCGTGAAGACGTACGACTACATCAACCGCGTTGTGCTAACGCTTCCGCTTTCGGTCTACGAGGGTACGTGGACACACTCTCCCCTCTCATTGCTATGCATCACCATGATCTTGCGTTTGTGTAGGATTTTTTTTTTGAAATTACTACGTTCCCCAACAAATATGCTGCTGTATACTACTATAATGTACAATTTTCAGCATATTTTTCATGTTTTTGAGGAGTTGGAACTTGTCCAGTGCATGATAATATGCTCATGTTGCCTATGTACACTTTTCAGCCAATTTTTCTTGTATTTTGGACAATTGATGTTGTCTGTGCCAAATTTTAAATTGTTTGCATGCAATTTTATTGTATTATAATACATAATCTCTCAAATGTATGGCATGATGATCAGATTTAATTTCCAAACTTGTACAAGAAATTATTATATTGTTCATACATTTCACAATACCCAATTCTACACTACGCGCATCCAAACAAGATTTGGCATTGCTCCGTCCCTTGAATTCCAAGTCCCCAATACAAGAACATCCAAACACAAAGTGTGGCATTGCAGCTCAATACCAATGCCTTGGGATATTAGGCATTGGAGCCAATGCAATATCCAGGTCTTGAATGTCTACATCCAAACAGAGCATGAGGCTTTTAAGCATACGTGATGTTCATCCTTAGAGTCCATGACTTTTTGCAGCTCGCAATTCAAGGTATTTCAACCTAAAATTTCACACACACACACACACACACACACACACACACACACACACACATTATATCCTTGCCGTAGTCCTTTGCTGCAGAGGATTCTATTTTCTTTCCACTCTAGTATTACTAACCCATCTAATTTGCAAAAATGGAGCAAGGAACGACACACACTTAAGCCTCCTTTTAGATTTAGGCCCTGTTCGGAGTACCTCCACTCCAGAAGCAGGTGGAGTTACAGTTGAAAATCACGGTGCACCTGTTTCCTGACTCGGTAGCTCCTAAGATTTTGCGGAGCTGCTGGAATTCCGAAGAGGGTCTTAGTTTGAGATTGTGTGTGAGAATGGTAGTAGACAAACATGACCATGCTCAGATCTTAGTACTGGTTAGGAAAAAGAGGTATCTCTCCAATGTACGGAAATCCCTTTTGGAGCTCGGCCTCTAGTGAGGCCTCCAAATTAAAATTTGAATTTTCATCGAAATTCATATTTCTACATTTCAAAAATTTCCGAGAAAAAATGTAGATATACATGAAGGCATAACACAAAGTTCAAAATACAATGAAATTAGGGTTGTGCAAAAAAGACAAATCTGAGGTTGTTTAACACATGACACTATTCATCCTCCCATGCCATAAATTTGTCTTTTTTGTACATGTGCAACTCAAGGTATTTCATCATGAGTTTTTACACACATGTGCGTTACATCCTTACATACACACATGTTTTTTTAGAATTTTTTGAACCATAAAAATTTGAATTTGAATTATTCAAAAATAAAGGCCTCCATGGAGCTCGGCCTCCAAAACGCCTCTCTACAATGTACTTGTATTACATTTAACTTAAGATTTTGCTTTTACTTTGACTTGACGAGGTTTATTAGGATTTATTAGTTTTTTAGTGAATTTAAAAAGTTACCCCCTAATTGACGGAGCTATATCCGGCAAATCTCGGGTAGGGGTCCCGAACTAAGCGTCTAGATCTCGTGTAGGGAGTCCCGAACTAAGTGGTAACAAGGACACGAGGTTTTATCCAGATTCAGGCTCTCCGAAGAGATAATACCATACGTCATGCTTGTGTTTATTACTTTGGGTTGGACTACAAAGTACAGATAGTCTACCCTGAGATTGTTGATGTTCTTCTACGAGATCTCCCCCTCGGTTTATGTAGGTACCAGGGGGTCTAGGTTACATCATCCTAGTTGGCTATGTTTAGAGAAACAACGTTGTTGACGAATCCATCTTCTTGGAGTACACGGCAGGTCTTCAGGAGCCTTCAATTGATACGTCATGGGCCTCTCACGCCGGCCCAGTCCTAAACCACCATGGGGGTCCTTGGCCCGGTCCATTAGGCTAGGAGACGACGTGGTAAGAGATCCCAATCTACGACACCATCACTAACTTCACCATTGTGGTGCCATTTTTACCCAATTTAAAATCGTTTTCATATTTTTATCGAATATAACTCAACATGTTCCATGAATTACCCTATTTCATTTATTTATTTTCTGTTTTCGGGCTTAATATGCATGCCACTTAGTGGTTTATTTTACCGTCAGATTTTTTTCCGTGGCTATCGAATCAGCCGCATGGTTAGCGCGCCTCTGAGGATATTTTCCCTTCTTCCCTAATTCCCCTCTACCTCACTGGAATTTCCCATGTAGCTTCCACGTCTTCATGTCGGACGCTTCAAAGGAGACGATGCAACATGGTCCTAGGTGCTCCCGTGCCGAGCTCGCCGAGCACACGATCTTCGGAGAGCTTGGTCTAAGCGGCGTGCACCGTGTTCATCGGCCTCCTCCTTTTCTCAATGTCTCTTCTTACCTATGTCATCGGCGCCCTCTGCTTAGAGCATCTCCAATAAAAGTCCAAAAATATGGCACCAAAAGAGGTGGAGTAAAAAAATTGGGCACCAAAAAGTGGCGTCTCCAAGGGCTTCCCTATAATAGGGTACCAAAATATCCAAAATATTGAAACTATCACATTGCATTGCATACTTTGGCAAAGTTCAAACATACTCCATGCAAAGTTCGAACATACTTCCATTAGAATTTCATGCGAAGTTCAAACATAGTACTTCTAGACTACTGTCAGCACTACAAACACACTAGCCGGTGTCATTGTTGTCCCACTCGATGTCAGAACCCTCGTCATTCTGACGCTCAAGTTTGTCCCAATCAATGTAGATTTCAGACGACTCTATGTTAACCACCACCTGCCAAGAATGGCCTGCCTCATCATTGTTCTTAACCTTCCTCTTCTTCTCCGCGTCCCTCTTCCAGTATAACTCGCCCTTGTAATAAACGTACTCCGGCCTATCCCTTGTAAACCCCGCCATCATCTTCGCGTCACTCTCCTTGGTAACATTGTCAATCTTTGGCTTCGTTGGGCGGTTCAGAATGGTCACCTTCGGCCCGACGAGCTTCGCTTCCTCCAACGACTCAACCTCCAGAAAGTTGAGCCAGTACTGATAGCCGACGTGCCGGAACTCCACGTCTTACCAGCCAGAGGGCTGCATTCACTCACCCATGAAGTCGGCTTTGCTCTTTGGCTTTGACGGCATGGTGACGACACATTTTTTTGCGGAAAACTGTCGATCTATTCATTTTCAATCATGGCAGTACAACGAACATCAGAAATAATAAAAATTACATCCATATTCATAGACCACCTAGTGACGACTACAAGCACCGAAGCGAGCCGAAGGCGCGCCGCCGTCATCGCCCCTCCCTCGCTGGAGCCGGGCACAACTTGTTGTACTAGACAGTCAAGAAGTCGTCGTTTTAAGGTCCCATAGGACCAATGTCCCAGAACAACAACCGCCGCCGATGAATAGAATTTTAGATCGGAATGATCCGACCTGAAGACACATGAATAAAGACGAACAAAGACCGGATCCGAACGGATCCAACAAAGACAACCACCGACCAAATCTCGCGAGATACGCCATAAAAACGCCTCCACACACGCTCCGACGATGCTAGACACACCATTGGGACGGGGGCTAGGCGGGGAGAACCTTATTACATCTTCAAGAAGCCGCCGCCGTCTCGTCTTCTTGAGAAGGACACAAACCCTAACAAAACTTGAAGAAGCACCTAAAAATGGATCCCTCCCAAGGGCCGGGATCCACCGCGCACCCATGGCCCTAAGGCCACAGGAGACGTGGGAGATCGACGGCACCGTCGACGGGAGGCAGAAACTGAAGGAAATATGCCCTAGAGGCAATAATAAAGCTGTTAATTATATTTCCTTATATCATGATAAATGTTTATTATTCATGGTAGAACTGTATTAACCGGGAACTTAGTACATGTGTGAATACATAGACAAACATAGTGTCCCTAGTATGCCTCTACTAGACTAGCTCGTTAATCAAAGATGGTTAAGTTTCCTGACCATAGACATGTGTCATCATTTGATGAATGTGATCACATCATTATAGAATGATGTGATGGAAAAGACCCATCCATTAGCTTAGCATAATGATCATTTAGGTTTATTGCTATTGATTTCTTCATGACTTATACATGTTCCTCTAACTATGAGATTATGCAACTCCCGAATATCGGAGGAACACCTTGTGTGCTATCAAACGTCAACGTAACTGGGTGATTATAAAGATGCTCTACGGGTTTCTCCCAGTGTTTGTTGAGTTGGCATAGATTGAGGTTAGGATTTTGCACTCCATGTATCGGAGAGGTATCTCTCGGCCCTCTCAGTAATGCACATCACTTTAAGCCTTGCAAGCAATGTGACTAATGAGTTAGTTACGGGATGATGCATTACCGAGCGAGTAAAGGGACTTCCTGGTAACAAGATTGAACTAGGTATGATGATACCGACAATCGAATCTCAGGCATGTAACATACCGATGACAAAGGGAATGACGTATGTTGTTGTGCGGTTTGACCGATAAAAGATCTACGTAGAATATGTAGGAGCCAATATGAGCATCCAGGTTCCGCTATTGGTTATTGACCGGAGATGTGTCTCGGTCATGTCTACATAGTTCTCGAACCCGTAGGGTCTGCACGCTTAACGTTCGATGACGATTTGTATTATGAGTTATGTGATTTGATGACCTAACGAGGAGTCTCGAAATGGTCGAGAGGTAAAGATCGATATATTGGAAGGTTATATTCGGACACCGGAATGGTTCCGAAGTGATTCGGGTATTTTTCGGAGTACCGGGAGGTTACCGGAACCCCCCGGGGAAGTATTGGGCTTTAATGGGCTTTAGTGGAAAGGAGAGAAGGGCCACAAGGGGTGCC
>LR880972.1:193404949-193415192 GCA_904067115.1 Aegilops sharonensis | reverse complement strand
ATCGATATATTGGAAGGTTATATTCGGACACCGGAATGGTTCCGAAGTGATTCGGGTATTTTTCGGAGTACCGGGAGGTTACCGGAACCCCCCGGGGAAGTATTGGGCTTTAATGGGCTTTAGTGGAAAGGAGAGAAGGGCCACAAGGGGTGCCCCCCCCCCCCCATGGCAAGTCCGAATTGGACTAAGGATGGGGCGGCGCCTCCCTCTTTCCTTCTCCCTCTCTTCCTCCTTCCCTCTCTCCCCCTCTTGGAAATAGGAAGGGGACTCCAACTAGGATTCAGAATCCTAGTTGGGCTCCCTCCTCCTCCCCCCTCCTTTATATACGTGGGCAGGGGGCACCCCAAAGCAACAACAGACAATCTCTTAGCCTGGTGCGGTCCCCCCCTTCATAGTTTAACACCTCAGTCATATAGTTGTAGTGCTTAGGTGAAGCCCTGCATCGGTAACTTCATCATAACCGTCGCCACGCCGTCGCGCTGACGGAACTCTCCCTCGTCCTCAACTGGATCAAGAGCTCGAGGGACGTCATCGTGCTGAACGTATGCTGAACACAGAGGTGTCGTACGTTCGGTACTTGGATCGGTTGGACCGTGAAGACGTTCGACTACGTCAACCGCGTTACTAAACGCTTACGCTTTCGCTCTACGAGGGTACGTGGACACACTCTCCTGTCTCATTGATATGCATCTCCTAGATAGATCTTGCGTGATCGTAGGAAAATTTTAAAATACTGCGTTCCCAAATACAAACCCTAGCCACCTTTTCTTGGAGGAGGGAAAAAGGTTTGGTGACAACACAATTGCGATGAGGACGCCGTGATGAGACAAGGCACAGGGTGCCGGATGCAGCGGAGCAGGGGTCTTTGACTTCGGTTGCGGCGGGATGGGATGCAGGGGCGGCGCCGATTTGTCAGTCTGACAGGCGGCAGCGAGGTGGAAGGAGTAGATCTGACGGCAGCGAGTGCGGCGAAGGTGCAACGGTCATGGATTTGGAGGCGACGGCGGTCATTGGGGTGGTGTCAGCCCCACGGGGATACAACTAGTGGATGTGGATGGAGGCTGCCCAGGGGATAGGTCTTGCGGCAACCGCACAAACGCTCTATATTTCAGCACTTGGAGCCGTTTTTTTGGGCTGCCCAAATTATGTTTTGCAAGAAACAACAACTATTGGAGACCAACTTTTGCCTTCAAATGCCCTAAAAACTATTAGTGCGCTATTTTAGGGCTGCTATATATGGGAAATACACTTTGGTTCCTGGTTGTATATGCATCCTATATGGAGATTTTTTTAAAATATTTTAATAAAAAGTCAAAATAGATAAGAACTATTTTGACAAAACACTTGACTTACTTTTGCATTGATATATAAATGTCGACAAAAAAAACAAAAGTTGACCTCACAGCAAAAAAGACAAAATTTATTTGCTATTATAAGTCACTATTCACACTATTTTAGCCAAAAAATTTGTCTTTTTTGAAAAGAAGTCAAAAGGATATATTTTTTTGTGGATTTTATTTCTCATGAGTACAATAGAAGGTCAAGTTTATTTCAAAAATATTTTCAGGAATTTTTGACTTTTTGTTGAATTACTATTTTTTTTCCATATAGGGTGCATATGTCCCATAAAGATGCTCTTAGGCTCCCCCCATAGTGTAGCATATGTTGGTCGTGGCTCCTTATACGATTCGGAGGTCCCTCTCCTCTCCCTTCCTTCGTCGGTTTCGCCTCGGTGGCTCCGTCTCTCCCAGTGCTCTAGTAGTACGGAGGGAACGCGCGCCAACGCCGATAACTGCGGCTCCACCAGCGGCGGGCGGCCAAGCAGGATCCGACCTCTCTCCCACCGCGGCACCGCCAGCTTCTTGCGTCCATGGCCAAGAACTACTACAACTGCCTCGACAAACTGCGGCTCCACCAGCGGCGGGCGGCCAAGCAGGATCCGACCTCTCTCCCACCGCGGCACCGCCAGCTTCTTGTGTCCATGGCCAAGAACTACTACAACTGCCTCGACAAAAGCCACATCTTGCCCCCTCCGAGTAGAGCTCTCGTGCCCAAGCGGTCAACTCCTACCCCATCGTTCATAAATATTTGGACTTCAAAAGTCTAAAACGTGCAGGCATTGTAAACAAGTGCGGATTGAGAAATATCACGTGGGATGTAATTCTAAGGTGTATCAATGCACTGAAAATATTGGACCCAAGTATTGCGTTGATGTTCCCTCGGGAATGTCCACCGAGCAAACTATCATACCCTACAGAGGGTCATCTGGTCGAACGTCGCAATCCATGAGTGTTCTCTTAAAAAACCACACCTAGCTAACGCTCGAAAATTATCATTGTAAAACAGATATATTTGTCGTGTTTTTATATAAAAATTAGCCATGTTTAAAAGAAAATTTGCGATTCTAGCAAAAAGATTGTCAACATTTTTGTCATGCTGCAGCAAAGTAGTTGGCATGCGTTTCCACGTATTTGCAGGATATAATATGGAGAATTGGCAGTTTAAACAAGAAATTTCGAAGTTGTTCAGAATTTCCCATACCGGCAGAAGAAAACTGCCATGCTACAACATAGAGAATTGGTGGAAAATTGCCACGCTCTCAGATTGCCATTCTGAACGAACAGTTTTGTGTCGTAAACCCGTAGTTTGCTCAGAGGCGTATTGCCATGTGTCTTGCTCTTAAAAATCCACTCAGAGCTAACATCGTATCATTAACATCTAGAAAAATATTTACCCGAGACATTGCATTTGCCTTTATTGAATAAATAAAAGATTTTTGTAAAGCTCAATTTCGGTATTGTATTGATCCGACGACACATGAACGTACTTCTGGAGATTTGGAACTCTAATCATGAACCAAAAAATGAGTTTAAGGGCCTATTTGGATTGTAGGAAACTAAAAACATACGGACACGAAAAACACATGCCTGAGATGTCATGTCTACATGTGAATTTCTACAGGCTTTCAAAACACATGTATTTTGTTCCAGCCTTTGGATGGTGGCATGGTGCACATGGAAAAACATGTAAAATTTGCAGGATTGATGACAGAGAGTAGACAGAGATAAAGTGCAATTGCATTGGACTGCTAAAAGGATAAAAGTTTTTGGTTTGTGCTCATGTTAAGATTCTTATGGAATGGAGAGATAAGATTCCACCGGAATTTGGTAAACTCGATCCTACTATCCAAAGAGCCTTAGTAGGAAAAAATATCTTATGCATTGGAAGCCTCTAAAATTCTTACATTTTCCTTCAATCCAAAGAGGGCCTAAAATAGAAAATAGATGAATGTTGTAATCTTCTGAAGTTGGGATCAAAATCTCACTGTCTGCAGCAAGCTTCACTTTTCACAAGATTTAGGTCCTTTCATTCACATGATTTAAAAAACGCATGAATAGAAAAACCACTGGGTTGCAACATCGTGTCCACTTGAATTCTACAGGGTTTTACTTTGTTTGATTGTACCACAAGAAAAAACAAAGGATTCTTTCCAAGAGGGTTGAGTGGATGTTAAAATTTCTATAAATGTAGTACAAAGAAATCTTTAGAATTCAATCATACGAATCAATGGATCAACATAGAAAAATCCTTAGACTTTCAATCCTTCAAAATTGTTATGAAATTCCTTTGAGCAAAAAAGGGATTAATAAACACAAGAATTTTATTAGTCTGGGTGTCTGGTTCACAGAAACTAAGAAACAGCAAAATTATAATAAGCATGTAAAACGTATAACTGGACTGATATTTTTTCAACTAAGGACCGTTTGGAAGAGAGTCATCGTTTGCCCTTCCAATTTTTTGGCATTGCCTACTACCCCGGTCGCCCTTTTTTTTAAACGAGGCAAAATTCTTGTCATTTTTATTGATTAAAAAGAAAAGAATTGCCTGGTTAATTGACGGAAAACTAGGCTAAAACTAATACATCCTAACCTATATGACATGGGCACCACTGGCCAACCTGGCCACCGACATGGCACACAGAGCTGCAAAGAAGAAAGACATCCGCTGAGGAGTCGCAAGCGTCATCATCATCACCGATTGCCCCGAACGGGCGACTCCGACTTCACCATGGAGCTCCATCATCGAAGCCAACCCACAAATAGCTACAGAAACCACGGCTGCACATGCCAACAGATGACCACACGCGTAAGCAAATGACAGCTCCGACTTTGACGACGAGCATCACAAGAGAAATATGCAGGACTTGCGCCGAATGTGCCTTCCGCAAACGACCATCGATGCCTGTCATCGTCACCACCTAGACTCTCTGACGCATCTCCGACTTCAAAACAACCAAGCAACCACGGAAGGTCACCTTGGGCACGCCGGGAAGTACCGACTACCAAAGCCCACACTGCGACCCAAGATTCTCTCAACGCCATCATCGTTGCCAAACAGAAACCAGCGCCCCGCCACAGCAAACCACACAACGAAGATGCCGCCCATCCACGGCGAAGATGCCGCCATCCACCGGTCACTGATACGTCTCCAACGTACCTATAATTTTTGATTGTTCCATGCTATTATACTATCTGTTTTGGATGTTTAATGGGCTTTATTATGCACTTTTATATTATTTTTGGGACTAACCTGAAGGAAATATGCCCTAGAGGCAATAATAAAGCTATTATTTATTTCCTTATTTCATGATAAATGTTTATTATTCATGCTAGAATTGTATTAACCGGAAACTTAATACATGTGTGAATACATAGACAAACATAGTGCCATTAGTATGCCTCTACTTGACTAGCTCGTTGAATCAAACATGGTTAAGTTTCCTAGCCATAGACATGAGTTGTCATTTGATTAACGGGATCACATCATTAGAGAATGATGTGATTGACTTGATCCATTCCGTTAGCTTAGCATTCGATCGTTTAGTATTCTGCTATTACTTTCTTCATGACTTATACATGTTCCTATGACTATGAGATTATGCAACTCCCGAATACCGGAGGAAAGGTGCTCTACAGGTGTTGCTATTGCTTTCTTCATGACTTATACATGTTCCTATGACTTAGCATTTGATCGTTTAGTATGTTGATATTGCTACCAAACGTCATAATGTAACTGGGTGATCATAAAGGTGCTCTACAGGTGTCTCCGATGGTACTTGTTGAGTTGGCATAGATCGAGATTAGGATTTGTCACTCCGATTGTCGGAGAGGTATCTCTGGGCCCTCTCGGTAATGCACATCACTATAAGCCTTGCAAGCAATGTGACTAATGAGTTAGTTACGGGATAATGCATTACAGAACGAGTAAAGAGACTTGCCGGTAACGAGATTGAACTAGGTATTGAGATACCGACGATCGAATCTCGGGCAAGTAACATACCGATGACAAAGGGAACAACGTATGTTGTTATGCGGTTCAAACGATAAAGATCTTCGTAGAATATGTAGGAGCCAATATGGGCATCCAGGTTCCGCTATTGGTTATTGACCAGAGAGGTGTCTCAGTCATGTCTACATAGTTCTCGAGCCCGTAGGGTCCGCACGCTTAAACGTTCATTGACGATATATTATTATATGAGTTATGTATGTTGGCATGTTGTTCGGAGTCCCGGATGAGATCACAGACATGACGAGAAAATACGGAATGGTCCGGAGATAAAGATTAATATATGGGATAATAGTGTTCGGTCTCCAGAAGGGTTCCGGAATTCACCGGAAGGGGTTCCGGATGTTTCCCGAAATGTTTGGGTACGAGAACACTTTATTTGGGCCAAAGGGGAAAGCCCACAAGGTTTTTCGAAGGCGCAAAAGGAATTTTTGCGGAGTCCAAGGGCCAGACGCCAGGGTCCCTGGCGTCTGGGTCCAGACGCTGGGAACCCTGGCGTCTGGCCCTGGAGTCTGAGAAGGACTCTTGCCTTTCGGGTAAAACTGACTTTGTGGAGGCTTTTACTCCAAGTTTCGACCCCAAGGCTCAATATACAAATAGAGGGGTAGGGCTAGCACCCAGGACACATCAAGAAACACCAAGCCGTGTGTCGGCAACCTCGTCCCCTCTAGTTATCCTCCGTCATAGTTTTCACAGTGATTAGGCGAAGCCCTGCGGAGATTGTTCTTCACCAACACCGTCACGACGCCATCGTGCTGTCGGAACTTATCTACTACTTCGCCCCTCTTGCTGGATCAAGAAGGCGAGGACGTCATCGAGCTGAACGTGTGCTGAACGCGGAGGTGCCGTACGTTTGGTACTTGATCGGGACGGATCGTGAAGTTGTACGACTACATCAACCGTGTTGATAAACGCTTCCGCTTTCGGTCTACGATGGTACATAGACATACTCTCCCCTCTCGTTGCTATGCATCACCATGACGTGCGTAGGAATTTTTTTGAAATTACTATGTTCCCCAACATAACCTACTAACCGGAGGCCCAGTGCAAATTGCTATTTTTTGCCTATTTCAGTGTTTCGCAGAAAAGGAATATCAAACAAAGTCCAAACGGAATGAAACCTTCGCAAGGATCGTTTTTGGAACAAACACAATCTAGGAGACTTGGAGTGGACGCCAAGGAAGCCACGAGGTGGCCACGAGGTAGGAGGGCGCACCCACCCTTGCGGGCCCCTCATAGCTCCACCAACCTACTTCTTTCGCCTATATATACTCGTATAGCCTGAAAACATCTAGGAGCACCACGAAACCCTATTTCACCACCGCAACCTTCTGTACCCGTGAGATCCCATCTTGGGGCCTTTTCCGGCGCTCCGCCGGAGGGGGAATCGATCATGGAGGGCTTCTACATCAACACCACAGCCTCTCCGATGATGTGTGAGTAGTTGACCACAGACCTTCGGGTCCATAGTTATTAGCTAGATGGCTTCTTTTCTCTCTTTGGTTCTCAATACAAAGTTCTCCTCGATTCTCTTGGAGATCTATTCGATGTAATACTTTTTGCGGTGTGTTTGTCGAGATCCGATGAATTGTGGGTTTATGATCAAGATTATCTATGAAAAATATTTGATTCTTCTCTAAATTCTTTTATGCATGATTTAATATCTTTGCAAGTCTCTTCGAATTATTAGTTTGGTTTGGCCTACTAGATTGATCTTTCTTGTAATGGGAGAAGTGCTTAGCTTGGGGTTTAATCTTGCGGTGTCATTTCCCAGTGACAGCAGGGGCAGCAAGGCACGTATTGTATTGTTGCCATCGAGGATAAAAAGATGGGGTTTATATCATATTGCTTGAGTTTATCCCTCTACATCATGTCATCTTTCCTAATGCGTTACTCTATTCTCTATTCTTATGAACTTAATACTCTAGATGCATGCTGGATAGCGGTCGATGTGTGGAGTAATAGTAGTAGATGCAGAATCGTTTCGGTTTACTTGTCACGGACGTGATGCCTATGTTCATGATCATGCCCAGATATTCTCATAACTATGCGCTTTTCTATTAATTGCTCGACAGTAATTTGTTCACCCACCATAGAATCTGCTATCTTGAGAGAAGCCACTAGTGAAACCTATGGCCCCTGGGTCTATTTTCTATCATATTAATCTCCCGCCAACTAGTTTTTTAAGTCGCCGTTTATTTTGCAATCTTTACGTTTCCTTCTATACAACAAAAATACCAAAAATATTTATCTTATTACCTTTATCAGATCTCACTTTTGCAAGTGGCCGTGAAGGTATTGACAACCCCTTTATCGCGTTGGTTGCAAGGTTCTTATTTGTTTGTGCAGGTACTAGGGATTTGTGTGTAGTCTCCTACTAGATTGATACCTTGGTTCTAAAAAACTGGGGGAAATACTTACGCTACTTTGCTGCATCACCCTTTCCTCTTCAAGGGAAAACCAACGCATGCTCAAGAGGTAGCAAGAAGGATTTATGGCGCCGTTGCCGGGGAGATCTACGCTCAAGTCAAGACATACCAAGTACCCATCACAAACTCTTATCCCTCGCATTACATTATTTGCCATTTGCCTCTCTTTTTCCTCTCCCCCACTTCACCTTTGCCTTTTCTTCGCCTTCTTCCCATATGTCTTTTTGTTTGTGTTTCCATGTGCCTTCTACTTTCTTGCATCTTTGCTTTCTAAAAATCTATTGATATGGATCCACTTAAAGTGTTCTACTTGTATCATCTTCGATCTATATGTGCTCGTGCGGAAACCCCAACTAGTTTAGTTGAGAGAAAATCTTTAGATGAGCATGCTCATTTTGTGCGTCATTGTTTGTCTGAAAAGGGGAAGCTCTTATGGTATCAAATAAATAGTTTGCTATGCTATGCTTGGAATCTTTGTGAAATTTATGTTTTTACTTGTTGCTCTAAGAACCCTAAGAAACACCTTCCCTACCTATGTGAGTTTAATGATAATGAAATCTTATCTTCTTATGGAAAGGGTGTTTATAGTTACTATGATAGGAAACAAATCGAAGAATTTGTCGTTTTTAAGGGCGCTCATGAAGTTTCTTATTTGATTGAAAAGTATGATATTACTCTCTACAAATCAGAAAATTCCGACATACTTAAATATTGCTATGAAAACTATGCACATAATGCGTATGTTAAGGAATTTATTGAGAGAATGACTGTTGCTTTGGAAGAAAATAATGATATGCATGAATCTATAGATAATTATGATTCCGATGATTTTATTGAAATATCCCTTGATGAACATGATGCTTGCTATTCTTATGGCCATGATGCCAATATTTATGGAGATGAATTTGCTATAGTTCCTTATGTTAAACATGAGATTATTGCTATTGCATCCATACTTGATAGTTCCTTGAATCAAAAGCATGATTGCAATGATGTTACTATAAATTCTCTTGATGTCAATTTTGCTAATAATATGCAAAACCCTAAGCTTGGGGATGCTAGTTTTGCTATGTCTACTACTTATTGCAATGATCATGATTGGGGTGATTGTTCTTATGATCTTGAAAATTTATTTAAGCCCCATGATGAATATGAGATTGATAATAATTTTTGCAATATTATTGAAAGTGGGTTTGGAAGAGTGTCAACTTTAGATCCCACATATATGGATAATGTTCAATCTTATGAAGTTTTTGATAAAAGTGGGTTTGGAGAGGTCATGCCTTTAGTTAATGTTAATCCTACTATTTCGGAAGAGTGTCAACTTTGCATGCATGTGGATCGTGTTGAGAATATGTTATGTGATAGCTATATTGTTGAATTTGCTTGTGATCCTACATGTAATTATTATGAGAGAGGGAAATATGGTTGTAGAAATTTTCATGTTGCTAAATTACCTCTCGTTATGTTGAGATTGCTATTGTTTCTTTGCTATAATAATTTGTTTCCCTATAAAATGCCTATGCATAGGAAGTATGTTAGACTTATATGTGTTCGTCATGTGTTTCATGATGCTCTCTTTGCGCTTCAATTCTTGTCTTTCATGTGAGCATCATCGAAATCTCAATGCCTAGCTTAGGGCGTTAAACGATAGCGCTTGTTGGAAGGCAACCCAATTTTATTTTTGTTCTTTGCTTTTTGTTCCTGTTTAGTAATAAATAATTCATCTAGCCTATGTTTAGATGTGGTTTTATGTTTAATTAGTGTTTGTGCCAAGTAGAACCTTTGCGAAGACTTGGGTGAAGTCTTTCTGATCTTGCTGAAAAAGACAGAAACTTTCTGCTCACGAAAACAATTGTTAAAAATCACCAGAAAGTGATAAAATACTGATTCCAATTGCAGTAGATCAATAAAAAATTATTTAGGTTTTCCTATTTTGGAAGAATTTTTGGAGTTCCAGAAGTTTGCGTTTGATAAAGATTACTACAGACTGTTCTGTTTTTGACAGATTCTGTTTTTCGTGTGTTGTTTGCTCATTTTGATGAATCTATGGCTAGTATCGGGGGGGGGGGGTATGAACCATAGAGAAGTTGGAATACAGTAGGTTTAACACCAATATAAATAAATAATGAATTCTTTATAGTACCTTATGAAGGAAATATGCCCTAGAGGCAATAATGAAGTTATTATTTATTTCCTTATTTCATGATAAATGTTTATTATTCATGCTAGAATTGTATTAACCGGAAACTTGATACATGTGTGAATACATAGGCAAAACAATGTTTCCCTAGTATGCCTCTACTTGACTAGCTTATTCATCAAAGAAGGTTATGTTTCCTAGCCATAGGCATGTGTTGTCATTTGATGAACGGGATCACATCATTAGGAGAATGATATGATGGACAAGACCCATTCATTAGCTTAGCATTATGATCGTTACAGTTTCATTGCTACTGCTTTCTTCA
>LR880972.1:193383622-193404783 GCA_904067115.1 Aegilops sharonensis | reverse complement strand
TACCTTATGAAGGAAATATGCCCTAGAGGCAATAATGAAGTTATTATTTATTTCCTTATTTCATGATAAATGTTTATTATTCATGCTAGAATTGTATTAACCGGAAACTTGATACATGTGTGAATACATAGGCAAAACAATGTTTCCCTAGTATGCCTCTACTTGACTAGCTTATTCATCAAAGAAGGTTATGTTTCCTAGCCATAGGCATGTGTTGTCATTTGATGAACGGGATCACATCATTAGGAGAATGATATGATGGACAAGACCCATTCATTAGCTTAGCATTGTGATCGTTACAGTTTTATTGCTACTGCTTTCTTCATGACTTATACATGTTCCTCGGACTATGATATTGTGCAACTCCCGAATATCCGGAGGAAAACTTTGTGTGCAATCAAACGTCACAACGTAAATGGGTGATTATAAAGATGCTCTACAGGTGTTTCCGAAGGTGTTTGTTGGGTTGGAATGAATCAAGATTAGGATTTGTCACTTCATGTATCGGAGAGGTATCTCTGGGCCCTCTCAGTAATGCACATCACTATAAGCCTTGCAAGCAATGTGACTAATGAGTTAGTTGCGGGATGATGCATTACGGAACGAGTAAAAAGACTTGCCGGTAACAAGACTGAACTAGGTATTGAGATACCGACGATCGAATCTCGGGCAAGTAACATACCGATGACAAAGGGAACAACGTATGTTGTTATGCGGTTTGACCGATAAAGATCTTCGTAGAAGATGTAGGAGCCAATATGAGCATCCAGGTTCCGCTATTGGTTATTGACCGGAGATGTGTCTCGGTCATGTCTACATAGTTCTCGAACTCGTAGGGTCCGCACGCTTAACGTTCGGTGATGATTTGTATTATGAGTTATGTGATTTGATGTACCGAATGTAGTTCGGAGTCCCGGATGAGATCGGGGACATGACGAGGAGTCTCGAAATGGTCGAGACGTAAAGATCAATATATTGGACGACTATATTCAGACATCGAAAAGATTCCGAGTGATTCATGTATTTTTCGTAGTACCGGAGAGTTACGGAATTCGTATTGGGCCTTAATGGGCCATACGGGAAAGGAGAGAAATGCCTCAAAAGGTGGCCACACCTTTCCCCATGGTCTGGTCCGAATTGGACTAGGGAGGGGGGCGCCCCCTTCCTTCCTTCTCCTTTTCCCTTCCCTTTTTCCTATTCCATGTGGGAGGAGGAATCCTACTAGGACTAGGGAGTCCTAGTAGGATTCCACACTTCTGGAGCGCCCTAGGGGCTGGCCGGCCTCCCCTCCTCCATCATTTATATACGGGGGCAGGGGCACGTGTAGACACACAAGTTGATCTGTTGATCTCTCCCAGCCGTGTGCGGTGCCCCCTCCACCAAATTTCACCTCGGTCATATCGTGGCGGTGCTTAGGCGGAGCCCTGCGCCGGTAGCAACATCATCACCGTCATCACGCCGCCGTGCTGAGGGAACTCTCCCGTGAAGCTCTGATGGATCGGAGTTCGCGGTACGTCATCGAGTTGAACGTGTGCTGAACTCCGAGGTGCCGTGCGTTCGGTACTTAGATCGGTCGGATCGTGAAGACATACGACTACATCAACTCGGAGGTTTTATGCGTAGATGTTATATGCACGAGTAGAACACAAGTGAGTTATGGATGATACAAGTCATACTGCTTACCAGCATGTCATACTTTGGTTCGGCGGTATTGTTGGATGGAGCGGCCCGGACCGACATTATGCGTTCGCTTACGCGAGACTGGTTCTACCTACGTGCTTTGCACATAGGTGGCTGGCGGGTGTCAGTTTCCCCAACTTTAGTTGAACCGAGTGTGACAACGCCCGGTCCTTGAGAAGGTTAAAACAACACCAACTTGACGAACTATCGTTGTGGTTTTGATGCGTAGGTAAGAACGGTTCTTGCTCAGCCCGTAGCAGCCAGGTAAAACTTGCAACAACAAAGTAGAGGACGTCTAACTTGTTTTTGCAGGGCTTGCTGTGATGTGATATGTTCAAAGCATGATGCTATATTTTATTGTATGATATGATCATGTTTTGTAACAGAGTTATCGACAACTGGCAGGAGCCATATGGTTGTCGCTTTATTGTATGCAATGCAATCGCCCTGTAATTGCTTTACTTTATCACTAAGTGGTAGCGATAGTCGTAGAAGCAATAGTTGGCGAGACGACAACGATGCTACGATGGGGATCAAGGTGTCGCGCCGGTGATGATGGTGATCATGACGGTGCTTCGGAGATGGAGATCACAAGCACAAGATGATGATGGCCATATCATATCACTTATGTTTATTGCATGTGATGTTTATCCTTTATGCATCTTATTTTGCTTTGATTGACGGTAGCACTATAAGATGATCTCTCACTAAATTTCAAGATAAAAGTGTTCTCCCTGAGTATGCACCGTTGCCAAAGTTCGTCGTGCCGATACACCACGTGATGAACGGGTGTGATAAGCTCTACGTTCATCTACAACGGGTACAAGCCAGTTTTGCACACTAATACGTCTCCATCGTATCTATAATTTTTGATTGTTTCTTGCCAATATTCTACAACTTTCATATACTTTTGGCAACTTTTAATATTATTTTTGGGACTAACATATTGATCCAATGCCCAGTGCCAGTTCCTGTTTGTTGCATGTTTTATGTTTCGCAGAAACCCCATATCAAACAGAATCCAAACGGGATAAAAATGGATGGAGAATATTTTTGGAATATTTGGAGAATTCCGGAAGAAAAATCCACGCGAGACGGTGCCCGAGGTGGCCACGAGGCAGGGGGGCGCGCCCCTGACCCTCGTGGGCCACCCGTAAGGCAATTAATGCCCTTCTTCGGCCGCAAGAAAGCTATTTTTTGGTAAAAAAAATCACGGCGAAGGTTTCAGTCCAATCGGAGTTACAGATCTCCATATATACACGAAACGGTGAAAGGGCAGCAGAAGAGAACGCAGAAACAGAGAGAGACAGAGAGACAGATCCAATCTCGGAGGGGCTCTCGCCCCTCCCACGCCATGGAGACCATGGACCAGAGGGGAAACCCTTCTCCCATCTAGGGAGAAGGTCAAGGAAGAAGAAGAAGGAGGTGGGCTCTCTCCCCCTCGCTTCCGGTGGCGCCGGAACGCCGCCGGGAGCCATCATCATCACCGCGATCTTCACCAACACCTCCGCCATCTTCACCAACATCTCCATCACCTTCCCCCCTCTATCTACAGCGGTCCACTCTCCCGCAACCCGCTGTACCCTCTACTTGAACATGGTTCTTTATGCTTCATATTATTATCCAATGATGTGTTGCCATCCTATGATGTCTGAGTAGATTTTTGTTGTCCTATCGGTGGTTGATGAATTGCTATGATTGATTTAATTTTCTTGTGGTTATGTTGCTGTCCTTTGGTGCCCATCATATGAGCGCGCGCGTGGATCACACCATAGGGTTAGTTTTCTGTTGATAGGACAACGTATTGGAGGGCAAGAGTGACAGAAGCTTCGACCTAGCATAGAAATTAATGCATACGGGATTGAAGGGGGACCAATAAGTGTGACAGAAGCATGCGTAGAGTTGTATCGGTGGTCGATTGAACTTGAGGGAATATTTGTTCTACCTTTAGCTTCTAGTTGGGTTCGACACTCTTACTTATCAAAAGAGGCTACAATTGATCCCCTATACTTGTGGGTTATCAAGACCTTTTTCTGGCGGCGTTGCCGGGGAGCAATAGCGTAGGGTGAATATTCTCGTGTGTGCTTGTTTGCTTTATCACTAAGTAATTTTTATTTGCTGTTCTTAGTTGTTCTTTATCTTTAGTTATGGATATGGAACACGAAATACCAAAAAAATTAGGTGTACTTTCTGCTCATGGAGATGGGGAACCTCCTAAAACCCTCGATGTTGGTTATGTGAAAGATATTATGTACTACTTTAATAATCCCGAGAAAACCTCATTCAATTATGTAATGGGAGTAACGTTGGATCAACGTGAATACTTTAGGGATTACCGCTTGACACAAAAAAGTGAAACTATTATGGGATCAAATTCATATATTGAAGTGGTATGCTAGGCAACTATGCTTGAGATATGATTATACTTGTTGCTCTAGGATGAAGGCTCCACACCTTCCCTTTTCATGCAAATTTAATGATAATAAAACCTTAGCTTCTTATGCTAATGGTATATATGATTACTACGATGTGGAACAAATAGAAGAATTTGTTGCTTTTATGGGTGCTTATGAAATTGAATATATGTTTAAAGAGTTTGGAGATTTTGATGATTCGGTTTATAGACCTGAAAATTTAGTTATCCTTAAATATTGTTATGATAATTATGAATACAATTCCGATATTAATGCACTTATTGAGAAAGTCTCCGCTGTCCAAGAAGAGACTAACATTTTGCAGGAATCTATGGAAGAAGAAGTTGACGAAACTGTGAGCTCATTGGATGAAAAAGACGAGGAGGAGAGCGAAGAACAAAAGGAGGAAGAGCGGATTGATCACCCGTGCCCACCTTCTAATGAGAGTAACTCTTCAACTCATACATTGTTTAATTCCCCTTCATGCTTACCGAAGGATGATTTCTATGATGACTGTTATGATCCCTTTGATTCTTTTGAAATATCCTTTTTTGATGATGCTTGCTATGCTTGTGGCCAAGATGCCAATATGAATTATTCTTATGGAGAAGAACTTGCTATAGTTCCTTATGTTAATCATGAAATTGTTGCTATTGCACCCACGCATGATAGTCCTATTATCTTTTTGAATTCTCCCGACTACACTATATCGGAGAAGTTTGTGCTTATTAAGGACTATATTGATGGGTTGCCTCTTACTACTACACATGATAATTTTAATAGATATAATATGCATGTGCTTGCTGCTACTACTTGCAATTATTATGAGAGAGGAACTATATCTCCACCTCTCTATGTTTCCAACACGATAAAATTGCAAGAAGTTGTTTATACTATGCATTGGCCTTTACTTTGTGTGCATGAATTGTTCTTTTATGACATGTCGACACATAGGAAGAGAGTTAGACCTTGTTATTGCTTAATATATGTTACTTTGTGCTCACTACTAAATTACAAATCATTGTTAATTAAAATTGGCTCTGATATACCTTGGGATCAGGGTGGATTCACTACTTGAGCACTATATGCCTAGCTTAATGGCTTTAAAGAAAGCGCTGCCAGGGAGACAACCCGGAAGTTTTAGAGAGTCATTTATTTATGTTGAGTGCTTTTATATAGTTTTAAAATAAAAAAATAAAGAGGGGAACCTAAAACTTTTCAAAAAGGAAAGTGAAAGTGAGAAAGACAAGCATTGTTGAAGTGGGAGAGCTCCTTGAACTTTGTTCATGCTCACGGAAACTTTGTGAATCATGATTATAGAAACTTTTCAATAAAAATAATTATCCCCTTGTACAATTCCAGTGTATTATAAAAATAATGTGCCAAGGTTTGCCTTTAGGATGTTTACAATGCTTTTTGGTTTGTGCGGTGCAGGACAGAAACTTTGGCTGTAGTGCGCGATTTTTAATTGTTTTTACTGGAATGTCAAACGGTTCTGATTCTTTTTGCACTGTCGTTCTATACAAATTGTTTATTTTTCCTAATTTTGGCAGAATTTTCCAAGTACCAGAAGTGGTGAATGTTCAGATTATTATAGACTGTTCTGTTTTAGACAGATTCTGTTTTTTATGCATAGTTTGCTTGTTTTGATGAAACTGTTGATTTATATCAGTGGATTAAGCCATGGAAATGTTATATTATAGTAGCTATAATGCAAAAATAAAATATGAATTGGTTTGCAACCGTGTTAGAGTAGTGATTTGCTTTATTATACTAACGGATCTTACCAAGTTTTTTTGAAGTTTTGTCACTACAAAAACAAATGCACATCCGTGACATTTTGGGCCGAACGAATTTTTTTTCTGTCATACATAAGACACTTCTATGACGATAATTGTGACAAAATCCGGTATCATCATGATGTGGTGGGCTCCTACTTCTATGACAAAAAATCATGACAGAAAATGGTCTTTTCGTCCTGGGCGGGCCGGAGGTGCAGCTCCATGACATTCTTTGGGCCGTCCATGACGGAAAAAACCGTGGTAGAAGCGAGGGGGAGGAAAATTTCGGGAATTTCCCGTTTACGGTGGGAGGTTGGGGGCCAAGCGATGCGCGTTTCTCTCCTACACGTACGCGCGTGTGTGCGAGGCGTTGGATCTAACTGAACCCGAACGAGGCGTTGGGCTCTAACTGAACCCGAGCAATTGCACTGCAGGCTACGCGTTACTGAACCCGAGTGATCGATCGATGGCTGTTAACTGAACCCGATCGAGCAATTCCTTTACTACTACTGCTAACTGAAGCCGATCAATGCTGCCTCTGGGATGAACAGTGAGTGTTGTGGGGGGTTTGGATGAACAGCGAGCGGTGGTGTTTGCCTCTGGATGTACAGGACCCCGTGGCGTGGTGGAGGGCTGGATGAACAGTAGACGGTGGAGGGGTGCCCGTGGAGGAGTGGTTGAACAGGAGCCGGTGGAGTAGCGCGCGGTGGAGGCTGGATGAACAGGAGCCCGTGGAGGCTGGAGGGGGTCGACGGTAGCCCGTGGAGGCTGGAGGAGGTCGACGGTGGAGATGAACAGTATCCCGTGGAGTCCCGTTTTGCGGTACGCCACACCCCTCCCGATGAACAGGACCCCCGTTTCGACCGTAGCGCTCCAAGACAAGTCCGTTTCGTCCGTTTTGCGGTACGCCACACCCCTCCCGATCAACAGGACCCCCGTTTCGATCGTAGGAGGTCCGTTTCCTCCGTTTTGCGGTACGCCAGACCCCTCCCGATGAACAGGATCCCGTTTCGAACGTGGCCGGTCGAACACAAGGCTGTTTCCTCCGTTTTGCGGTACGCCAGGCCTCATTTCCATCGCCTGTTCCGTCCAAGCCCTCCCGATGAACACGACCACGCATTCCGTTCCGACCCAGCCGGTTGGCTCCCACGCGTTCCGTTGCCTCCCGATGAACACGATGCATTCCGTTGCCTCCCCATGAACACGACGCATCCCGTTGCCTCCCGATGAACACAACGCATTCCGTTGCCTCCCCATGAACACGACGATGACGCTGTTTCTCCGTCCCAACCCAGTCTTGTACACGAGCCCTGGCCATATGTATGCGCGAGTAGGCGTTCGAGACCCCGCCCTATGTACACATACGTGGCCGTATTTTATTTCTTGCACCCTGGCCGCTGTACGTACGTGTACATGCTACGTACGCGCCTCTACTACGACACGTACGCGCCTCTACTACGACACGTGCGCACCTCTACATCCACCAGTATATATGTACGTACACGTTCGCGACCAGAATGACAACGCTACGTATGCTTCGACCAGGTGGGTCCCGACTGTCAGGCACTTCCTTGCCTTCGAAGATGTAGCTGGTGGGTCCCAGCAGTTAGGGGGCGAATCGTTTGTTTTTTTGCCCGGACGCACTTCCTTGCGTGCGAAGGTGTAGCTGGTGGGTCCCAGCAGTCAGGGGGGAAACGTTTTTTCGCGAAATACGGTGGCCCATCCGGTGGGTCCCCACTGTCAGGTGGAGGAATAATTATTTTGCGCGTAATAAGGAGGCACTTCCTTGCTGCGGACGTGGACCCACCTGTCAGCGTCTCCACGCACAGTACTCTTCGGATGGAAGTCGGTCTTTGACCACATTGACCACGCCGCGCCGAGAGCACCACGGCGGTGGACGACGGCGAGGCCTAGGACGGGGACGACACGGAGACAGGGAAGACTCTGCAGTTGTTTCCCACGCGGAGGGGAGTACGACTGTATGAGGGTTTACTGGTTCGTCTGCCGTCGCCGGAGAATAACAACAGGTGTGGGTGAGTAGAGGGATGGCTAGGCCAGCGATGGGAGTACGGTGGGGCGGTGAGGCCTGCGCGGCAGCATAGTCGGCCGCGGGTAGGAGGGAGCAGGTAGTCCCGCCGGCGCTTGTTTGAGCGGCTGGAGCAGGAAGAGCAGAGATTGAAGAAGCACGACGGCCGTTGGATGGAAATCCAACAGTCAGTGCTTGTGCGTCAACCTTTTTTTAGGAAATCCTCAAATATGTGGAAAACAGCATACAACCCATGTGCCTTTATTTCTAATAGTTTACAGCCCATTCGCTAATTCTTATGGATTTTTTGGAGCCCATATTCTTGTTGTTAGCATTACAGCCCATATTGTGGCCACGGTTAAAAAATTATACGAAATTTTGCATATTCCGGTGCGGTCCAAACTGTTTTTAATTCCGAAATTTCGACTCACATCCAAACTGATTTTAAAAATAAATGTATATCAATATAAAATCCAACAAATTCTCCACGCATAAAAATTAATGCAATTTAAAATCTTGAAATGAAAGAAAGATATTTGAAACTAATTGACGGTTTGATGTGTTTTAAAAATGTACAACCCATTTCTCATTACTGATGGGCCATTTTCTTGGCCAGCCGAATGAAAGAAAGATCTCCTCGCCTTGAAAGATTTGCAGCCCAACATGCCTGACAAAGCGACTTACTTGGCAAATCACAAAAAAATTGGGCTGTGGCCGTGGACCCAGCTGTCAGCCTCTCCACGTACAGTACTCTTCTGATGGAAGTCGTTCCTTGACCACGTTGAACACGCCACGCGGAGAGCACCATGGCGGTGGACGACGGCGAGGCCTAGGAAGGGGACGACGCGGAGCCGGGGAAGACTGCTACCTCTTAAGCACTGCGTTGGATTCCCCCGAAGAGGAGAGGATGATGCAGCAAAGTAGCGTAAGTATTTCCCTCAGTTTTTGAGAACCAAGGCATCAATCCAGTAGGAGGCCACGCACAAGTCCCTCGTACCTGCACAAAACAATAGCTCCTCGCAACCAACGCGATTAGGGGTTGCCAATCCCTTCACGGTCACTTATGAGAGTGAGATCTGATAGAGATGATAAATAATATTTTTGGTATTTTTTATATAGAGTTGCAAAGTAAAAAGTAAAACGTAAAAGGCAAAGTAAAAAAAAAGAAAGTATTAAAGTGATGGAGATTGATATGATGAGAATAGACCCGGGGGCCATAGGTTTCACTAGTGGCTTCTCTCAAGAGCATAAGTATTCTACGGTGGGTGAACAAATTACCGTTGAGCAATTGACAGAATTGAGCATAGTTATGAGTATATCTAGGTATGATCATGTATATAGGCATCACGTCCAAGACAAGTAGACCGACTCCTGCCTGCATCTACTACTATTACTCCACTCATCGACCGCTATCCAACATGCATCTACAGTATTAAGTTAAAAACAGAGTAACGCCTTAAGCAAGATGACATGATGTAGAGGGATAAATTCATGCAATATGATAAAAACCCCATCTTGTTATCATCGATGGCAACAATACAATACGTGCCTTGCTGCCCCTTCTGTCACTGGGAAAGGACACCACAAGATTGAACCCAAAGCTAAGCACTTCTCCCATTGCAAGAACTACCAATCTAGTTGGCCAAACCAAACGGATAATTCGAAGAGACTTGCAAAGATAACCAATCATACATAAAAGAATTCAGAGAAGATTCAAATATTATTCATAGATAATCTGGATCATAAACCCACAATTCATCGGTCTCAACAAACACACCGCAAAAAGAAGATTACATCGAATAGATCTCCACGAGAGAGGGGGAGAACATTGTATTGAGATCCAAAAAGAGAGAAGAAGCCATATAGCTACTAGCTATGGACCCGAAGGTCTGAAGTAAACTACTCACACTTCATTGGAGGGGCTATGGTGATGATGTAGAAGCCCTCCGTGGTGGATGCCCCCTCCAGCGGAGCTCCGGAACAGGCCCCAAGATGGGATCTCGTGGATACAGGAAGTTGCGGCGGTGGAATTAGGTTTTTGGCTCCTGTTCTGATCGTTTGGGGTACGTAGGTATATATAGGAGGAAGGAGTATGTCGGTGGAGCAACAGGGGGCCCACGAGGCCGGGGGCGCGCCCTAGGGGGGCGTGCCCCCACCCTCGTGACCGCCTCTTTTGTTCCTTGGAGTAGGGTCCAAGTCTCTTGGATCATGCTCGGTGAGAAAATCACGTTCCCGAAGGTTTCATTCCGTTTGGACTTTGTTTGATATTCCGTTTCTTCGAAACACCGAAATAGGCAAAAAAAACAACAATTCTGGGCTGGGCCTCCGGTTAATAGGTTAGTCCCAAAAATAATATAAAAGTGGGAAATAAAGCCCAATATAGTCCAAAACAGTAAATAAAGTAGCATGGAGCAATAAAAAATTATAGATACGTTGGAGACGTATCAAAGACGCGGAAGTGGAAGCCCGCGCGGAGAGGAGTACGAGGGTTCACTGGTCCGGCTGCGGTGTGAGGCTGCCGTCGCCGCAGGGCCTGGCCACCGGTGGGAATAGTAGGGGGCGGTGAGGCCTCTGTGGCAGCACAGCCGGCCACGGGAGGCAGGAGCATGCGGCACGACCGGTGCTGCTTTGGGCGGCTGGAGCAAGAAGACCAGAGGTTGAAGAAGCACTACGGTCGTTGGATGGCCATCGTACGGTCACTGGAGCTAGAATCGTTCATATTGACTAAGTTGACAAAGCCCTTCGTCCCCGTCAACTTAGTAGGCCCACAAGTACGCCTCCCACCAAGGTGGGTCCCAGCTAGTCGGGGAAGTATTCATTTTTTTGTGCGTAATAAGGAGGCACTTCCGGTGGGTCCGAGCTGACAGTGGGGGGAACGTTTTTTTGCGAAATACGGTGGCCCGTCCGGTGGGTCCCAACAGTCAGGGGGAAATGTTTTTTTTTCACAAAATACTGGTGGCCCGTCCGGTGGGTCCCCGCTGTCAGGTGGAGGAATAATTATTTTCCGCGTAATAAGGAGGCACTTCCTTGCGGCTGCCGTGGACCCAGCTGTCAGCCTCTCCATGTACAGTACTCTTCCGATGGAAGTCGGTCGTTGACCACATTGACCACGCCGCACCGAGAGCACCACGGCGGTGGACGACGGCGAGGCCTAGGAAGGGGACGATGCGGAGCCGGGCAAGACGCGGCAGTGGATGCCCACGCAGAGAGGAGTACGAGCGTTCACTGGTTCGGCTGCGGTGTGAGGCTGCCGTCGCCGCAGAATAACATGGGGAGTGGGTGAGTGGAGGGATGGCCTGGCCAGTGGTGGGAGTAGTATGGGGGCGGTGAGGCCTCCGTGGTAGCACAGCCGGCCACGGGAGGCAGGAGCAGGCGGCACGACCAGTGCTGCTTTGGGCGGCTGGAGCAAGAAGACCAGAGGTTGAAGAAGCACTATGGCCGTTGGATGGACATCATACGGTCACTGGAGTATTGACTAAGTTGACAAAGTCCTCCGTCCCCGTCAACGTAGTAGGCCCACAAGTCAGCCCAACAATATGGTGGGTCCCAGCTAGCAGGGGGGTATTCATTTTTTTGGGCGTAATAAGGAGGCACTTCCTTGCGTGCGAAGATATAGCTGGTGGGTCCGACCTGTCAGCGGGGGGAACGTTTTTTTCGCGAAATACAAAGGCCCTTCCTGTGGGTCCTAGCTGTCAGGTGGAGGAATCATTATTTTGCGCGTAATAAGGAGGCATTTCCTTGCGTGCGGCCATGGACCTAGCTGTCAGCCTCTCCACGTACGGTCCACTTCCGATGGATGTCGTTCATTGACCACGTTGACCAGGCCGCCCTAGGAAGGGAACAACACGGAGCCAGGGAATACTCGGCAGTTGTTTCCCACGCGAAGGAGTATGAGGGTTTACTGGTTCGTCTGTCGTCGCCGAAGAATAACAGCATGTGTGGATGAGTAGAGGGATGGCTAGGCCAGCGATGGGAGTACGATGGGGCAATGAGGCCTGCGCGGCAGCATAGCCGGCCACGGGAAGAGGGAGCAGGCAGTCCCGCGGGCGCTTGTTTGAGTGGCTGGAGCATGAAGAGCAGAGATTGAAGAAGCACGACAACCGTTGGATGGGCATCCAACAGTCACTGCTCTCGTGTGTTGACTAAGTTGACAGGGCGTTGCGTGTGCGTCAACATTTTTTTATGAAAGCATACGTGTCAACTGTAGTAGGCGCACAAGTCAGCCTCAAATCTGTGGAAAACAGCATACAGCCCATCTGCCATTATTTCCAATAATGTACAACCCATTTGCTAATTCTTAAGAATTTTTTTGGAGCCCATCTTCTTTTTGTTAGCATTACACCCCATATTGTGGCCACGGTTAAAAAGTATACAAAATTTTGCATATGTCGGTGCGGTCAATTGTTTTTAGTCCACATATATCGATTCACATTCAAACTATTTTGAAAAATATTTTATATAAATATAAAATCCAAATAATTGTCCACGCATAAAAATCAATGGAATTTAAGATCTTGTAATGAAAAAAAAATTGAAACTAATTCCCAGTTTTATGTGTTTTAAAAATGTACAACCCATTTCTGGGCAAACCGAATGAAACCTCTCCTCGTCTTGCAAGATTTGCAGCCCAGCAGGGCTGATAAAGCAAGTAGGCCTTGTTTGGGTATTTCTTTAAAAAAAATAGGACTGGGCTAGCCATTTTCAGCAAGAAAAAAACACAACTAGGCTCATGATGTGGTAAACATAAATAAAACCCTGGGTAGACGGGCCACAGCCCCCGCATAGCCCCATTGTTACCCTGATCTGTCGCTAATACTAGTATAAATAACAACTGCTTGTTCCTAAAAAAACCTGCGCGACTTGCTGGGTCCCTGGTGTCAGCCGCTCGTAGTGTAATTCTCTCGTTTATTGACTACGTGGACAATGGTGTGAGCCCCAGATGTCCAACCATTAGGAGGAACCATATTTTTGGGCTTGTACTATAGAGGCACTTGCTTGTGTACTACCATGACGCTGGTGGGTCCCTATTGTCATTCTCTCCATGTACAGTCATCTCCTTGTTCCTCTCGGTTGTTGACGACGTTGACAACGCAAGAGGGCGGCGCACCGCGCACGGCGAGCGAACCAAGGCCGCAAGGCGGAGGACGACAGCGAGGCCTCAGACAGAACGAACATGAGCCGTTGAAGATGCACCGGTCCCGTCGCAGGCGGAGGGGAGTACGAGGGTTGACTGGTTCGGGCGCGGGTGCATGTTGGGGCTGACGTCGTCGGAGAATAACATGACGTGTGGGGGAATAGAGGGAGGGACTGGCCAACGTTGGAAGGTACGTACGGTAGGGCGGCGGAGGCGCAGCCAGCCATGGGAGGCGGGAGCAGCCGGAGCCCACAGGGTGGTTTGGTTTGGGCGTCTGGAGGAAGAAGAAGACAAGAGATAGAAGATACACGACAGATGTTGGATGTCAATCCAACGGCTGGTATGCAGAAGCGTTTTTTGACTGGCTAGTAAGTCGACACCACCTTGGATAGGCTATTTCCTCGCAGGTCCCAAATGTCAGAATCCAAATCTGTCATGGTCTTACAGCCTTTCCTATGAAAATTTACAGCCCATTTGATGTGCTAGTTCGAAATAAGTTTGTGGGTGCTGGTGGGGGCTAATCACTTGGCTTCTGTAATGCACAGTGAGCTCAAGCAGCCGGCGAGAGTGATGTTATTTCCCTTGGTTGGGATTTGTTACAATATTTCACTCTAAATTAAACGAATGGCAAGCCATTTGCCTTGTTTCAAAGAAAATATGACTGTCACAGCCGAGTTGAAAAGGGCAGGAACATCTAACTCCAGCTTACAAACTGTACAAAAGCACGAGGGTTAATTGTTCATCAGGTTTACAAAAAAACCAGATTGAAAAGGGCAACAACATCTAACTCCAGCACTGTTTTCGGCAGTCACAGTCAAATGGATCGGTCAGGTCCATAGAATGAACATCCTGGGTCGTAAAATTTACTGGATTATGACCACAATATGTTGTAAATAGAAGCCCGACACGTTCAGAAGCTCTTTTGCCCACCTGAAACTCCTTTTTTTTGCTCTTCGACATACCCATCCATCAAAACCATGCTGCTGATAAACTTAAGCCTGACGGACAATAGTAACCTCGCATTCAGCAGGAAGAATGTGACAAATATTGTGTTTGCACGGTTGGCTACATATCGTTCTAGCGTTATTGTCTTCAATCGGATCTCATGAGAAGTGAGAAAATCCCGATGCTTACGAATCCACTGATTGGTTATAACTTTCTTACCCCGTCCTGTTGCCTAAATAGACATGAAGATTGAAAACAGTTAAGGTCTAAAAGAAGAGTGTCGAAAGAGCAATAGCTGAACGGTTAATTCTAGTACACTATATGCAGGCTTCCAATGTGCGTGAAATTATCACCTTTATATAAAACTTCTCCAGACATGGAAAGCATTGCAGCAAGCCAATAATCTTGTTCAGATCAAAACTAATCATTTGGATATATAAGATCTTGAAAGAATCCAGCACCATTGATAGGCCATCCATGGAGAAACTCTTCATTGAGCATAGAACACAATATTAGTACAAAATATGTACTCCAAGATGATATATAAATTATGCGCAGAAATTTAAAATGCAGCTTATGGTTACAAGTGTAGATGATAATATGAAGTACCTGAAGAAATGTGGAGCTAAACACCATATTGAAATGAGCACAGAGATCATGTATTACACCCAAGGTCTCCAGTTTAGGCGCAGAGAGGACGGTTATTTGCAACGGTGAATAACTAGAATCAAGGATCAACCTTTGAAGTGAAGGGGCATCTTGGATGATGAGTTGCCTTCCGTCAAAAGAAATTCCAATTCTTACAAGGTTAGGCGACTTTATTTGGAGACAACCGATTCTAAATGTGGAAACAAGCACCAAGCACTCCAGCGCAGGGCAACTGGAGTGGATGATGCTGTGCAATGAGGCCTCCGATATACGAACCCGCACAAGTGAAAGTTTCTTGAGAAATGGGAGTCGAAGGTTTAGTACCAGATTGTCTGGTCGGTAGCACAGCGCAAAGGTGGCGGTGTGGAGAGAGGACGGAAACCGTGAGATGGACATCGGTGCTGAGGGCACAAGTTCATGGCGTTCGGTATGTGGTCTGTGATTTCCAGGGGAATAGTATAACTCAAGCAGCTGTAGTTCTGTGAATTCAGGGGAATTCAGCGAGGCGTCCACCATGCAGGGCATGGTATGCTTGGTCAGGTAGCATGACGGGATGCAGAGGCTTTGAACGGAGCCCTGGTGGGAGGAGATGATGGCTATGGGGATTTCAAAATCATTGTAGAGAGATAGCTGACGACAGTCGAGATTAAGGGGCACGACGCGCCATAGAGGGCGCCATCGAATTGAGAGGACTTGGGTGCGGCAGCAATCCTTGGTGGGGAGAAGCGAGATGATCTCCCCAAGGACGGCGTCTGGGAGATCGCTGATGCGGTCCACCCGAGATTCTACGGGTTCCTGGGATCCGGTGGGGGCGGGGTCGCCGCTTCTCCCCGCGCTGCCGGGTGCGGGATCTACAACAGGCGTCGCCACTGGCGGGAGCCTCAACTTCTTGGCGCTGGGGTCAGCCAACTCCATTTTCCTCGAGGGCGTCGCGTCGCGCTCATGGATTTGAGCAGAGTAACGAATGACGAACCTAGTTGTAGTGCGAGCGAAGAATAAGGGGAGCTGGGGGTTTTCTGTAGGAGTGAGGAAGAAAGGGAGCTAGGGTTTTCTGTAGGAGTGAGGTGAGGAATTTGGGGGTACGAGTGGAGACGGGTTGACGTGAGGTGGGTGGGAGCGAGGAGGAAGAAGAGCACCCATGTTTGGGGGGGGGGGGGGGGGGGGGGGGGGGGGGCGGGGGGGGGGGGGGGGGGGGGGGGGGGGGGGGGCGGGGGGGGGGGGGGGGGGGGGGGGGGGGGGGGGCGGGGGGGGGGGGGGGGGGGGGGGGGGGGGGGGGCGGGGGGGGGGGGGGGGGGGGGGGGGGGGGGGGGCGGGGGGGGGGGGGGGGGGGGGGGGGGGGGGGGGCGGGGGGGGGGGGGGGGGGGGGGGGGGGGGGGGGCGGGGGGGGGGGGGGGGGGGGGGGGGGGGGGGGGCGGGGGGGGGGGGGGGGGGGGGGGGGGGGGGGGGCGGGGGGGGGGGGGGGGGGGGGGGGGGGGGGGGGCGGGGGGGGGGGGGGGGGGGGGGGGGGGGGGGGGCGGGGGGGGGGGGGGGGGGGGGGGGGGGGGGGGGCGGGGGGGGGGGGGGGGGGGGGGGGGGGGGGGGGCGGGGGGGGGGGGGGGGGGGGGGGGGGGGGGGGGCGGGGGGGGGGGGGGGGGGGGGGGGGGGGGGGGGCGGGGGGGGGGGGGGGGGGGGGGGGGGGGGGGGGCGGGGGGGGGGGGGGGGGGGGGGGGGGGGGGGGGCGGGGGGGGGGGGGGGGGGGGGGGGGGGGGGGGGCGGGGGGGGGGGGGGGGGGGGGGGGGGGGGGGGGCGGGGGGGGGGGGGGGGGGGGGGGGGGGGGGGGGCGGGGGGGGGGGGGGGGGGGGGGGGGGGGGGGGGCGGGGGGGGGGGGGGGGGGGGGGGGGGGGGGGGGCGGGGGGGGGGGGGGGGGGGGGGGGGGGGGGGGGGGGGTGCTGGGTGTGGGTAGCGCCTCTCATTCAGTAAATATATGGGCTTTTGAATTGATTTTACTATTTACTAGTGTGGATGGGCTGTTTTGTCTTGGGCCCAGTGAAACAATTACTACTAGTATAGTGGAGACACTCTACAGCTACCCAGAAAAACAATTACTACTAGTTCAGTGGAGACACTCTACCGCTTCTGGCTCCTCCTAGGTCATTGAAACGTCTCCCTCTATTGAATGTCGTTATACTTTTGTTCACCGACATGCGGGCCATGCAGCGCGCGGGCCCAAATGCCATCCACCAAATTAGAAGGCAGTATGCAGGCGGAGAGTCACCCCGGTCGTAGCGCGGTAGTAACGAGCCGTCGTATCACAAAACCCCACCTCCCCGCAGTCTAAGTTTGATGGACGAAGCAAACATCATTTCACTCTTCGTTGAATCCCCTTCTCCCTCGCGGTCGTCAAGAAAGGCAACACTAGCATCTGCCACTATTCTTCTCTCCGAATGAAGGGAAGGTAAGCGGATCCGTGATGTTGGTATATTTTTGTTTAGAGAAAAAAAAAGAACTTTTGCAAAGCAGTAACCGATCCTCACTCTCTTTTTTATTTCATTGTCATTGCGATTGTGTTTTCCTTTCAGTGGTCTCCTAGTATTCGTCAGTTTCATGATCGACCAAGGAGAACCAGGCAAAGATCTGCCGATATTGGAGCAGACACGGGAGGCTGATCCCCACGAGACAGAGAGCTCCAAGAAGATGGAGGCAACCACCAAGCCGACCCCAGATACGCTCACGGTCGCTACTAAGATGGTCAACGCCCCGTTTGAGGTTACAGCCCCCGTGGCACTGCAGGAGCAGTTTTCCCCCTTCGAGGATGTGTCCCCCCCCCCACTGAGCTGCCCAAGGTGATTTCCTTCTTTGCCGATCTCGATTGTGGTTTTTCATCTAAGTATGTGGTGATTTTTTTAGAAAAGGAAGTATGTGGTGATTAATAATGCAAAATTTTATTAGCTTTGATGCCACGCTATACATAGTGGTTTAAATAACTTGTGTTTCTTATACTGAAAAGTAATTCAGAATTTGTTTCTGTTTCAATTAGAGCCCTGATGCAGACAAGGATTGTGTGGTTGTACATGTGACCCGCTATGAGGCGGACGACCTGAATATACGCACTGGGAAAACAGAGTTCTTAGGCTGTTGGATCCTGGAAGCCATTTGCGGTTATACAAATCAAGAGTTGTATTCCAGCCTCACTGTTGTCAGGCGTGTTGTCCAGGGTGTATTGAAGCACAAGAAGTTCAAAGCTACTCCTTCGTTTGTGAGGCATACTGTTCTTGTCAAGCTTACGCAGGAAGATGATGTGGCATGCTTCCACAAACAAGTTTATCAGTGGCAAGGCCACAAGGTTGTCTTCATGAAGGTTCACAGGATTGAGCTGCTGCAAGACGTCCTTGATGATGTTCATGGCAAGGTCCGTCTTGTGTCCAGCCCAAATTAGATCGAGGCATGAAATAGTTGCCCCAGCTAGTGTTTAATAGTAGTTTGGATTGTGTCTAATTATCCGAACCTTGTCTGTTATAGACCCCTCTGGGGCTAGTACTCTGTTTGAATTCGTCTATGGGAACTGCTGCTACTTTTGTGTGCCCGTGAATCATGTGAGAACAATCGTAATTGTTGCCGAAACAGATGCGTCCTCACTAGTTTTTTCATGAATATGGCATGGTAAGACATAAGTTGTCACGGTTTATCATACGAGCAGCGTGCGTTTTGATGAAATAGAGCACTCGTTCGAGAACCGTGCGCTTACGTATACATAAGTACTTGTAAACACTGTTGGTGCTACCCCACTTGTAAGCAGTTGTGCAAAACACGGCACATTGGCTCAACTCGCTTCAACACTAGGCTATCGACCAGCTAACAATCAACAATCGTCTGTCTAGCATATAAGCAACTATGTATCTTGTTACAGTGGTTTATGTAATTAATTAAGGCCACAATGTAATAAATTTCAAACGTTCACACGCTAGTCCAGCGCTCATGTGGAACTCTCACATTAAACTCGTCTTCATAAAAAAACTTGAAAAGCATAAGTTAAGCAATTTTATACATCTCAATGATTCATAGAACATAACAAACATATACTAGTTCACAACAAAAGACAAAGTTGTGAGAAGGTTTACAAATTAGGAAAAAACAAGCAAGGCTTCTCTGAGCAAAGGCCCTCCCGGCAGGCTTAAATTTCCTGTAGTTCACTCTGGTTTTTTCTTGTTGCCACCATCCAGGGTTAGGTTCTCTCATTCCAGAATAACCAATTATAATTGTGGTCTCAGCTGGAATGTTGAACTGAACCATGCAGTGTACTGACCAGCTGAAATGCTTGTGCATTCCACTAAATTTAAGCACCGCTATTTGCAGAAATAAGCAGACCACAATGCCTCTTGTCCGTGCACCTGTCCAAAAAACCGCCGTGCAGCCGTGCCAGCTAGTCCTCGGTCCATGGATGAACTGGTAGAAAGTGCATTCCGGACTAGGATGCAGTTGTTTTCGCTTGTCCCTGCACTGCAATCAGGAAGTAAAACTTATGAATCAGTTTCTTTTAGATTGCGTTGGTCATTCTACCTTAGTTACTACCAATGTAGCCATCTCATTTTGCGCAGTTGTACTAAAACTGAGGTGTGTACTTTTGATTGCGCGGATAGAAACGATACGGAGATAGACATCCCGAAACGATATGGAGACAGACATCCCTGTTTGTGAAAATACGAAATATGGTTATTTAAACAGTGACAGATATTACTACTTCCCCCGTTTCCTCTTAGAACCAAGTCCTAGATTCATGCTACAGCTTTCCCACTTTCTTCCCTGTTTGAACCAACACTTTGAGTCGACTGTATGAACTAGCTTTACTTCTAATAATAGTAGAAGTCTAGGTGGCTTTGGAACATCGGACGGAAGTAGAAAAGGATCCACACGAAGGGAGCTGGGGCAGTAGAGCAAGGCAGGTTTCGAAGGAATATATACCTGAGGGTCGTCGGCATGTGGCAAAGATGGTGTCGGGAGGCCGCATCTTGGCCACAATACCGCAGGGAGGAAGAAGGGGTCGGAGGCCCTTTCGGGCCGGTGCTCTCTTGGAGAGAACGGCATGACTGCCGATCGGGACGCGCGGGCAGCTGTTGGTCTCCTCCCTCGCCGCCGACGACAGCGTGAACGATGCACCTACACCCCTGCCCCGGTCGAGGTTGTCCGGCCGGATTTGTGACCAGCCGTGAGCTGAGAGAGAGTCTGGCCACCTATGTGTTGCTTAGATCTGGAGAGCATGAGAGAGTGAACGAGAGGAACCCTAGTAAAGCAAGCGCTAAGGCTCCTGCTTTTATATATAGTGGAGTGATTTTGTTGTACCAGCTTCAAAAAAATGCGAGTGGGTGTGAGAGAACTAGTGCGTGCGTGCACCGCTTCTCTTCGTGAGAGTACTATATACTATGCCCAAAGAACGTTCATCGCAAGAGTAATAGTATAAGTGTGTGACGTGTGAGCTAAAATAAAATGTGCACACCGTCTTCTGTTTTTTAGAAGTTCTAAGGGTAGGGTGTGAAGAGCACATATGTGCGTGACGTCTACCTGCAGATAGACGGTGGGTGCGACGTGCGAGTCTACGAGAGGACTCGGGAGAGTCATGACTCGTGAGGGTGCATGTGCGTGAGAGAGAGGGGGGCACGTATCAATGCAATGCATGTGTCCGTAAATCATTATCCGACAAACGTTTGCCACAAGCCTTTTCCTGACGAACGTCGTAAGAACCGTTAGATCGGCATCCGACGGTGTCAGTTTTGCCATGTCATTTAACAGAACAGCCAATCCTACACACAAATCTTCCACTCAGTGTTAGCAACTGTCGTATGCTCCCTCCGTTCCGAAATGCAGTGCATATAGCTTTATTGAAAATTCGAACATCGCAAACTTTTACCGAGTTTTCGTGTACCAAATTGCACATGTAGAATACCATGTATATATGATTTCATTCATCTTCGAGAGGTAACTATAAAGATGGGTGAGGAGTCTACAAAGAAAGACCATTGTATCACCCGCAGCAATTTCAAGCATCCTTTAGTGTCGAGGAATATCATAGGAACTCTATATGATATGATTTTTGTAGGATTTTTTCCTTTAGAGCCAATTGGTTCATAGGAATAGATTCATATACTCCACATTTCAAAGGAAATAAACATGATATCATTTCTATAGCTTTAGAGCCAGTTGGTTCATATGAATGGATTCCTATACTCCCTTAATTTCAAAGAAAAATAAACATTAGCGTATATTCAATAGAAAAGTTCCTATGATATGAACCAAATTACATCTCTTTTCTAATCCCTCCTCATAGGATTTGAGATACATGTCATCCCTAGATTCAATAGAAAAGTTCCTATGATGTGAACCAAATGACATCTCTTTTCCAATCCCTACTCATAGGAATTGAGATGCTCCATGTCATCTCTTTCCCTACAACTTCCATGTATACATCTTCTATTCCTAAATAGATAGTACAACCCACTAGTAGCTTTTTTCCAAAACATGCAACTATGGCACAAGAACTATATAGTGTGCCAATAACTTTG
>LR880972.1:193325040-193350480 GCA_904067115.1 Aegilops sharonensis | reverse complement strand
CCGTATGACGGAGAGGTATCACTGGGCCCACTCGGTAGTGCATCATCATAATGAGC
The DNA here is from genome assembly GCA_904067115.1 of Aegilops sharonensis. Classification (NCBI taxonomy): domain Eukaryota; kingdom Viridiplantae; phylum Streptophyta; class Magnoliopsida; order Poales; family Poaceae; genus Aegilops; species Aegilops sharonensis. Next base: position 193,350,424 of record LR880972.1, on the reverse strand, counting down.
TCAAAGTGACCAAGTGTCTGGTCACGGGATCATGCATTACGGTACGAGTAAAGTGACTTGCCGGTAACGAGACTTAACGAGGTATTGGGATACCGACGATCGAGTCTCGGGCAAGTAACATACCGTCTGACAAAGGGAATAGTATACGGGGTTGCTTGAATCCTTGACATCGTGGTTCATCCGATGACATCATCGAGGAGCATGTGGGATCCAACATGGGTATCCAGATCCCGCTGTTGGTTATTGACCTGAGAGTGTCTCGGTCATGTCTGCATGTCTCCCGAACCCGTAGGGTCTACACACTTAAGGTTCGGTGACGCTAGGGTTATTAGGAAGACTTGTATGTGATTACCGAATGTTGTTCGGAGTCCCGGATGAGATCCCGGACGTCACGAGGAGTTCCGGAAGGGTCCGGAGGTAAAGATTTATATATGGGAAGTTGTCAAACGGACACCGGAAAGTTTCGGGAGCATACCGGTATTGTACCGGGGCCACCGGAAGGGTTCCGGGGGTCCACCGGGAGGGGCCACCCCTCCCGGGGGGCCACTTGGGCTGCGTGGGAAGCAGCCAGCCCCTGGTGGGCTGGGCGCACCCCCTCCCTTGGGCCCTTGCGCCTAGGGTTTGGGGGGAACCCTAGAGGGGGGCGCCCCCCTTGCTTGGGGGGCAAGCCACCCCTCCCTGGCCGCCGCCCGCCCTCTAGATTCCCATCTAGAGGGGCCGACCCCCTTGCCCTTTTCCCCTATAAATAGAGGGGTTGAGGGAGGGCTACACACACAAGCCAAGGCACAGCCCCTCCCCTCCCCAACACCTCTCCTCCTCCGTACGTGCTTGGCGAAGCCCTGTCGGAGTACTGCTGCACCAACTACACCACGCCGTCGTGCTGCCGTTGGAGCTGTCTTCTTCAACCTCTCCTTCCTCCTTGCTGGATCAAGACGGAGGAGACTTCGTCCGTACCGTACGTGTGTTGAACGCAGAGGTGCTGTCCGTTCAGCACTTGGTCATCGGTGATCCGAGTACGACTCCATCATCACCATCCCCTTGAACGCTTCCGCACTCGATCTACAAGTGGTATGTAGATGCAAACTCACTCCCTTGACTCGTTGCTTAGATGAACTCATAGATGGATCTTGGTGAAACCGTAGGAAAATTTTTAATTTTCTGCAACGTTCCCCAACACTAACACACCGTACGAGCGACGCGACGGTCGTGGTAGGCGCGACCACGATACGGGCTGCTGGCAGCCTTTGGATCTGAGATCAAACGGTCGCATGCTAAGTTGCTGAAAATTTGCAGAATAACCCTCCAGGATAGGATATTCACCCATAGGTCTAGAATCACGCCATGCAACCGTTCGACCTCAGATCCAAGGGCTCTCGGAAGCCCGTATCATGGGAGAATGGAAAGCCACTACCCTGCCGTTCGCACGCTGGCAGTTCGCTCCTACTCGTCCCCACACGTCCTTCAATACTACGGTGGTTCGCTCCTAGTCGTCCTGTCCATTCACATTGCGGTAATTCCACTAATCCTAACCCTCCTCCCAAATACATGGCGTCCCAAATCTCCCAGATCGGCGGTGAGTACAAGGTTAGAACCATCGCCAGCGATGAGTTCGACGTCATCTACACCCGTTCTTCCGCGGCGGTGAAAGGATGCCTTTCTCGCTTCAGACGCATGTTCAAAAACTCAGATGATGCCTTTCTCGCTTCAGACATATAGATGCAAAATATTTTTTTGTAGTGGCCTTGTATAATTAAATGGAGGGAGTACTAACCAAAGTACGCAGTAGGGACGAGGAGTAAACGGAGGGAGTAGTAAAATTTTCTCCTCGTGCTGCGAGCCACCGCGCGCGTGGGCGAGGGAGCGGGCGTAAAGGCGTACAGTAGTAGTAGTAGTACTACTACTACTACTCGTAAGCAAGATTCACCTCATCCTGTGAGCCACCGCGCCCGTGGGCAGGGGAGACGGCATACTTAGCAAGCTTCTCCTCGTTCTGCGAGTTGACGGGACACATCAAAAGTACTTCAGTGTATAGAGCCTTGTCTCTAAGGTAGGCCCCACATGGTTTGCCTCTTTTTTTAATTTAACATAACGCGTCAAGTCACAATTTGTTTGTTCACCCGTGGTAGACAATCCTCCCTCCACCAAGTGGACAACCAGTACACGTGCCAAATTACCATGTGGGCTGCCTTTTTCGTACAGAAATGAGCTCCACCGTGTACCCGCGCGGGTGTGGTTGGGAAAGAGACGGGATTACGTGCGCCGTGCGTGCACCTCTTCTCTTCGTGCACGTCCCCCACCTACGTGGGTGTGTGTGAGAGAGATACAAACCTAGACATAATGCACCATCCATCCCCATGCCTCCGCCCAGTCCGACCACCAGTCACCACCACGCCCCACTCCTCCTCACCTTATATCTCATCTTTCTCCCTCCATTTTTATATACAAGGGGCCACAATCAAAATTACAATTTGCAGATATACAAGGCCAGTAACACTAATCGATGCAATATTAATGGTGTTTGCCTCGTGGTACTAGCAAAGGAGGGCATTAATTATCCCTTGCATGCATGCGGGAGTTTGTAAAAAAATGCATCTTGATGTTCCGTGCAATGCACGGGCATCTTGCTAGTCCATGAAAACAACACATGGCAAAATTCCACGGCGAACGAGGGATTTGAATTTGTTGGGACGGGTTTTTTGGATCTTGCCCGGGGTAGCCAAAATATTGGCGACCCTTTTGTCCACCGGTGCCTTTGCCACCGCTGAACGAGGAATGGCTCGGGTGCTCATGCTGTCATGCATCCTCCAGCGCGCACATTGGAGACGAGCTCACGCGAGCTGTATTTTTTTGTCCCACAACACCGCCCGAGCCTCCTGCAGACCGACCGCGACCCGCGAATTACACCATCCAACAATAGCCGCACACATTATGACAACAACTCAACCAACCGGACGAAATTCACGCAAACACGTAGACAAACTGATATTTCATATAAACAACGACGGAAATCAAATAAAATACCGGATTTTCATACAAACATGACGGATTTCATTACATTCAAATGAACTACGCGGTGCTAGTTCTAGACAGCACAGGTATATAATACCTGGCCTAAATGGTCGCCCGCCAATCGATTTGTGTTCCTCATGTCCGGCAGCATGATCACCCGACTGTCAGGAGCCCCGGAGGTATATGCTTCAGCGCAAAGGACGGCTCGCTTCCCCACTGCCCAACTGATATCATTGGCTGGTACCAAAGATGATGGTGGCTGGCACTGGTTCGAGTTCATCACCGGCCACTACTTCGCCATGGCCGGCACCGGCTCGAGTTCATCCTAACATCCCCCTCTTCCGTGGAGCCCATGCGGGGTCGACGAAGGTCCTCGCAACAAAAGTATCCGGCAAGACACCTGCTGTGTACGCCGGCGTCGCCTCCACGGTGGCCTTCATGGGACCCAAACGGCGGCGACCTCCCGTGTTCTACTTCTCCTGGATGATGGCGGCGGACGCGGAGGCGCTGGCCACCGACTCGTCGCTCTCCGCGCACCCGACTTCTATCGCTACTTGCATGGCGCGGCCGCCGGCATGGGAGTCTCGGCCACAAAAACGGTAGACGCGGTATGAGGCGGCAACGTGGACAGCAGCAGCGACACCCGTGCGCCACTCCTCGTCGAGCTTACCTCGAGCGGCGAGTTGCTGAACCGCGCGCCGGCTTGGGGCGGCAACTGGCTCCGTCGGGCGAGGGGAGGGAGGTGGATCAGCGAGCTGCATAGCTCGTATCCGGCGGGCTACCCAGCCAGCTTGGATGCGGAATAACTACTCTTCGTAAGCCATTGTAAGAGTGGACAAAATGGTGGAGGAGATAGGGGAGCGGACGTGTGTCCAGAGTGGGTTTATCGGCTTCCAAACGGGCGGGTTTCATGGCGGCATTTGAATGCGACACGGAGGCGTGTTCAGCCGGGCGTGCCCCGAGTGGCGCCCTCGACTCTGACCTAGGACACCGCGCCGTTCTTCCACTGACGTGTGGGCTCCTTGGGTGCATGGCCTGCATGTCAGTGACCCAACGCAGGCAGCGCACAGCAGAGGAACCTTTGGTGGGCTAGGGTGGTCAGAAGCGGGCATTTCATAAACCGATGATTGTACATTGAGTGTAACGTCATCTTTTTCATGTAGATAAGCCTACTATGTTGATAGCCCGTTCGATACGTTGTGATTCATAAAGACCGCTGCAAACATCAATGTTCTGCTTATCACAGATAAGATTGATTAATACCCATAACAATCAATGTTTCATGCATGGGTGCGTACGTGCGTGTGTTCATGAGTGCATGTGTACGTGTCAGTGTTGCACGCCAGCATGCGTGCGTGTGTACGTGTCAGTGTTGTAGGTCTACATGCGTGCGTGTCTTGCGTGCGTGCATGTGTACGTGCGGGGTGAGGCTACACGTCAGTCGACTGACTTTTTCATCTCTGGTCATTAGATTTTCCAGCCGTTGGATACAAAATCAAGGGCCTCCAGTTTATCACCAAACTCCACCCCCCCTAAGCCGCCAGCCACCACCGGCCGAACCGCCAGCCCCCGTCGCCCGCGGCCGGCCCGCCCTCCCCGAAACCACTCCCCGCCGCCAGTCCGCCCCCCTGAGCTTATTCTGAAATCCAGTGACCATATCGTGCTTTCGCTTCAAATACAATGACTATAAGTGTCGTCAACAAAATATGGAGGACGCATCAAGTGCAAAGTCCGTCAGTGTCATCAACAAAATATGGAGACGTATCGTGAGCTAGATACCGTTGTACTATTGTATATGCTTATTTTCTTAGTGGCCGATTGCGTGTGTGGTGTGGTGGGCACATCATTTCTAGTTGTGGTGGGTCAACATGAAGACTCATGGGTCGGTTCCATCCTGCGCCACATATAGGTTGGACCGAGACGTCTTATACGACGACCCATGTGGAGGACTCGGCGTACAACACGAAGCTACCAGAGTCGCGGAGGACTCTATCCCCACTGGTGATAAGCTGACTATATATGATTTGTAACCCTATGCCCTTAGTATGTTATACAAGCTTGGGGGCTAGTTTGTCGATAGTATACACACAAGCACAATGCCTGGTATTCACGTGTACTTTGTACACACCCCTATCACTAATATAGAGTACCAGGAGTAGGCTCTTTCCTCAACTGCAAGGGTCTGATCCGAACTAGGGTAAAAATTTGCCTCGTATTACCATCCAGCCTAACAACTAGGGATATCCTACCGAATGATATGATGAAATCATATCTGCCAACTACTAACAGAGAGGTGTGTCGGGGGGGGGGGGGCAATGTGTGCGAGAGAGGCCTAAAGATAATGTGCGTGCGGGAGACACGTAGGCACATATATGTGCGTATAGAGGGCTAGTAGAGACCGTGCATGTGTATATATGCATGTGAGAGAAATCGTGTTTTCCAACTGAGATTAGTGAAAAGAGTGGTACATAGTAGTCAGAAAGAGAGAGAGAGAGAGAGAAATAGAGAGAGCATGTGCGTGAGACACCCCGACACCCTGAGAGAGATTGTGAGCGTGTGTGAAAGAGAAATGCCGATGCATATAAAGTGTGTGCACTTATGCGTTAGACAGAGAGATATATAACACGTTTGTGAGAACGGGGCGAGGCATAGTGCATCTACGTGTAAAATGCGGTTCTCTGCATTAAATTAAAATATAAATGGCATTATTTTTTTTGGATGAGATCATAAATTTTGCAAATTGCGTATGGATGAAAATCGGTCTATCAGACACCCATACTCTATTGAATTCTAGCATGTGCATGTGTTTATTTCATATTATCGATCCATAGAGTGAGAGTGGTTTGAAATACAGGCAATGGATGCTTCTGCAATTCATATATAAACATTAATTAATGCACTCCATGTTGTTAGTGTGAAGCACTTTATACATTTGTCACTTGCATGGATACATTCCAAATTGCTAGCTACAAAATAGAATACATGTCGAATTCAACATAAAGGGGGTTTCGAAGATTCGTATTCATAGGAAGTGCATTCATCTATTTGAACCCGAGATAATGGCATTTGTAAATCAGATGTAAAATAGGGCATCAATCTTTGTTGTGAGTTTGAACATGCTATATATATTCATACGCATATCTAACTTTTTTTTGCAACCAAGGAGATTATATCTGGAACCATGCATGAACTGAGGTAAGTTGCATATTTTTTAATATATACTCATGTACAATGTATATTCAAATGTACCCCCTCCATTCCAAAATAATCGTAGCTTTAGGATTTTCAAGAGTAAAGATTTGTGAAGTTTGACAAATCCTGAAAGTTCAATTCAAGAGAACCGGAAACGTTAATGCTTCTGCTCCCAAATATTGAACGAAGCACCAAATAGGCCTCTGGTTACCCGAAACCGCGCGAGACTAATGTTTTGGTGGTAGGAAATTACTGTCCTCACTCTGGCCCGTGTAGCCTATCGGCCCGATGTCCAAAGGTCTAAACCGGGGTAGGTTTGTAACTTCACCAAGACGCCAGTCTCAACCGCCTCCGAGAAGCATTCATACGCTGTGGGCGCCTACCCATGCGCTCGGCCGAAATCTATCCCGACCACGTTAGGGACACATGACTGTCCTACCCCCAACCCGCAATATGTCCGAAATTTTAGATGTGGGCAAAGTTTTTAACTTTCCCCAAATTTCAAACAAGCGCGTCTCAAACCGAAACATTGTTCCCCCTTAGTTCCCTGCCTCCCTCTGTATCCCCATTCATACTCCGTGGGCGCGAAAACGCCCTCTCCACCACCCGCGAAACCCCAGCCTCCTCCGTCCTCCACCCCGTAGCGGCCAATCCACCGCCGCCCTCCTCCATCACGCCGGAGCCGGTACACCGACGTCGTCGTCCAACGCAACCGCAACCGCAACGCCCTCAAGGACTTAGCAGCTGAAGCCGAGGCAGAGTTGCCTCCACGATGCCGACGCCGACGTGCGTTGTACCAGAACCACTCTGACCACGCCGTCCTGCGCCTCACTGCTGCGGCTCCACTATCGCAACTGTCCACCGCACCGGAGCTGTTCCCGCTACGCCGTCGTTCGCCGCCTCGGATCTGCTTCCCCACCGCTAACAGACGGCCACCGCACCACACTCAACAACTTGGCCATGGGTTCGTCCAGGGTTGCACCGTCCTCCACAACTTCTGGTTTCCGGCGAACAACAAGAAGATCGTCAGAAAAACAGAAGGAGGACACAGCACTGCCAGCATAAAGAGGTACTCCTCTTCCCTTATTCGTGAAAATCTTACGTCTCCGCTCACACCATATTCATCCCACGAAAGAAACTAGTTGAGCGCTTCTTACTGCATCTTCTTCGTGATACTAAATGCACAAGGTTTCCTCCCTTTTACTATTTCACCTTTGCTAGAGGTCAGTAGCCCGCCTGGATTTCAATTCAGGGTCAGTTAAACCGCAATTAAAAGAAGCAGCACCCGCTTAGGCGCGCGGAGCACCTAGTCCGCATGTTCCCCGGGGAAGCGGTGCATCGGTGTCTATCATAGGGGTGTGGGGCGCAGGAGCTGCTTGCGCCTGATCTGAAGGTCGGAGGGGCTTGAATGGATGGACGGGGGGTGCCAAGCACGGCGGTGCGGTGAGGTCGAGGGGAGGGCGCAGGCAGGGTAGGAATACTGGGCCGATGGTCGCTGGCATTTTGAGGAAGATCATCAACACTGACTGGCTGGAGGTAGATGAAGGCGATCTGCTTGTTCTTTGTACATCGGACGGTGCAGAAAAAATGGACTGACCAATTTGCTTTCAGTCGACTGTTATTTTCATAGAATCCTGTAGTAATTTAGTGTGCCATGCATGTTGTAGAGCTATCATATGTCTCCCGTCATTTATTTCTCACCGACCTGCTATCTGCTACCTTTACACTGTACTAATTGTGCACACACTTCACCCATACTCACACTATTGTTTTTTTATGCATGGGTATTTCAGACTCTGAAGCAGTGTTGATGAATCCAGAAAAGAAAAGATAGAAGTCGCTCCAGTGTAATTCAAAGATAAGCACTAAGCGTATCAGCGCTCTAATGTGTGCAGTGTCAGCAGTTGGAGACAGTAAATGTAGCTCTGCAGTTGATGATCTCAATTGCCACACACAACCATCCCAGGTGCTTGCTTTAACTTCGCTCTGTCAAATGTGGTTGCATGTTGCATATGGTGTCTAGCTTGTATTGCTTCCAATTTGGTTAAATTGCATCTGCTTACTTTACACATTATACCTTTGATAATGACATGCCTTCCTGTTTTTGATACATACTACATATGTCTATTAACCATGTTCGTACATCAAACTAATGCTCTTTTGTATCCCTCGTCAACCACTTATGATGAGACAGTCACCCGAGTGGGTTACTGGGAGACGCCCTACTCGTTTAAAGAGTGCAGTGCCATCCTCCCCACATGATTCTCAAGAAACAGCAAGGCTAAATGAAGATAGTCAACGTAGCTCTCTAGTTGATCACCGCAATTCCCCCACACCACCATTGCAGGTGCTTGCTCTTACTTGGCAGTGTGATATGTGGTTGCATGTTGCATATGGTGTCTACCTTGTAATGCTTCTAATTAGGGTAAATTGCATCTGCTTAGTTAACACATTATACCTGTGAATATGGCATGCCTTCCTATTTTTGGTACATTTACATCTTTCTATTAACCATGTTCTTACATCAAACTACTTTTCTTGTGTATCCCTCATCAATGCTCCTAATTTGTTAAATTGCATCTCCTTAGCTTACACATTATACATGTGAATATGACACGCCTTCCTGTTTTTGGTACATACTACATCTACCTATCACACCATGTTCTTACATCAAACTACTGTTCTTGTGTATCCTGCGTCTATCGCTTATGATGAGACAGTCACGCGCGTGGGTTAATATGAGACGCAATACTCTTATAAAGAATGCAATTTCATCCTCTCCACATGATTCTCAAGAAACAACCAGCCTAAATGAAGATATTGAACGTAACTCTGTACCTGAAGACCGCACTTCCCCTACACCACCATCACAGGTGCTTGCTCTAACTTCGCAGTGTGATATGTGGTTGCATGTTGCATACAGTGTCTAGCTTGTAATGCTTTTAATTAGGGTAAATTGCATCTGCTTAGTTTACACACTATACCTGTGAATATGACATGCTTTCCTATTTTTGGTACACACTAGATCTATGTGTTAACCTTGTTCTTACATGAAACTACCTCTCTTCTGTATCATGCATGAATCACTTACGATGAGTCACCTTTATTCATTGCATATTGCATATTATTTCTAGCCTGTTGCCATGTATTGCTTCTAATTTGGTCAAATACATTTGTTAGGGCACCCTTTTAATTTGGCAGAGTGATATTGGTTTCATCTTTCATATGGTTTCTAGCTTGCATCGATTCTAACAAGTTCAAGCACCTTGTGCTTAGTTTACACTTTATACATCATACATGTCAATATGTCACGCCGTCTTGTTTTTCATACATATTCCATCCTCCTATCATGCGGCTGCCTTACATGAAAGTAGTGTTAGTCAGTATCATGCATCAATGAGTTCTGAAGAGCAAATTTTATTCCTTTTTCTTGTGGGTTTGACTTGACAAGGCAAAATCAAGGAATAGGAAGGAAAATAGTAAGGAAGGCGATGATGGTGGTCCTCTGCAGCAACGTAAATGAAGCATATGTACCGATTCTTCTTGTACTGATAGTGCATTACAAGGTCCAAGTCTCCGCTCCCCTACTACACCATCCAAGGTGCTTGCTCTAACTTGGCAGTGTGATATCTGGTTGCATGTTGCATATGGTGTCTAGCTTGTATTGCTCCTAATTAGTGTAAACTGCATCTGCTTAGCTTACACATGATACATGTGAATATGACACGCTTTCCTGTTTTTGGTACATACTATATCTGTCTATCACACCATGTTCTTACATGAAACTACTCTTCTTGTGTATCCTGCATCAGTCACTTATGATGGGACACCTTTAAGTTGGCAGTGTGATATTGGTTTGCGCCTTGAATATGATTTCTAGCATGTATTGCTTCTAGTTTGATGAACGCCACCTATGACGAGACAGTTTTAACTTGGCAGAGTGATATTGATTGCACCTTCCATATGGTGTCTTGCAGTGTTTCTAATTTGTTGAAGTGCCTTCTGCTTAGTTACCACATCATAGGTGTGAATATGTCAAGCCGCCCATTTTTTTCGTACATATTCCATCCTCGTATCATGACTTTGCCCTTCATCAGAGTAGTGTTCGTCAGTATCATGCATGAATGAGTTCTGAAGAGCGAATGATATTCCTTTTTCTTGTCGGTATGACCTCACAATGCAAAATCAATAAAGCTGAAGGAAATTGGCAAGGCATTGGATGATGGTCGTCCTTCCGAGCAACTGAAACAGAGGTTCTCTACAGATTCTACTCCGCCATCCTCCCAACAAGATTCGCAAGACAACGCAAGGCTAGACAGTCAACGTAGATGTGTAGATGATGAGCACATCTCCCCTACTCCACCATCACAGGTGCTTGCTCTAACTTGGCACTATTATATGTGGTTGCACGTTGCGTATGATGTCTAGCTTGTATTGCTTCTAACTTTGTTGAATTGCATCTGCTTAATTTACACATAATGCCTGTGAATATGACATGTGTTCCTGTTTCTACATCAGACTACTATTCTTGCATATCCCGCATCAGTCACTTACGATAAGGCGCCTTTAAGTCGCCACTGTGATATGGTTGTGTCTTGCATATGATTTCTAGCATGTACTGCTTCTAATTTGTTGAAACGTCATATAGTTTGAACTTGGCAGAGTGATATTGGTTGCATCTTTCATATGGTGTCTAGCTTGTAGTGCTTCTAATTTGTTGAATGCATTCTGCTTAATTACCACATCATAGGTGTGAATATGTCACGCCATCCTGTTTTTCATACATATTCCATCCTCGCATCATGTGTTTGCGTTTCATCCGAGTAGTGTTCGTCAGTATCATGCATGAATGAGTTCTGAAGAGCGAATTTTATTCCTTTTTCTTATCGGTTTGACTTCACAATGCAAAATCATTACAGCTAAAGGAAATTAGTCCNCAGGTGCTTGCTCTAACTTGGCACTATTATATGTGGTTGCATGTTGCGTATGATGTCTAGCTTGTATTGCTTCTAACTTTGTTGAATTGCATCTGCTTAATTTACACATAATGCCTGTGAATATGACATGTGTTCCTGTTTCTACATCAGACTACTATTCTTGCATATCCCGCATCAGTCACTTACGATAAGGCGCCTTTAAGTCGCCACTGTGATATGGTTGTGTCTTGCATATGATTTCTAGCATGTACTGCTTCTAATTTGTTGAAACGTCATATAGTTTGAACTTGGCAGAGTGATATTGGTTGCATCTTTCATATGGTGTCTAGCTTGTAGTGCTTCTAATTTGTTGAATGCATTCTGCTTAATTACCACATCATAGGTGTGAATATGTCACGCCATCCTGTTTTTCATACATATTCCATCCTCGCATCATGTGTTTGCGTTTCATCCGAGTAGTGTTTGTCAGTATCATGCATGAATGAGTTCTGAAGAGCGAATTTTATTCCTTTTTCTTATCGGTTTGACTTCACAATGCAAAATCATTACAGCTAAAGGAAATTAGTCCGGCAGTGGATGATGGTGGTCCTTCGGAGCAACTCAAACAGGGGGTCTCTACAGATTCTACTCCACCATCCTCCCAACAAGATTCGCAAGACAACACAAGGCTGGACAGTCAACGTAGCTGTGTAGATGACGAGCACGTCTCCCCTACTCCACCATCACAGGTGCTTTCTCTAAGTTGACACTATTATATGTGGTTGCATCTTGCGTATGATGTCTAGCTTGTATTGCTTCTAACTTGAATTGCATCTGCTTACTTTACACATAATGCCTGTGAATATGACACGTGTTCCTGTTTCTAGAACATACGTGTACATGATGAGCACATGTTCCCTACTCCACCATCACAGGTGCTTGCTCTTACTTGGACCTGTTATACGTGGTTGCGTTTCCCGTATGATGTCTAGTTTGTATTGCTTCTGATTATGTTGAATTGCATCTGCATAGCTTACAACTTATACCTGCAACGATCACTTACCCATAAGACACATTTAACTTGGGACTGTGATGTAGGTTGCATCTTGCATTGTCTTCTAGCTTGTACTGCTTCTAATTTCTTGAAATGGCACATACGACGAGACACTTTTTAGCTGATAGAGTGATATTGGTTGCATGTTCATATGGTGCCTAGCTTTCATTTCTTCCAATTTTGTTGAAATGCCTTCTGCTTACTGTTTTTTCATACATATTCCATCCTCCTATCGTACGTGTGAATATGAAACGCTGTCTTTTTTTGTATATATTCCATCCTCCTATCCTGCGCTTGCCTTACATCAAAGTAGTGTTCGTTTGTATCATGCATCAACCAGTTATGCAGAGCTAATTTTATTCATCTTCTTGTGGTTTTGACTTTATAAGCCAATATCAGAAAATAGGAAGGAAAAGAGTAAGTTAGGGGATGTTGGTGGTCCTCCGCACCGACGCAAACAGAGACTCTCCAAATTTGCCACTTTTACTGCTAATGAAGTTGAAGTCCCAAGTCTACATGATGAGTTCATCTCCCGTACTCCACCATCGCAGGTGCTTGCTCTAAGTTGACAGTGTGATAATTGGTTTCATGTTGCATATGTTGTCTAGCCTGTATTTCTTCTATTTTGATTAAATTGCACCTGCTGAGTTTATACGTTATAAATGTGCATATGCCATGGCTTTCTGTGTCTAGAATACACTGCATCTATCTACCATACCATGTTCTTACATCAAAGTACTGCTGTTGTGTATCCCGCATCAGTCACTCATGATTGGACGCTTTTAACACGGCAGTTTGATAGTGGTTGCATCTTGCATTGATTTCTATGTTGTACTGCTTCTAATTTTTTGAATTGCCACTTATGACAAGACACTTTTAACTTGGCAGAGTAATATTGGTTGCATCTTTCATATGGTGTCTAGCTTGCATTACTTCTATTTTGTTGAAAATCCTTCTGCTTAGTTTGCACATCATAGCTATGAATATGTCATGTCGTCCTGTTTTTCGTACATATTCCATCCTCATACGGTTGTCTTACATCAAAGTATTGCTTGTCTGTATCATGCCTCAATGAGTTCTGAAGAGTGATTTTATTCTTTTGTGTTGTGGGTACAACTTGACATGGCAAAGTCAAAAAAGAGCAAGGAAAATAATATAGTAGGGAGTGTTGTTACTCATCGGGTGAAACGGAAAAGGTTCTGCCTTCGAGATTCTGCTGGTACTTATAGTGCAGTAGAAGGTCCAAGTCCACCAGCTAAATCTACAAACACAGTATCACCTGCTCCACCAGCTGCAGCATCCACTTCAACTGTACCAGCATCTCAACCAGTTACTCGTTCGTTTGCTCCGGAACTGGCCAGTTCCGAAGCTGCCTTCACACCTAACACTACTTCCGAAGCACTACTAACACAACAGGACTTTGCAAGATCAGATGAACCTCATGAGCATCAACACCAAGACGGTACCTGACCGAGTCAAGTTGCAGTTGCATGCTCCTTTATATGTACTCTCACAGTTTGATGTACACTAACACTTTCCATATTCGTTGTTGAACTAGCACCACGGCGCAAGCAGAAATAGACATCAGGGATAATGCTTGACAGATTAACAAAATCTAAAGGAGGAAGAATGGAGATTCATTTTGAGGCAGGTTTAAAAAGGCCACGTGATGCTACAGATTCATCCAAGTTAGTATCAGAGGCAGCCGTTGCCATTAGTTGTCATGCACGTATCCTCCCAACGTGGATCCAGTACAGGAATGAGAAAGACAATACCCAGTTTAACACCTTCCTTGACCATTTATCCGTAAGTAATGTTACTCATCGCAATTAGTAATATTGTCTTGCTATGTCCCATACTTTCTAGCTTCCTCCTAATAAGACTCACATTCTTTTTTCAACAGATGAGGTTCAAGTTGGATCAGAAAGATGATGCAACTAAACAAGCATGCACTCATGTTCCAGTCTGCTCTGCGACAGTATCGGTACCACCTTAGAAAATCTCACTTTGAAGGCAAGGCTAACAATGAAATTGCCCAAACATCTCCAGTGGAATATATTACAGATGAACTGGTCTGATCCAAGTATCAGGTAGGCTATATGTATTTGATCAGACCACATATTGAACTTGTATTTATGTATGTGCCTTAAAAGTGTATCTTCTTCTAGGCTAACTGTTTGAAGAACAAAACCAACCGTTCTAAAGTGAAATTCCAACACACAACAAGATCTCGTAGCTATATTGCACACTGCGAGCTTCTTGTAAATAGCTGCTACTTCCTTCTTTTTTGTGTGCCATATTATCATATCTATATTGACTTGTTCCAAATACAGAGGAAAGCCTGTGCGGACCAAAAAGAACCTGAACCGAATGTAGTGCATATCTTCAAGGATTGCCACACCAGCAAGATGAAGGGCATGAGCACACCAGTTCAAGCCACTGTTGTAAGTCCTTACTCCTCCTGCCTTGGACTGATTGGTATTGTGATGTGTTCATTTAACTACTTGGTTTGCAGCCAATGTCAGTTACTCTGTTCACTTTTATTCATAGTTGTCTTAACGTATCATTTCACCTTACATGGTTTAAAAGAGATGAAGGATATTCTTTTGGTCTTGATCTGTAATCTAGTTGTTATGTTCACGTGCGCACACAATGATAAAATAGCCTGTTTGTTTTATATCTGTTTTCCCATGATATGAATGATGTAATACTATGTTCATCCTACTTTAAACCATGTCTCGTTATCCTTAGATGTCAACGAATGTGAGGAAATAGACAATACAGTAGGCATGCTACATGGACATATGTTCCGAAAGTGATTTTGTTATGTAGTTGGCACTATAATACATGCTAATGTATTACAGTAGTTCACCAAAATAAGTTATGTATAAATGTTTAACCTACTTTGTTTGTTTTTGTCTCATTAGTAACTTATCTGGTACACTAATCTACAAGTTCAAACTTTCAGGAAGCTATGGAACAAATGATTGAAGAGCTACAACCACCTGAAGGTGACGAGGCTACTACAGGCACAATGTCACCTCTTGTTGCAGTGCGTCAGTATCTCTCCCCTAACGTTGCAAAAAGCACCTTCCTGCGTAATTTTAGGTTGGTTGTCAAGGTAACCTCGTCCAAATCGCCTACTGAACAAAACCTTCTTGCTAGACAGAGTGATATATCTGTGCTCCAGACACAAGTCCAATCCCTAATGGACGTTGTTTCGGAAACAAGAATAGTGGTTGATAAATGTCGTCAAGATATGAATGGTTTTGAAACCAGACTATCAGACATTTGCTTCGTTGTTCAAGAGCAATGGCGGAAAAAAGGTGGAGATCGTGATGCTCCATCAGATTCTACAGCCTGAAACATTAGCACTCAAGTCAAATGATCTGTGCTTCTATACATCTGATGGTGCTTTTATCTGGAAGGACTGTAAACTTTATGCCAACAGGCCTTTTGTTGTATGGTTGGAATTTATTTTGTTGTGATACAACATTTATGATGCTGCCTCAGGCTGCAGTAATTACGACGCTATTTTTGTATAGTGTAGGTTTATCTTAGTAATGTATTCGGCCGAAAGCTTCGTAGGATCCCAACATGCCAACATTCGTCGAGCCCATTCCAATTGGGCTAAAAACGATTACGGGCCAAAATTGGCATGTAGCCCACTAAAAATATCTGGGCCTAAATCAGCATAAGCTTTCATATTTTTCTAGTAGGCATGTGCCCATAGTGGGCCTTTAACAGGCCTAAACATAATTTGGCCCCTCTATAAAAGTAGGCCGTTTACAGGTGTAAATATCTCGAGCCCATAAAAACCATGGGCCTTTAATAGACCAAAAGTGAGATTGAGCCCTGATTGTGCCAAATAACCCACTAGACATAGCAGGCCGAAATGGTGGCCCATTTACGATGCGGATCTTTGACAGGCCGAAATTCGGACGGGCCGTAAACGCCGACCTAATACACGGGCCTTTAACATGCCGGAACTTCGGTCGGGCTAGATTATCGTCATTTTTATATGGGCCGTTAATGGGCCCGATATGACGTCGGGCCACATATGGCCCATGGTTTAC
This sequence comes from Aegilops sharonensis, assembly GCA_904067115.1. Taxonomy (NCBI): domain Eukaryota; kingdom Viridiplantae; phylum Streptophyta; class Magnoliopsida; order Poales; family Poaceae; genus Aegilops; species Aegilops sharonensis. The sequence continues at coordinate 193,334,177 of LR880972.1, read as the reverse complement.
GTCCGGCGTTAACAGGCCGAAAATGACAACAGGCCGAAAGTGGCCCAAAGCTATAGTGGGCCTCTAACAGGCCGAATGTCAGACATGGCCGAATATGACCCAAATCCTTCACGGTTGTTTATGGGCCGAAAGTTTTGATGGCCTGTAAATGGGGCCAAATGAAGCCGGACCTTTAACAGGCCGGAAATACACCGGGCCGTAATTCGGCCCAATTACTTAGCGGATTGTTAACGGGCCAGAAGTGACCATGGGCCGCGTTGATGACAAGTTTAGGATAGGCCGTTGACGGGCCGATTTGACAAAGAATGTTGGGCCTTTAGCTGGGCCGGCCCATTACGGTCTGCAGAATCTTGTGGGCCTTTAGCTGGGCCGGCCCATTATGGTCCGCAAAATCTTGTGGGCCTTTAGCTGGGCCGGACCATTATGGTCTGCACAATTGTGTGGGCCTTTAGCTGGGCCGGCCCATTATGGTCTGCTAAATTTTGTGGGCCTTTAGCTGGGCCGACCCATTATGGTCCGCTAAATCTTATGGGCCTTCGGTTGGGCTGGCCCATTTAAACTTTGTGGGCCACTTTTCGGCCGGTCCACGTGTCAACATATCATAGGCCCATATCGACCGTTGGATGAGTGACACCTGTGCCAACGTGGAGCTGACGCTTGGATCCGTCATCCAATGAGAATTTTACATGTGGAAAATCGGCATTGGTCGTGGATGTTAACGGGTTATCGGATCCAAAATCCGACCCGATAGCTTAACGACGTTCCGTTACGGTGGATGCCACGTGTCGGTCACCCTTGACGAAAGCACTTCTGTGGCGCGCGATTTATCATCATGGAAGTGGACACTTCCGTGATGATAATTTTGGTAATGTCATGGAACACTTCTACGACAGCAGAGGTATGACTATCTTGATTCTGTCATAAATTTGTCATGGATGTACATGCATGACAAAAAACGCGACCTACTATGACAAACACGTATCATCACGGAAGTGTATTTTTTTGTAGTGTGTGTGGATGAAGTTTTCGATGATCGAGAAGGTATCGATGTGAGAAGAAGGAAGAGAGGCAAGAGCTCAAGCTTGGGGATGCCCAAGGCACCCCAAGTAAATATTCAAGGAGACTCAAGCATCTAAGCTTGGGGATGCCCCGGAAGGCATCCCCTCTTTCTTCAACAAGTATCGGTATGTTTTCAGATTCGTTTCGTTCATGCGATATGTGCAAATCTTGGAGCGTCTTTTGCATTTAGTTTTCATTTTTATTTTATGCACCATGCTGGTATGAGATGGTCCTTGGTTGATTTATAAAATGCTCTTTGCACTTCACTTATATTCTTTGAGTATGGCTTTATAGAATGCTTCATGTGCTTCACTTATATAATTTGAAGTTTGGATTGCCTGTTTCTCTTCACATAGACAACCGCCATTTGTAGAATGCTCTTTTGCTTCACTTACAATTGTTAGAGCGTGGGCATATCTTTTGTAGAAAGAATTAAACTCTCTTGCTTCACTTATATCTATTTAGAGAGATGACAGGAACTGGTCATTCACATGGTTAGTCATAAAATCCTACATAAAACTTGTAGATCACTGAATATGATATGTTTGATTCCTTGCAATAGTTTTGCGATATAAAGGTGGTGATATTAGAGTCGTGCCCCACTGAGGAATACTTGTGTTGAGGTTTGCAAGTCCCGTAGCATGCACGTATGGTGAACCGTTATGTAATGAAGTCGGAGCATGAGGTGTTCTTTCATTGCTTTCCTTATGAGTGGCGGTCGGGGACGAGCGATGGTCTTTTCCTACCAATCTATCCCCCTAGGGGCATGCATAGTAATACTTTGCTTCGAGGGCTAATAAACTTTTGCAATAAGTATATGAGTTCTTTATGACTAATGTGAGTCCATGGATTATACGCACTCTCACCCTTCCATCATTGCTAGCCTCTTCTGTACTGTGCATTGCCCTTTCTCACCTCGAGAGTTGGTGCAGACTTTGCCGGTGCATCCAAACCCTGTGATACGATACGCTCTGTCACACAAAAGCCTCGTTATATCTTCCTCAAAACAGCCACCATACCTACCTATCATGGCATTTCCATAGCCAGTCCGAGATATATTGCCATGCAACTTCCATCATCATCATATACATGACTTGAGCATTTATTGTCATATTGCTTTTCATGATCGTAAGATAGCTAGCATGATGTTTTCATGGCTTGTCCGTTTTTTGATGTCATTGCTACGCTAGATCATAGCACATCCCGGTACATCACCGGAGGCATTCATATATAGTCATATATTTGTTCTAGTATCGAGTTCTAATATTGAGTTGTAAGTAAATAAAAGTGTGATGATCATCATTATTAGAGCATTGCCCCACTGAGGAAAGGATAATGGAGACTATGATTCCCCCACAAGTCGGGATGGGACTCCGGACTTTACAAAAAATAAAAGAGGCCAAAGAAGCCCACCAAAAAATAAAAAAATGAAAAAATGAAAAAAAATGAAAAAAAAATTGAGAGGAAAAGAGAGAAGGGGCAATGTTACTATACTTTTACCACACTTGTGCTTCAAAGTATCACCATGTTCTTCATATAGAGAGTCTCTTGAGTTATCACTTTCATATACTAGTGGGAATTTTCCTTATAGAACTTGGCTTGTATATTCCAACGATGGGCTTCCTCAAATGCCCTAGGTCTTCATGAGCAAGCAAGTTGGATGCACACCCACTTAGTTTCAGTTTGAGCTTTCATACACTTATAGCTCTAGTGCATCCGTTGCATGGCAATCCCTACTCCTCACATTGACATCAATTTATGGGCATCTCCATAGCCCGTTGATTAGCCGCGTCGATGTGAGACTTTCTCCTTTTTTGTCTTCTCCACATAACCCTCATCATCATATTCTATTCCACCTATAGTGCTATGTCTATGGCTTGCGCTCTTGTATTGCGTGAGGATTGAAAAGGTTGAAGCGCGTTAAAAAGTATGAACCAATTGCTCGGCTTGTCATCGGGGTTGTGCATGATTTGAATGCTTTGTGTGGTGAAGATGGAGCATAGCCAGACTATATGATTTTGTAGGGATGAGCTTTCTTTGGCTATGTTATTTTGATAATACATAATTGCTTGGTTGGTATGCTTGAAGTATTATTGTTTTTATGTCAAATGATAGACTATTGCTTTCAATCACTCGTGTCTTAATATTCATGCCATGATTAGATTACATGATCAAGATTATGCTAGGTAGCATTCCACATCGAAAATTATCTTTTTTATCATTTACCTACTCGAGGACGAGCAGGAATTAAGCTTGGGGATGCTGATACGTCTCTGTCGTATCTATAATTTTTTATTGTTTCATGCCAATATTCTACAACTTTCATATACTTTTGGCAGCTTTTTATATTATTTTTGGGACTAACATATTGATCCAGTGCCTAGTGCCAGTTCCTGTTTGTTGCATGTTTTATGTTTCGTAGAAACCCCATATCAAATGGAATCCAAACGGGATAAAAACATACGGAGAATATTTTTGGAATATTTGGAGAATTCCGGAAGAAAAATCCACGCGAGACGGTGCCCGAGGTGGCCACGAGGCAGGGGGGCTCGCCTGCCCCCCCTGGGCGCGCCTCTAACCCTCGTGGGCCACCCATAAGGCGGTTGATGCCCTTCTTCGGCCGCAAGAAAGCTAATTTTTGGTAAAAAAATCACGGTGAAGGTTTCAGTCCAATCGGAGTTATGGATCTCCATATATACACGAAACGGTGAAAGGGTAGCAGAAGAGAACGCAGAAACAGAAGAGACAGAGACAGATCCAATCTCGGAGGGGCTCTCGCCCCTCCCACACCATGGAGACCATGGACCAGAGGGGAAACCCTTCTCCCATCTAGGGAGAACGTCAAGGAAGAAGAAGAAGGAGGGGGGCTCTCTCCCCCTCGCTTCCGGTGGCGCCGGAACGCCGCCGGGGGCCATCATCATCACCGCGATCTTCACCAACACCTCCGCCATCTTCACCAACATCTCCATCACCTTCCCCCCTCTATCTACAGCGGTCCACTCTCCCGCAACCCGTTGTACCCTCTACTTGAACATGGTGCTTGATGTGTTGCCATCCTATGATGTGTGAGTAGATTTTCGTTGTCCTATCGGTGGTTGATGAATTACTATGAATGATTTAATTTGCTTGTGGTTATGTTGATGTCCTTTGGTGCCTATCATATGAGCGTGCGCGTGGATCACACCATAGGGTTAGTTGTATGTTGATAGGACTATGTATTGGAGGGCAAGAGTGACAGAAGCTTCAACCTAGCATAGAAATTGATGCATACGGGATTGAAGGGGGCTCAATATATCTTAATGCTATGGTTGGGTTTTACCATAATGAACGTTAGTAGTTGCGGATGCTTGCTAATAGTTCCAATCATAAGTGCATAGAATTCCAAGTAAGGGATGACATGCTAGAGGTGGCCTCTCCCACATGAAACTTGGTATCGGTCTAGTAAAGTAGTCAATTGCTTAGGGACAATTTTGCAACACCTACCACCACTTTTCCACACTCGCTATATTTACTTCATTGTGTCTTTATCTAAACAGACCCTACTTTTTATTTACGTCCTCTTTATTTTCTTGCAAGCCTATCCAAAAACACCTACAAAGTACTTCTAGTTTCATACTTGTTTCCGGTAAAGCGAATGTCAAGCGTGCGTAGAGTTGTATCGGTGGTCGATAGAACTTGAGGGAATATTTGTTCTACCTTTAGCTCCTCGTTGGGTTCGACACTCTTACTTTCCGAAAGAGGCTACAATTGATCCCTATACTTGTGGGTTATCACACACGCAGAATACTCGGGTTAAACTTGACGAGCCTAGCATATGCAGATATGGATTCGGAACACTGGAGATCGAAAGGTCGAGCGTGAATCATATAGAAGATATGATCGACATAGTGATGTTCACCATTGAAAACTACTCCATCTCACGTGATGATCGGACATGGTTTAGTTGATATGGATCATGTGATCACTTAGATGATTAGAGAGATGTCTATCTAAGTGGGAGTTCTTAAGTAATATGATTAATTGAATTTTAATTTATCATGAACTTAGTCCTGGTAGTATTAGCATATCTATGTGTAGATCAATAGCTCGCGTTTAGCTCCCCTATTTTATTTTTGATATGTTCCTGGAGAAAACTAAGTTGAAAGATGTTAGTAGCAATTATGCGGATTGGATCCGTGATCTGAGGATTATCCTCATTGCTGCACAGAAGAATTATGTCCTTGATGCACCGCTAGGTGACAGACCTAGTGTAGGAGCAGATGCAGACGTTATGAACGTTTGGCTAGCTCAATATGATGACTACTTGATAGTTTAGTGCACCATGCTCAACGGCTTAGAATCGGGATTTCAAATACGTTTCAAACGTCATGGACCATATGAGATGTTCCAGGAGTTGAAGTAAATATTTCAAGCAAATACCGAGTTGAGAGATATGAAGTCTCCAACAAGTTCTATAGCTAAAAGATGGAGGAGAATAGCTCAAGCAGTGAGCATGTGCTCAGATTGTCTGGGTACTACAATCGCTTGAATCAAGTGGGAGTTAATCTTCCAGATAAAATAGTGATTGACAGAATTCTCTAGTCACCATCACCAAGTTAGTAGAACTTCGTGATGAACTATAGTATGCAAGGGATGACGAAAATGATTCCCGAGCTTTTCATGATGATGAAATCGATGAAGATAGAAATCAAGAAAGAGCATCAAGTGTTGATGATTAACAAGACCACTATTTCCAAGAAAAAGGCAAAGGGAAAGAAAGGGAACTTCAAAAAGAACGTCAAGCAAGTTTTTGCTCAAGTGAAGAAGACCAAGTCTGGACCTAAGCCTGAGACTAAGTGCTTCTACTACAAAGGGACTGGTCACTGGAAGCGGAACTGCCCTAAGTATTTGGCGCATAAGAAGGATGGCAAAGTGAACAAAGGTATATTTGATATACATGTTATTGATGTGTACTTTACTATTGTTTATAGCAACCCCTTAGTATCTTATACTAGTTCAGTTGCTAAGATTAGTAACTCGAAATGGGAGTTGCAGAATGAACAGAGACTAGTTAAGAGTGAAGTGATGATGTGTGTTGGAAGTGGTTCCAAGATTGATATGATCATCATCGCACACTCCCTATACTTTCGGGATTAGTGTTAAACCTAAATAAATGTTATTTGTTGTTTGCGTTGAGCATGAATATGATTTGATCATGTTTATTGCAATACGATTATTCATTTAAGATAGAGAATAATTGTTGTTCTGTTTACATGAATAAAACCTTCTATGGTCATACAACCAATGAAAATGGTTCGTTGAATCTCGATCGTAGTGATACACATATTCAAAATATTGAAGCCAAAAGATGCAAAGTTAATAATAATAGTGCAACTTATTTGTGGCACTGCCGTTTAGGTCATATTGGTGAATCATGCTGATGGGCTTTTGGAATCACTTGATTATGAATCATTTTGATGCTTGCGAACCATGCCTCATGGGCAAGATGACTAAAGACTCCGCTCTTCGGAACAATGGAGCGAGCCACTTACTTATTGGAAATAATACATACCGATGTATGCGGTCCAATGAGTGTTGAGACTCGCGGCGGGTATCACTGTTTTCTGACCTTCACAGATGATTTGAGCAAATATGTGTATATCTACTTGATGAAACACAAGTCTGAAACACTTGAAAAGTTCAAAGATTTTCAGAGTGAAGTAGAGAATCATCGTAACAACAAAATAAAGTTTCTACGATCTGATCGTAGAGCCAAAATTGAGTTATGAGTTTGGCCTTCAATTAAAACAATGTGGAATAGTTTCACAAACTCATGTCACCTGGAACACCACAGCATAATGGTCTGTTCGAACGTCATAACCGTACTTTATTGGATATAGTGCAATCTATGATGTCTCTTACCGATTTACCACTATCGTTTTGGGGTTATGCATTAGAGACAGCTGCATTCACGTTAAATAGGGCACCATCTAAATCCGTTGAGACGACACCTTATGAACTGTGGTTTGGCAAGAAACCCAAGTTGTCGTTTCTTAGAGTTTGGGGTTGCGATGCTTATGTGAAAAAGTTTCATCCTGATAAGCTCAAACCCAAATCGGAGAAATGTGTCTTCATAGGATACCCAAAGGAGACTGTTGGGTACACCTTCTATCACAGATCCGAAGGCAAGACATTAGTTTGCTAAGAATGGATCCTTTCTAGAGAAGGAGTTTCTCTCAAAAGAAGTGAGTGGGAGGAAAGTAGAACTTGATGAGGTAATTGTACCTTCTCCCGAATTGGAAAGTAGTTCATCACAGAAATCTGTTCCAGTGATGCCTACACTAATTAGTGAGGAAGTTAATGATGATGATCATGAAACTTCAGATCAAGTTTACCGAACCTCGTAGGTCAACCAGAGTACGTTCCGCACCAGAGTGGTACGGTAATCCTGTTCTGGAGGTCATGTTACTTGACCATGACGACCCTACGAACTATGAGGAAGCGATGATGAGCCTAGATTCTGCGAAATGGTTTAAGGCCATGAAATNCTTATGTGAAAAAGTTTCATCCTGATAAGCTCAAACCCAAATCGGAGAAATGTGTCTTCATAGGATACCCAAAGGAGACTGTTGGGTACACCTTCTATCACAGATCCGAAGGCAAGACATTAGTTTGCTAAGAATGGATCCTTTCTAGAGAAGGAGTTTCTCTCAAAAGAAGTGAGTGGGAGGAAAGTAGAACTTGATGAGGTAATTGTACCTTCTCCCGAATTGGAAAGTAGTTCATCACAGAAATCTGTTCCAGTGATGCCTACACTAATTAGTGAGGAAGTTAATGATGATGATCATGAAACTTCAGATCAAGTTTACCGAACCTCGTAGGTCAACCAGAGTACGTTCCGCACCAGAGTGGTACGGTAATCCTGTTCTGGAGGTCATGTTACTTGACCATGACGACCCTACGAACTATGAGGAAGCGATGATGAGCCTAGATTCTGCGAAATGGTTTAAGGCCATGAAATATGAGATGGGATCCATGTTTGAGAAAAAAGTATGGACTTTGGTTGACTTGCCCGATGATCGGCAAGCTATAGAAAATAAATGGATCTTCAAGAGGAAGACGGACGCTGATAGTAGTGTTACCATCTACAAAGCTAGACTTGTCGAAAAAGGTTTTTTGACAAAGTTCAAGGTGTTGACTACGATGAGATTTTCTCACTCGTATCGATGCTTAAAGTCTGTCCGAATCATGTTAGCAATTGCCGCATTTTATGAAATCTAGCAAATGGATAACAAAACTGCAATCCTTAACGGATTTGTTAAAGAATAGTTGTATATGATGCAACCAGAAGGTTTTGTCAATCCTAAAGGTGCTAGCAAAATGTGCAAGCTCCAGCGATCCATCTGTGGACTGGTGCAAGCATCTCGGAGTTGGAATATATGCTTTGATGAGTTGATTAAAGCATATAGTTTTATGCAGACTTGTAGTTGTAACATCCCAAATTTTCAATTTGGAATGTTATACATTATGTCATCATGCATATCATATTTTTCTCGCATTTTCCGATCCTAGAAAATTTCACGCAACTCAAGGACCCTCGGAGAGAGTTGGAAGTTTCATTATTTTCATATTTGGGATTTCTCAAATTTTGAAAATAGGATCATTGGATTTATTTAAATTATCTTCATAAAGTTTTTCCTATGAAAGTTTTAAGAGAGGGAATAATATGACTTTCCCAACATTTAGGAAAAACGAAGATTTTATAAATAAATCAAATTTGGTTTTGGGAGATTTATTTTGCTTAGGCAAAAATGAGCATTTTAAAAATATATGCATGTTTGCCGTTTTTAAAGAACACTTTGTTCGACTCATTTTTAGGAGTCGGGGAAAATTGTTTTTATTAAAATCGGAGTTCGTTTGGTATTTTTTAATTCGTTTGGTTTAATTTAAAAAAACGCCCCCCCCCCCCGTGGGCCGAGGCCCAGCCGGCCCAGCACCCCGGCCCGCCGCCTCTCCCTCCCCGCGCGCGCGGTGTCCGACCGCCGCACGCCGCCGCACGTCGCCCCGCCGCCCCGGGAGTCCGGCTCCGACCCGGCCCC
>LR880972.1:193289561-193303962 GCA_904067115.1 Aegilops sharonensis | reverse complement strand
GTGGCGGCGTATATAAAGGGGGCGGGGGCGGCGACTTGGAGGAGGGGGCAAGGCGCGGCGGAGGCGGAGTCCCACTCGGACTCCGGTCCTATTGCGGCGGCGGCGGCGGGCGGCTGGGCCCTAGGCCCAGTCGGGCGCGGGTCCTCTTTTTTTTAAAACGTTCTGCCGAAATTCAGAAAAAATCCTAGAAAAATAAATAAAAATCTAAAAATAACAAAACAAGTCTTCTCCGTCTAAATGAAATATTTAGAACAAGATGAACTTTTCTTGGCCCCTAAAATGCAATTTTTTAAAACACTGAAATTTTTCTAGGGCAAAATAAAATCAAATAAAAACCAAATAATGATTTTAACATTTTTCCTCCGGTATTTCAATTATTTTGGAGAAGTCATATTATCTCCTCTCATTTATTATTTCAAAATGAAATATTTTCCGGAGAGAAAATAATTAAAATCAAAATCCTCGCCTTCAATATTTGATAAAATTCAAATATGAAAATTGGGAAAATCCTCAACTCTCCCCGAGGGTCCTTGAGCTTCTTAGGATTTCAAGGATTGCAAACGAAAATGCAATAAAATATGATATTCATGGATGACCTATGTATAACATTCAAATTGAAAATTTGGGATGTTACAAACCTACCCCCCTTAAGATGAATCTCGCCCTCGAGATTCGGGTTGGCTAGAAAATAGGTGCGGGTCGTCCTTGCGAATATCATCTTCTCGTTCCCAGGTGGCTTCCTCCTCTGTATGGTGGCTCCACTGAACTTTACAAAACTTGATAACCTTGCTGCGGGTGACTCGGCTGTCAAAGTCAAGAATCTTTACTGGCTTTTCCTCATAAGTCAAATTACTATCCACCTGAATCGGCTCCAAGGGCACTGTATCTCTTAACGGTATATCGGCTATCTCAGCATGGCACGTCTTCAGCTGTGATACGTGAAACACATCGTGAACTCCTGACAATCCTTCAGGTAACTCCAACTTGTAGGCAACTTCTCCCATCCGTTCCAAAACATGATACGGTCCTAAAAATCTTGGGGGTAACTTTCCCTTAACTCCAAAACGTTTCACTCCCCTCAAGGGTGATACTCGCAGATAGGCTCTATCTCCAATTTCATAGGTTACTTCCTTGCATTTTGAATCTGCATAACTCTTCTGTCTGGACTGAGCAATCTTTAGTCTGTCTCTGATCAGTTTAACCTTCTCCTCTGATTTCTTGATCAAATCTGGTCCAAACAACTGACGGTCTCCTACCTCATCCCACATCAATGGTGTTCTACATCTGCGTCCACATAGAGCTTCGAACGGTGCCATCTTCAAACTGTCCTGGTAGCTGTTGTTATATGAGAACTCTGCGTACGGAAAATTGTCATCCCAACTAGATCCATAATCTAGAGCACAGGCTCTCAACATGTCTTCCAGAGTCTGATTGACTCTCTCGGTCTGTCCATCCGTCTGTGGGTGGAAAGCGGTACTGAACTCCAATCTGGTACCCAAAGTCTGGTGTAATTGATGCCAAAACTTTGAAGTAAACTGTGTTCCTCTATCTGATACGATGCTCCTCGGAACTCCATGCAAACATACGATCCTGGACATATATATATTCACCAACTTGGCACTTGTATAGGTTGTTTTCACTGGGATGAAGTGAGCTACTTTGGTCAAACGATCCACAACTACCCATATTAAATCATATCCTGCCTTGGTTCTGGGTAATCCGGTAATAAAGTCCATGCCAAGTTTTTCCCACTTCCATTCGGGTATCGGCATAGGCTGTAACAGTCCTGCTGGCTTCTGATGCTCTGCCTTCACTCTCTGACATACATCACATACGGCTATATACTCGGCAATATCCTTCTTCATTCCAGTCCACCAGAAATGTTCCTTCAAATCCAAATACATCTTGGTGTTTCCAAGGTGAATCGAGTATGGTGAGTCATGGGCCTCCTGAAGTATTAACTTCCTGATCTCCGAATTGTTGGGCATGTAAATACGGTCCTCAAACCACAAGGTATCGTGCTCATCCTCGCGAAAAACTTTGGCTTTACCTTCGCCCATCTTCTTTCTTATCTCAGCAATCTCTTTGTCCTCCTTTTGAGCTTCTAGAATCTTGTCCAACAATGTCGACTGAACCTCCAGGGTTGCAATGAAACCTCTTGGGACAATTTCCAAGCGAAGTTCGATAATATCCTCAGCTAACTCCTTTCCCAATTCTTTACTTTCAAGGATATTAGCATAACTCTTTCGGCTCAAAGTGTCTGCTACGACGTTGGCCTTTCCTGGGTGATAATGTAGCTTCATATCGTAATCCTTTATAAGTTCCAGCCATCTCCTCTGTATGAGGTTCAACTCCTTCTGCGTGAAAATGTACTTCAAACTCTTATGATCCGTGTACACATCACAAAGGTTTCCAATGAGATAATGTCTCCAGGTCTTTAATGCATGCACTACGGCTGCTAACTCCAAATCATGTGTGGCATAGTTCAACTCATGAGGCTTCAGTTGTCGTGAGGCATACGAAACAACCTTTCCGTCCTGCATAAGCACACATCCAAGTCCCAAGCGTGAGGCGTCACAATACACTTGAAACTCCTTATGTATATCTGGCAATGTCAGCACTGGGGCTGTAGTCAACCGTTTCTTCAACTCGTGAAAACTTGCCTCGCAATCCTCTGTCCATTTGAACTTAGTATCCTTCTTTAGCAATTCAGTCATTGGCTTAGCAATCTTGGAAAAATTCTCAATGAATCTCCGATAATATCCTGCCAGTCCAAGGAAATTGCGGATCTCGCCAACTGAAGTGGGTGCCAACAATTCAGTGACTGACTGAACCTTACGGGGATCTACTGCTATACCCTCTCCTGATATAACATGCCCAAGAAATCCAACTTCCTTCAACCAAAACTCGCACTTGCTGAATTTGGCGTATAACTGGTGTTCCCTGAGTTTCTCGAGAACCAAACGCAAGTGTTCCGCGTGCTCCTCTTCGTTCTTCGAGTATACCATAATATCATCAATAAACACCACAACAAACTTGTCCAAATACTCCATGAACACCTTGTTCATCATACTCATGAAATTGGCAGGGGCGTTAGTCAGTCCAAATGACATGACCGTATACTCATATAATCCATACCGTGTGGTAAACGTTGTCTTTGGTATATCCTTCTCTCGGATCTTCAACTGATGGTATCCTGATCGTAGATCAATCTTCGAAAACACCTTAGCTCCTTGCAACTGATCAAACAGATCATTGATCATCGGTAAGGGATACTTGTTCTTTATCGTTACATCATTCAGAGCTCGGTAATCAACAACCATCCTCAGGGATTTATCCTTCTTCTCCACCAAAAGTACTGGGGCTCCCCAAGGTGATGAGCTTCTACGAATGTAACCTTTCTCCAATAACTCCTTGATCTGCTTTTTGATTTCCTCCAGATCATTTGCGGGCATCCGATAGGGTCTCTTGGATATTGGCCCTGTACCTGGCAATAGATCTATCAAGAACTTGATGTCTCTATCCGGTGGCATGTCTGGTAACTCTTCTGGGAAAACATCCAGAAAATCTTTCACTACAGGTACTTCCTCCTGTACAACTCCCGTGAGGGTATTCACTTGGCTCCTCCTAGGCACATGCCTAGATACATACTTAATCCTTTTTCCCTCCGGGGTGGTAAGATAAATTGACTTGCTATCACAGTCAATACTTCCTCCATACTTCGACATCCAGTCCATACCTAATATCACATCCAATCCTTGTGACTCCAAGATGATTAGGTCAGACGGAGAAACATGTGTGCCAATGATTAGGGGTATCTGGGTGCAACATCTGCTAGCCATGTACTCTGCTCCAGGCGAGCTCACTAAAAGAGGGGTCCTAAGGGTTTGGGTTGGTAACTTAAAATTTTCCACAAATCCCCTTGATATGTATGAATGTGATGCACCAGTATCGAAAAGAACAAGAGCGGTAAATGACTGAACCAAAAACTTACCTATTACCGCGTCCGGCTGCTCTTCGACCTCCTCCACGTTAACGTGGTTCACTTGTCCTTTGTTGAATGGATTGGGCTTCTTCCCAGCGTTCCCATTTCCGTTTCCATTCCTTCCTTCAGGGCAGTCATTGGCATAGTGCCCTGTCTTCCCGCACTTAAAGCAAATAACTTGGCTTAAGTCCCACTTGGCGGGTGTAGATGGGTTAGAGCGATTCTGATTATTGTTGACTCCATTCCCATTCCCGTTCTTTGCACCATTTTGATTATGCGATCCTCCTCAAGTAAGGTTATGACCTCCATGGTTATGAACAAGTCCTCCCGGGTTCGGGGTTAAGCGAGGCTTCTGGTGAGCTCCTGAGTTGTACTTCCCTTTTCCATACTTCCTCTTACGGCTCTCAATTTGCTGCTGCTTTCCTTCAATTATTAGTGCCTTATCTACCAACTCCTGGTAGTTGTTGAAAGTTGCCACCGTCAACTGCATACTCATCTCATCATTCAGCCCTTCCATAAACTTCTCCTGCTTCGCGGCATCTGTGGCCACATCATCAGGGGCATAGCGTGATAACTTGCTAAACTCATCCACGTACTGGGCCACAGTACGGTTCCCCTGGCGTAAGTTGTGAAACTCATGCTTCTTCATCTGCATGGCTCCAGTTGAGACATGGGCCGTGCGAAAAGCTTGTTGGAACTGGTCCCATGTGACATTGGCTATAGGAAAAGTAGCCGTGTAATTCTCCCACCATGCGGCTGCTGGTCCATCCAATTGATGTGCGGCAAAGCGCACCTTCTCAGCATCCATGCATCCTGCGGTGGTTAACCCCCTTCCAATACGGCGTAGCCAATCATCAGCAACTATTGGCTCGGTGCTACTGGAAAACACCGGCGGTTGTAACCTCAAAAAACGGGCTAAATTGTCCACTGACGGCGGGTTGTTGTTGTTGTTGTTGTTGCCCTGGTTCTGAACTAGCAATTGCATCAAGGCATTCTGCTGCTGGATCAACTGGGTGAGCTCCGGTGGGAAAACAAAACCGGGGTCACGTCTCGGAGGCATCTGGTGGGTTTAGATGGAAGAGATTAGAATAGAAAGAGGTCTAGTGAGAAAACACTACCCATATGCACATGAGGCAAACACAAACATTCATTCAATCAATCTAGCAAGGGCATACAAACGGTCTAGGACTATCGCAAAAGTGCTCAACTACTACTAGTTACATGGGGGAATACTACTATTATATGGTGGTCATCTAGAAATTTTGATCGGTGGAAGACTCCATGATGTCTGCTCCAGCTTCGTCTTCATAGTCATCATCACTTGGATCAGAATCGGTGTCGTCGATGATGATGTAGTTGTCCGGACAAGTGGGATCTTCTTCCTTTTCTTCCGGTGCTGATCCTCCCATGAAGACTCCGATCTTCTTGACTAGGTCGTCATTCTTCTCCAGTAGTGTCTTGATTTCCTCCTCATATCCATCGCGTGTAAACTTGAGTTCTTCCTCTAGCTCGATGATCCTAGTTTTCGCCTTCTTCAAATCCATCATTGTTGCGCACATCTGGTTCTCCTGACGTCGAATGTGTTGGTTTAGCTCCTGGATGTAAGCTGCAATGGATCTATGCTTCTTGGTGCTGATTACTTCCCATTGCTCGTCTCGGCGCCCACATATTTGATACATGGTGTCTTTAAGCTCCCTGTTGTAGACTTCTCCAATGTGTCCCATGGTAATGTGAGCTGCCATACTCTTGCCAAGACTCCAGGTGGGTGCTTCTAAAGAAAACTCTATGGGCTTGGAAGTTGGCGAGAACGTCCTTCCTGGAACTTGTACTTGAATCATCCAGCGCTCTTCTTCAGGTAAAGTGGCGTTGTACGTCCCGGTGAAGCCTGGTATTCCAATGTTCAAGTACCTAGTGACTTAATTCAAGTGGCGTCCAAAAGATGTGTCTTCATCCGGTTGTGCAAACTTGTTCTTCATCTCCGTCATCCTAAAGAGTGGAAAAATGGAGAGGAGTCAGAAATGAGTAGAGAAGAGTGACCTATGGTTTATCTTAGTGGTCGTGTCCTACACTCAGTGTGTGCTCTGATACCATCTTGTAGCGACCCGACCTCAGATGGTCAAGTCTCTGTGTTTCAGTGTCATCCCTGGATCAGTAATGCTGACACACACAGTACTCGAAGGATTTATAACAGAGTACCAATCACACACTTATTACATCGAATGTCTCAAAAGAGAACTTAATACAATAATATGGCTTAAGGCCATCTAATACGATAACAGCGGAAGGCTTGGAAGATAAAGTGAGTCCATCAACTCCAACGGCATAGCTGAGCTGCACGGCAACGACCTATCGAACCTTACTCCTCGTCTGAAAATTCTGCAACATAATACGTTGTAGCCCGAGAACGGGTCAGCACATGGAATATGCTGGCAATGTAACACAATAGAGCAATAACAGAATAATGCTACCACTACATGCATATTTGGCTGGTGGAAAGCTCTACGGTTAAAGTTTTTGTGAAAAGCCAATTTTTCCCTACAACAAAGGAATAAATTTTAATTTAACTATCATGGTGGTTGAAACATCATTCAGAAGGTATAACCCCAACTCAATCCCAATTAAGGTAATTAACATCCCAGCAATATTAGTTAAGAGTGATGAGATACATGTGAATACTCAGGTACTAGATACTCAGAACTGTCCATAACCGGGGACACGGCTAACCATGATTAGATTGTACACTCTGCAGAGGTTTGCGCACTTTTCCCCACAAGACTCGATCGCCCCCGTTGATTTCTCGCACTACAAGGTGTTTGAGAAACGGATGACCGAGACACAGTCTTTCAGAAACATTAACTCTCTACTCCGGGTAGATCATACCAAACCTACAAAACCCACTACCTGCTGATCTACCTCTTCAAGAGCTTCATGTAACTTACTCAACGATGCTAGAGCCCATAATAGCTTGTGGCAGCACACGGAAGTTTCTAGCATGAATAATCTCAGTTCCCTTTGAGCCTGGGTGGCGATCCATAGGAAGATCACAAGGGTACCCCGGGATTTCCAAAAAAAACAGACAACACTGGGTTCCCCGGGTGCCTCAATCCACCCAGATGTGTATTTAAGTTGCCACCTTAAGTTGAACCATTAATTAATAATCTCACATCTGTCGTGGATACACTCAAACCCAATCCACGTCTACGAGCATAGCATAGCAGTATAAGCAATACGTAGAAGTAACTCCCAAGGGTTTGATAATAACAGGGCAATAGGTTCCTACCTCATCATCTACCTCCCAACCGACAAATTAATGACATCCTAATCATGCAATGTTTGAGGGTTGAAAGTAATGCACAAAAACTGGGTATGAAAAGAATATGATCAAAGTGTTACTTGCCTTGCTGACGATCCGTGAATCCTAGAGACTCGTAGTAACACGCTTCGCACTCCGGGAATTCTATCGCAAGCAAACAATACATACATAAGCAACAAGCAAAGATGCACAAGCAAAACTCAACTGAAAGAGGTTGACCAGAAAGTTCAATTTAAGAACTCCGGTTCGCAAAAAGAATCAAACCAAACGAAGCAACGAAACTCAAACGGCGAAAGAAATAAGATCTGTTTACTAATCTGAACTAGGGTCAAATTTTACAGAGACAAAAACTTGTTTGAGTTGGCTATTCGGAAAGAGGGTTTCGATATGAAACTCCAGGTGCTTGAATCGCCTGATTCCGATAAACGAGCGAAAAGTTAAACTAGTACGAACATCGGATCAAAAATCGCGATCGGGAAAATCACGGAATAAATTCGATAAAAAGAAAAACAACGAACGGCTTAACGAACGAACGTTCGTTAGCAAAAACTAAATGACGAACACGTTCGTTAAAACGAACGAACGAGCGAACGCTCGCTAATTAGTTAAACCGGAGAATAAAACCGATCTAAATAAAAAAACGAACTAGGGTTTTTTTCTAAAAAAACCGAAGGGGTTTTCTTTTAAAAAAACCGGATGGCGGGGTGGCTACCTCCGGCGAGGTCGTCCGGCGAGGCGGGCGGCTCCGGCGGGGCTCGGCGAGCGCGCGGGGTGCCGGCGGGGCGGGGGGGGGGGGGAGGGGGGGGCGGCGGTTGGAGGCGGCGGCGGCGCTAGGGCGGCGGCGGCGGCGACTCGGGGCTCGGGCTCTGGCTCGGGCCCCGGGGCGGGGCGGGGGGGGGGGGGAGGGGGGGGCGGCGGTTGGAGGCGGCGGCGGCGCTAGGGCGGCGGCGGCGGCGACTCGGGGCTCGGGCTCTGGCTCGGGCCCCGGGGCGGGGCGGGGGGGGGGGGGAGGGGGGGGCGGCGGTTGGAGGCGGCGGCGGCGCTAGGGCGGCGGCGGCGGCGACTCGGGGCTCGGGCTCTGGCTCGGGCCCCGGGGCGGGGCGGGGGGGGGGGGGAGGGGGGGGCGGCGGTTGGAGGCGGCGGCGGCGCTAGGGCGGCGGCGGCGGCGACTCGGGGCTCGGGCTCTGGCTCGGGCCCCGGGGCGGGGCGGGGGGGGGGGGGAGGGGGGGGCGGCGGTTGGAGGCGGCGGCGGCGCTAGGGCGGCGGCGGCGGCGACTCGGGGCTCGGGCTCTGGCTCGGGCCCCGGGGCGGGGCGGGGGGGGGGGGGAGGGGGGGGCGGCGGTTGGAGGCGGCGGCGGCGCTAGGGCGGCGGCGGCGGCGACTCGGGGCTCGGGCTCTGGCTCGGGCTCCGGGGCGGGGCGGTGGTGGTGGCGGAGTCCCACTCGGACTCCGGTCTGAGTGCGGCAGCGGCGTCGGCGGGCGGCTGGGCCGGCCTGCTCGGCTGGGCCCTAGGCCTAGTCGGGCGCGGGTCCTCTTTTTTTTAAACGTTCCGCCAAAATTCAGAAAAAATCCTAGACAAATAAATAAAAATCTAAAAATACCAAAACAAGTCTTCTCCGTCTAAATGAAATATTTAGAACAAGATGAACTTTTCTTGGCCCCTAAAATGCAATTTTTTAAAACATGCAAATTTTTCTAGGGCAAAATAAAATCAAATAAAAACCAAATAATGATTTTAACATTTTTCCTCCGATATTTCAATTATTTTGGATAAGTCATATTATCTCCTCTCATTTATTATTTCAAAATGAAATATTTTCCGGAGAGAAAATAAGTAAAATCAAGATCCTCGTCTTCAATATTTGATAAAATTCAAATATGAAAATTGGGAAAATCCTCAACTCTCTCCGAGGGTCCTTGAGCTGCTTAGGATTTCGAGGATTGCAAACGAAAATGCAATAAAATATGATATGCATGGATGACCTATGTATAACATTCCAAATTGAAAATTTGGGATGTTACATGCTAGTTGAGTAGTTGTGAATTTGAGAAATACTTGTGTTAAAGTTCGTGATTCTCGTAGCATGCGCGTATGGTGAACTGTTATGTGATGAAGTCGGAGCATGATTTATTTATTGATTTTCTTCCTTATGAGTGGCGGTCGGGGACGAGCGATGGTCTTTTCCTACCAATCTATCCCCCTAGGAGCATGCGCGTAGTACTTCGTTTTGATAACTAATAGATTTTTGCAATAAGTATGTAAGTTCTTTATAACTAGTGTTGAGTCCATGGATTATATGCACTCTCACCCTTCCACCATTGCTAGCCTCTCTAATACCGCGCACCTTTCGCCGGTATCATACACCCACCATATACTTTCCTCAAAACAGCCACCATACCTACCTATTATGGCATTTCCATAGCCATTCCGAGATATATTACCATGCAACTTTCCACCGTTCCGTTTATTATGACACGCTCCATCATTGTCATATTGCTTTGCATGATCATGTAGTTGACATCGTATTTGTGGCAAAGCCACCATTCATCATTTTCATACATGTCACCCTTGATTCATATCATATCCCGGTACACCGCCGGAGGCATTCACATAGAGTAATATTTTGTTCTAAGTATTGAGTTGTAACCAAATAAAAGTGTGATGGTCATCATTATTAGAGCATTGTCCCAAGTGAGGAAAGGATGATTGAGACTATAATTCCCCCACAAGTTGGATGAGACTCCGGACGAAAAGAAAAAAAAATAAAAAAAAGAGGCCATAAAAAGAAGGAGAAAAAGGCCCAAAAAATAAAAAAATATGAGAGAAAAAGAGAGAAGGGACAATGTTACTATCCTTTTGCCACACTTGTGCTTCAAAGTAGCACCGTGATCTTGATGATAGAGAGTCTCCTATGTTGTCACTTTCATATACTAGTGGGAATTTTACATTATAGAACTTGGCTTGTATATTTCAATGATGGGCTTCCTCAAAATGTCCTAGGTCTTCGTGAGCAAGCGAGTTGGATGCACACCCACTTAGTTCCTTTTGTCGAGCTTTCATACACTTATAGCTCTAGTGCATCCGTTGCATGGCACTCCCTACTCTCTCACATTGATATCTATTGATGGGCATCTCCATAACTCGTTGATACGCCTAGTTGATGTGAGACTATCTTCTCCTTTTTTGTCTTCTCCACAACCACCGTTCTATTCCACGTATAGTGCTATGTACATGGCTCACGCTCATGTATTGCGTGAAAATTGAAAAAGTTTGAGAACATCAAAAGTATGAAACAATTGCTTGGCTTGTCATCGGGGTTGTGCATGATTTAAATATTTTGTGTGATGAAGATAGAGCATAGCCAGACTATATGATTTTGTAGGGATAACTTTCTTTGGCCATGTTATTTTGAGAAGACATGATTGCTTTATTAGTATGCTTGAAGTATTATTATTTTTATGTCAATATTAAACTTTTGTCTTGAATCTTTCAGATCTGAACATTAATGCCACAATAAAGAAAATTACATTGAGAATTATGCTAGGTAGCATTCCACACCAAAAATTCTGTTTTTATCATTTACCATTTTACCTACTCGAGGACGAGCAGGAATTAAGCTTGGGCATGCTTGATACGTCTCTAACGTATCTATAATTTTTTATTGTTCCATGCTATTATATTATCTGTTTTGGATGTTTAATGGGCTTTATTATGCACTTTTATATTATTTTTGGGACTAACCTACTAACCGAAGGGCCAGTGCAAATTGTTGTTTTTTGCCTATTTCAGTGTTTCGCAGAAAAGGTATATCAAACAGAGTCCAAACGGAATGAAACCTTCGCGAGGATCGTTTTTGAAACAAACGCAATCCAGGAGAATTGAAGTGGACGTCAAGGAAGCCACAAGGTGGCCACGAGGTAGGAGGGCGCGCTCGGGGGGTAGGCGCAACCCCCACCCTCGTGGGCCCCTCGTAGCTCCATCGACCTACTTATTTCGCCTATATATACTCATATACCCTGAAAACATCCAGGAGCACCACGAAACCCTATTTCCACCGCCGCAACCTTTTGTACCCGTGAGATCCCATCTTGGGGCCTTTTCCGGCGCTCTGCCGTAGGGGGCATCGATCACGGAGGGCTTCTACATCAACACCATAGCCTCTCCGATGATGTGTGAGTAGTTTACCACACACCTTCGGGTCCATAGTTATTAGCGAGATGGCTTCTTCTCTCTCTTTGGATCTCAATACAAAGTTCTCCTCGATTCTCTTGGAGATCTATTCGATGTAATACTTTTTGCGGTGTGTTTGTCGAGATCCGGTGAATTGTGGGTTTATGATCAAGATTATCTATGAACAATATTTGATTCTTATCTGAATTCTTTTATGCATGATTTAATATCTTTGCAAGTCTCTTCGAATTACCAGTTTGGTTTGGCCTACTAGATTGATCTTTCTTGCAATGGGAGAAGTGCTTAGCTTTCGGTTTAATCTTGCGGTGTCCTTTCCCAGTGACAGCAGGGGAAGCAAGGCATGTATTGTATTGTTTCCATCGAGGATAAAAAGATGGGGTTTATATCATATTGCTTGAGTTTATCCCTCTACATCATGTCATCTTGCCTAATGCTTTACTCTGTTCTTATGAACTTAATGCTCTAGATGCATGCTGGATAGCGGTCGATGTGTGGAGTAATAGTAGTAGATGCAGACCGCTTCGGTCTACTTGTCACGGACGTGATGTCTATGTTCATTATCATGCCTAGATATTCTCATAACTATGCGCTTTCTATCAATTGCTCGACAGTAATTTGTTCACCCACCGTAGAATCTGCTATCTTGAGAGAATCCACTAGTGAAACCTATGGTCCCCGGGTCTATCTTCTATCATATTAATCTCCCGTCAACTAGTTATTTACGTCGCCGTTTATTTTGCAATCTTTACTTTTCCTTCTATACAAAAAAAATACCAAAAATATTTATCTTATTATCTTCACCAGATCTCACTTTTGCAAGTGGTCGTGAAGGGATTGACAACCCCTTTATCGCGTTGGTTGCAAGGTTCTTATTTGTTTCTGCAGGTACTAGGGATTTGCGTGTAGTCTCCTACTGGATTGATACATTGGTTCTCAAAAACTAAGGGAAATACTTATACTACTTTGCTGCATCACTCTTTCCTCTTCAAAGGAAAACCAACACATACTCAAGAGGTTGCAGTCACTCAGTCGTAGGCCAGCTCCGAGACAATGCCCCCTACAACCCACGATCCACCGCGACCAGACATGGACCACCCCCCCCCCTGTTGGTGAACATTGCAAAAAATTAAAATTTTTCCTACGGTTTCACCAAGATCCATCTATGAGTTCATCTAAGCAACGAGTCAAGGGAGTGAGTTTGCATCTACATACCACTTGTAGATCGAGTGCGGAAGCGTTCAAGGGGATGGTGATGATGGAGTCGTACTCGTCGTGATTCAGATCACCGATGACCAAGTGCTGAACGGACAGCACCTCCACGTTCAACACACGTACGGTACGGATGACGTCTCCTCCGTCTTGATCCAGCAAGGAGGAAGGAGAGGTTGAGGAAGACAGCTCCAACGGCAGCACGACGGCGTGGTGTTGTTGGTGCAGCAGTACTCCGACAGGGCTTCGCCAAGCACGTACGGAGGAGGAGAGGTGTTGGGGAGGGGAGGGGCTGCGCCTTGGCTTGGGTGTTCAGCCCTCCCCTCACCCCTCTATTTATAGGGGAAGGGGCAAGGGGACCGACCCCTCTAGATGGGATCTAGAGGGGGGGCGGCGGCCAGGGAGGGGGGACTTTCCCCCCAAGCAAGGGGGGCGCCCCCTCTAGGGTCCCCCCCCCAACCCTAGGCGCATGGGCCCAAGGGGGGGCGCGCCCAGCCCTCCAGGGGCTGGCTCCTGCCCCACGCAGCCCATGTGGCCCCCCGGGAGGGGTGGCCCCTCCCGGTGGACCCCCGGAACCCTTCCGGTGGCCCCAGTACAATACCGATATGCCCCCGAAACCTTCTGGTGTCCGTATGACAACTTCCCATATATAAATCTTTACCTCCGGACTATTACGGAACTCCTCGTGACGTTCGGGATCTCATCCGGGACTCCGAACAACATTCGATAATCACATACAAGTCTTCCTAATAACCCTAGCGTCACCGAACCTTAAGTGTGTAGACCCTACGGGTTCGGGAGACATGCAGACATGACCGAGACAGCTCTCAGGTCAATAACCAACAGCGGGATCTGGATACCCATGTTGGCTCCCACATGCTCCTCGATGATTTCATTGGATGAACCACGATGTCGAGGATTCAAGCAACCCCGTATACTATTCCCTTTGTCAATCGGTACGTTACAAGCCCGAGACTCGATCGTGGGTATCCCAATACCTCGTTCAATCTCGTTACCGGCAAGTCACTTTACTCGTACCGTAATGCATGATCCCGTGACCAAACACTTGGTCACTTTGAGCTCATTATGATGATGCAATACCGAGTGGGCCCAGAGATACCTCTCCGTCATACGGAGTGACAAATCCCAGTCTCAATCCGTGTCAACCCAACAGACACTTTCGGAGATACCTGTAGTGCACCTTTATAGTCACCCAGTTACATTGTGACGTTTGGTATACCCAAAGCACTCCTACGGTATCCGGGAGTTACACGATCTCATGGTCTAAGGAAGAGATACTTGACATTGAAAAAGCTCTAGCAAAACGAACTACACGATCTTGTGCTATGCTTAGGATTGGGTCTTGTCCATCACGTCATTCTCCTAATGACGTGATCCCGTTGTCAATGACATCTGATGTCCATAGTCAGGAAATCATGACTATCTGTTGACCAACGAGCTAGTCAACTAGAGGCTTACTAGGGACGTATTGTGGTCTATGTATTCACACGTGTATTACGATTTCCGGATAATACAATTATAGCATTGATAAAAGACAATTATCATGAACAAGGAAATATAATAATAATGCTTTTATTATTGCCTCTAGGGCATATTTCCAACAGTCTCCCACTTGCACTAGAGTCAATAATCTAGTTTACATTGTGATGAATCGAACACCCATAGAGTTCTGGTGTTGATC
>LR880972.1:193268261-193287133 GCA_904067115.1 Aegilops sharonensis | reverse complement strand
GACGTAACCCTTTACGACGAGCTCTTCGTCACCTCCATAAACGAGAAACATGTCCTTTGTCCTTTTCAGGTACTTTAGGATATTCTTGACCGCTGTCCAGTGTTCCTTGCCGGGATTACTTTGGTACCTTCCTACCAAACTTACGGCAAGGTTTACATCAGGTCTGGTACACAGCATGGCATACATAATAGATCCTATGGCTGAAGCATAGGGGATGACACTCATCTCTTCTTTATCTTTTGTCGTGGTCGGGCATTGAGCCGAGCTCAATCTCACACCTTGCAATACAGGCAAGAACCCCTTCTTGGACTGATCCATTTTGAACTTCTTCAAAATCTTATCAAGGTATGTGCATTGTGAAAGACCTATGAGGCGTCTCGATCTATCTCTATAGATCTTGATGCCTAATATATAAGCAGCTTCTCCAAGGTCCTTCATTGAAAAACTTTTATTCAAGTAGGCCTTAATGCTGTCCAAGAGTTCTATATCATTTCCCATCAAAAGTATGTCATCTACATATAATATGAGAAATGCTACAGAGCTCCCACTCACTTTCTTGTAAACGCAGGCTTCTCCATAAGTCTGCATAAACCTAAACGCTTTGATCATCTCATCAAAGCGAATGTTCCAACTCCGAGATGCTTGCACCAGCCCATAAATGGATCGCTGGAGCTTGCATACTTTGTTAGCATTCTTAGGATCGACAAAACCTTCCGGCTGCATCATATACAGCTCTTCCTTAAGATAACCGTTAAGGAACGCTGTTTTGACGTCCATCTGCCATATCTCATAATCATAGTATGCAGCAATTGCTAACATGATTCGGACGGACTTAAGCTTCGCTACGGGAGAGAAAGTCTCAGCGTAGTCAATCCCTTGAACTTTCCGATAACCCTTAGCGACAAGTCGAGCTTTATAGATGGTGACATTACCATCTGCGTCCGTCTTCTTCTTGAAGATCCATTTGTTTTCTATCGCTCGCCGATCATCGGGCAAGTCTGTCAAAGTCCACACTTTGTTTTCATAAATGGATCCTATCTCGGATTGCATGGCTTCAAGCCATTTGTTGGAATCTGGGCCCGCCATCGCTTCTTCATAATTCGAAGGTTCACCATTGTCTAACAACATGATTTCTAGGACAGGGTTGCCGTATCACTCTGGTGCGGAACGTGTCCTAGTGGACCTACGAAGTTCAGTAGCAACTTGATCCGAAGTACCTTGATCATCATCATTATTTTCCTCTTCAGTTGGTGTAGGCATCGAAGGAGCATTTTCTTGAGCTGCACTACTATCCCGTTCAAGAGGTAGTACTTCATCGAGTTCTACTTTCCTCCCACTTACTTCTTTCGAGAGAAACTCTTTTTCCATAAAGGATCCATTCTTGGCAACAAAGATCTTGCCCTCGGATCTTAAGTAGAAGGTATACCCAATGGTTTCTTTAGGGTATCCTATGAAGATGCATTTTTTCCGATTTGGGTTCGAGCTTTTCAGGTTGAAGTTTCTTGACATAAGCATCGCATCCCCAAACTTTTAGAAACGACAGCTTAGGTTTCTTACCAAACCATAATTCATACGGTGTCGTCTCAACGGATTTAGACGGTGCCCTATTTAAAGTGAATGTAGCTGTCTCTAGAGCGTATCCCCAAAATGATAGCGGCAAACCGGTAAGAGACATCATAGATCGCACCATATCCAATAGAGCGCGATTACGACGTTCGGACACACCGTTACGCCGGGGTGTTCCAGGCGGCGTGAGTTGTGAAATGATTCCACATTTCCTTAATTGTGTACCAAATTCGTGACTTAAATATTCTCCTCCACGATCTGATCGTAAGAACTTTATTTTTCGTTCACGTTGATTCTCTACCTCATTCTGAAATTCCTTGAACTTTTCAAAGGTCTCAGACTTGTGTTTCATTAAGTAGACATACCCATATCTACTCAAGTCATCAGTGAGAGTGAGAACATAACGATATCCTCTGCGAGCCTCAACACTCATTGGACCGCACACATCGGTATGTATGATTTCCAACAAGTTGGTTGCTCGCTCCATTGTTACGGAGAACGGAGTCTTGGTCATCTTGCCCATGAGGCATGGTTCGCATATGTCAAATGATTCATAATCGAGAGACTCCAAAAGTCCATCAGCATGGAGCTTCTTCATGCGCTTGACACCAATGTGACCAAGGCGGCAGTGCCACAAGTATGTGGGACTATCGTTATCAACTTTACATCTTTTGGTATTCACGCTATGAATATGTGTAACATTACGCTCGAGATTCATTAAGAATAAACCATTGACCATAGGGGCATGACCATGAAACATATCTCTCATATAAATAGAACAACCATTATTCTCGGATTTAAATGAGTAGCCATCTCGTATCAAACGAGATCCAGATACAATGTTCATGCTCAAACTTGGCACCAAATAACAATTATTAAAGTTTAAAACTAATCCCGTAGGTAAATGTAGAGGTAGCGTGCCGACGGCGATCACATCGACTCTGGAACCATTCCCGACGTGCAACGTCACCTCGTCCTTCGCCAGTCTCCGCTTATTCCGCAGCTCCTGCTGTGAGTTACAAATATGAGCAACGGCACCGGTATCAAATACCCAGGAGTTACTACGAGTACTGGTAAGGTACACATCAATTACATGTATATCAAATATACCTTTGGTGTTGCCGGCCTTCTTATCCGCTAAGTATTTGGGGCGGTTCCGCTTTGAGTGACCCTTCCCCTTGCAATAAAAGCACTCAGTATCAGGCTTGGGTCCATTCTTTGACTTCTTCCCGGCAACTGGCTTACCGGGCGCGGCAACATCTTTGTCGTCCTTTTTGAAGTTCTTCTTACCCTTGCCCTTCTTGAACTTAGTGGTCTTATTGACCATCAACACTTGATGTTCTTTCTTGATTTCAACCTCTGCTGACTTCAGCATTGAAAATACTTCAGGAATGGTCTTCACCATCCCCTGCATATTGTAGTTCATCACAAAGCTCTTGTAGCTTGGTGGGAGCGACTGAAGGATTCTGTCAATGACCGCCTCATCCGGGAGGTTAATGTCCAGCTGGGACAGGCGGTTGTGCAACCCGGACATTTTGAGTATGTGCTCACTGACAGAACTATTTTCCTCCATCTTACAACTATAGAACTTGTCGGAGACTTCATATCTCTCGACCCGGGCATGAGCTTAAAAAACTAGTTTCAGCTCCTCGAACATCTCATATGCTCCGTGTTGCTCAAAACGCTTTGGGAGCCCCGGTTCTAAGCTGTAAAGCATGCCGCACTGAAGGAGGGAGTAATCATCAGCACGAGACTGCCAAGCATTCATAATGTCTTGGTTCTCTGGGACGGGAGCGTCACCTAGCGGTCCTTCTAGGACATATTGTTTCCTGGCAGCTATGAGGATAATCCTCAGGTTCCGGACCTAGTCCGTATAGTTGCTGCCATCATCTTTCAGCTTGGTTTTCTCTAGGAACGCGTTGAAGTTCATGTTGACATGAGCGTTGGCCATTTGATCTACAAGACATATTATGCAAAAAGTTTTAGACTAAGTTCATGATAATTAAGTTCATCTAATCAAATTATTTTAATGAACTCCCACTCAGATTAGACATCCCTCCAGTCATCTAAGTGTTACACGATCCGAGTCGACTAGGCCGTGTCCGATCATCACGTGAGACGGACTAGTCATCGTCGGTGAACATTCTCATGTTGATCGTATCTTCCATACGACTCGTGTTCGACCTTTCGGTCTCCGTGTTCCGAGGCCATGTCTGTACATGCTAGGCTCGTCAAGTTAACCCTAAGTGTTTTGCATGTGTAAAACTGTCTTACACCCGTTGTATGTGAACGTAAGGATCTATCACACCCGATTTTCGGGGATGGCTGATCGTGTCCCACGAACACCTACGGGACCCGGGGTCCCTTGTGGTTCGGAGGGGGGCGGAGATTGCACGAAGAGCGGATCGAGGCGATGCACATGAGCGGGTTTACCCAGCTTCGGAGCTCTCCGGATAGATAATACTCCTACTGCTGCTTTGTGGATTATCTTGTGTTCTTGCTAGGGAGCAATGGGAGCTACAAGACCTAGCCTAAGTGTGCTTCGTATGAGTATGATGAGCTAAGCCGGAGCTGGACCGAACCCTTTCTACGTTGCACCTGGGCCTCCTTTTATAGGCACAAGGGGTTACCACATGTGGCAAGTAGACAAGGGTAAGATAGTAAAAACATAGGTTGGTACACCGCTCTGTACAGTGTACAGTAATCTATACCTAACTCTGACGGCAAGGGACAAGAGTCATCAATGCCCGTCTCAGTCGCCTGAACAGTGTAACAGGGACCGTCAAGTGCGCCTCTGTTTGCCACGATGGAAGCTTGTCAGCGCCGCTTATCGCTGCTCCCCGCTGGCTGCACAGCCCGTTGACACGTGTGCTTGGGAGAGCCCCGTGGCGACACGTTGGCGGATGAGCTGGAGCGGAGATGAAGAGAGGTTGCCCGCCCCGGCAAGCGCCTTGCCGCGGCAGGAACCTTGTCGCGCTTGGGGGCTCGGCGCCCACCAAGCCTTCCCGGCAAGCTCCTCCTGTCGGGGCCTTGTTCCCTTCGAGCCCTGAGTGGCCTTCCCGGCAAGCTCCTCTTGTCGGGGTCTTGATTACTCTGTTCTTGAATGGCTCCAAAGGAGCCGCTGAGGATCTTGGCGGTCGTCAGGCCAGCCCTGCCGTGGGGCGCTGCAACTGTCCGTGCACGAGTTCGGGATACTAGGGTACCCCTACTCTAGTACACCGACAGGAGCCCCCGGGCCTGGGCCATACACGGCGCCAAGCTCTGTTGGGCCAGGCCCAAAACAGTGCACGGGCACGCGTGGTCTTGATTACGCCGTTATTTGCCTTGGACCCACCACGTCTCCCACGGATGGCACGCACCGGACGTGGCGTCGTGGGGGAGATCA
Source organism: Aegilops sharonensis (assembly GCA_904067115.1). NCBI lineage: Eukaryota > Viridiplantae > Streptophyta > Magnoliopsida > Poales > Poaceae > Aegilops > Aegilops sharonensis. Next base: position 193,282,182 of record LR880972.1, on the reverse strand, counting down.
TGGAGCTTTCTTTAATGGGAAAAATCGGAACGCCCGTCCCCTCTTCCCTTTATAAGCGGGGGAACAGGGGCAGGACGCCCACTTGCCCTTGCTGTCACATCAGAAACCCCCGTCGCTTTCCCCTTTCTTCTCAAGCCCAAAGAGAGCGACGCTCCGCCCCCTCGATTGCCACCGGTGCCACCAACGCCGTCGGCTTCCTCCACCACCACTCCCTATGGCTCCGAAGGCCGATAAGGGAAAAGGCGTGAAATCGGCCGAGGCGCAGCGGCTCGCGGCGCTGCGGAAGGAGCGGGCCCTCTTCGATCCCCTGCTCAACAGGAAGGAGCTGCGGGAGCTGTACTATCTCTTCTGGTCGACGGAGACCCGTGCGCACCCGCGCACGAGGGTCATCTCCGCCGCCACATCCGCTAAGGTCTCCATCGGGTACCCCTTCTTCACGATTTTCTTCTGGTGCGGGCTCTGCCCGCCCTTTTCTGAGTTCTTCTGCGATGTTATGAACACGTATGGTTTCCACCTCCTTGACTTCACCCCCAACGCCATCCTCACCATGGCCGTTTTCGCACATCTCTGCGAGAACTTTGTCGGGGTCCACCCAAACGTCGCACTCTTCCGCCACTACTTCTCACCCCGCGTAGAGAGAGGAGAGCCGCTTGCCGGAGGAATTGCATGTACCTCTAGGATCGGCAAGAAGGAAGCGTATCTTGACGGAGAGTTGCGCAGCAAGTGGGAGGAGTGGAGGGCTGACTGGTGCTGGATCTTAGAGGAGGAGGCACAGCCTTTTACTGCCCTGCGCAAAACCCCCATAGTTCGCGGCAACGATTGGAGCAACTTGGCGCCGGAGGACGACAAGTTGAAGATTGCCACGACTAGGATTTTGCGTCTCCGGCAAGCAGGGCTTACCGTAGGAGCAGTTGGCGTGGACTTCCTTCGCCGCCGCATTGCGCCTTTGCAGGAGAGAGGGAAGCCTGCTTGGGAATTCCAGAATGCGGCGGATATCATGAGGCTGCGCCCAGGTCTGAATTGGAATTTCACTACCTTGGAGCTTGACGGCATGCTGCGGGAGCTGTTCAAGCCTGAAGCGGATAACCCCGGATGGTGCATGTTGCCGAGGGGAGTTGTGCCCTTGTGCAACAATTCGTCGCTTGACAGCATCCGCGCGATAATGCCGTTGTGCGATTCCCATGGAATCGTTCCAACTTGGCAGGAGCCAGCCGATGACATAGTGCAGCAGTTCTTCGACAACTTGGTTGAAGTGCCGATCCGCGCTGACGAGCAGAGGCGGCTCACCCGCGACACCACTGATCAGGAGATGGCGCGCATCGCCACGAGGTTGGAGGAGGCTGCAGAGGCTGCTGCCGCCGGCGCGTTTGGGTTCACTGTCGAGGAGGCAGAGAGGGCCGAGGCGGCAAGCCTTGCCAACCGAGAAGAGTTCGTCGGCGAGGAGGAGCAGCCCGAGCCCGACAACGAACCGAGCGAGCCTGCCGGGGACGCCTCTCCTCCGCCGTCAAGTAGCTTGCCGCAAGAGGGGCCCGCTGTGCCGCCAACGAGACGCCTCCGTAAGACTGGAGAAGTGGCGGGGCGGCCTATGGTCCAACAGCCGCCTCGCCGCCCGACGCGCTCCACCGCGGCAAACACTGTTGCCGCGGGAGCGCCTCATTCCGCCACGGCGACGGGCGCAGGGTCTTCTAGAGTCGCGGCCCCTGTACCCGCCAAGCGTCAGAGGGAGTCTTCTCCCCCAATCCGTCGCGCCGGAGCAGAGTTTGATCTCTCCGCCCTCAGCTCCGAGGAAGAAGAGGAAGAGTAAGATCTTATCGCTACTATTTGTAATCTTCCAATTTATTGCTTTATCTCATATCTGACTGGTTCCACTCTGAACCTTCTTCTTCAGGACGTTAGCTCAGAGAGTGCCGAAGAGGGCCAAGACGCCGGTGGTTGTCGTCTCAGATGACTCCCCTGTAGCAACAGGGGGCACGTCCGGGACTCCCTTACCGGATCCGGCAACCCTTCAACAGAGCAGCCCCCAGCACAGCCCCCAGCGTAAGTGTTTGGTATGCTTCTCATGGTTAGGCGCGCTTGGGTGCTTTTCCGTCACTAATATCTGGTTTGTTGAATTTTTTAGGAGCAGAGCAGCCACATCATGGAGCACCGGAGGCTACTCCTGAGGTCCAGCCTCATCAGGAGGCCCCGGAGGTCACTCCCGAAATTCTGCTTGCTTCAACTACGCCACCAAGGGAGAATTCTCCGCCAAGGGAGCGCTCTCCGGCAAGGGAGGCCTCTCCGACAAGGGGAGCTTCCCCGACAAGGGCTGGCGCCGACGACCCTCCGGTGGTGGAGACCGCGGCAACAGACCCTACTGCAGGTAATCTTCTTGTTTGATAGTTTCCCTTGGATTCTCTTTTCTTCTGTTCTTCTCTTTCGAACATCTGCTTGATTTGTGCTTTCTTCTTCTGACCATCAGATCCATCTGCCGGAGATCCGATGGAGACTGAGGCCGCCGGTGAGGAAGACGCTCGCGGCGACAATGTCGACGCCGCCAACATGGAGGAGGAGGCTGGCGCTGAGGGGCCCGCTGGCGAGGAGGCTGCCGAGGCCGCCGGCGCAGAGGCTGGGGAGGAATCTGGCGATCGCACTGACGGCCCGGAGGCCGCAGGAGCGCCAGGCGCTGCACCTGAAGGCCGGCGAGGGTGTCTTCATCAAGCTCCCATGGGCATCAAGCTCCAGGGCACCGGTCGAAGGGGAGACCTTCGATGCGGAACTGCTTGCCTCCGTCGGGCTGTCGCTGGTTGATGCCCCGAGCAGCAGCAGTGGTGAGCCTGAGGAGGAGCAGCTGCTAAGGAGGTTGCTATCGCTCTACCGCGCCCGACAAGCCAAACTGGAGTCCAGGAAGGCGCTTGTCGCGAGGGCGGGAGCTGATTTGGAGAAACGTGCGGAAGTGCTCCGACGCGCCAACAAAGAGACTCTCCGGGATATAGCAGAGGCGCGGGAGCAGCTTGCTGAGGAGCAGACGGCCTTCATCTTGGAGAAGGGCGAGGTTGAGGAGCAGCAGAGGCTTGCCGGCGAGAAGCTCTCCGCTCGAGAAGGTGAGCTGGCGCAGCGGAAGATCAACCTCGACAGCTTTGAGGAAGATCTCGCCGTGCGCGAGCAAACGATTGGCGGGCCACTTCAGGAGGCAAAGGATGCTGCTGCGGCTGCCGAGGCCGCCAAGAGGGAATTGGAGACGAGGGTGGCTCAGCTGGAGTCCACCCTCCAGAAGAGTGCCGAGGAGGTCGTCGGGTTGAAGCGCGAGCGTGAGAAGGACGCTTACACCCTCGGCGAGCTACAAGGTCGTTTTGCTGAAAATATCAAAGAGCTCGATGCCGCCAGTGACTCCAAGGCGGATCTGGAGCTGAAATTGACCACCTTGACGGAGACGTTGAATGGCGCCAAAGAGCGGGAAACTGGCTTGCTGGAAAAGATCAAGGCCACCGAGGAGTTGCTGTCGAATGCTGTGACCGCCCAGAATAATCTTCGAGACGGCATAATGCATTGGACAGAGGGTCTTGTGGACACCGCCGCCGGCATCCATAATGAGCTGATGGAGTTGGGGATGACAGATCTTGGATATTCCACCGACTAGAAGCTCCAACCCAGCGTCAAGCTCAGCCTATTCTTCAAAGGTGTGTTGGCGGGTATCCAGCGGCTCCGGGAAGAGGTTCCAAAGCAACTGGCAGAGGAATCACGTCAAGTCTGCGCCGAGGCTCTCCAGAAGGTGTTGATGAAGGTGGCCTTCCGCAACCCAGGCATCGACTTCACTAAAGCCCTCAAGTCTCTGCCTCCATCCGCCGATGTTGAAGCGCTCAAAGCCCTTGTCGCACCCATTGTGGACAGGGTGAGCGGAGTTAAGAGGCTCGAGGGCGACCGCGTGGACTAGGCCGCCAAGTCTATCTCTTCTCTTGTCGCTGTAGATCATGTTTAGATAAAAAAAGTCTATTAGATCCGCGACAAGTTATTATGTAATATACACTATCTTAGGCAATCGAATGCAATGTTATTTCCTTTACTCGATTTATTCCTTTGTATGCTTATACCCTACGCTTTCAGGGGAACTTGTCAGCGCAAACACCCTTGCCGCGAGCGCCGAGTGCGGAACTTCAGCAGCCTGCTGGCGATGCCGCCTCCGACAAGCAACCTTGTCGCAACTAGTTGCAGCACACTTAAGTTGTTGAGAGGACTCGAAACAAAGTAAGGGCGCAAGCCAGTCGCGAGTCGGTTCCTCCGCGCACAGGTTTTCCATACAAAGTACTATCGTTCGAGGAAGATAACTTAAAAATTTGAAACTGGTCGTTTAAACTTAGCAACTTAGCTTTTCTGTTGTCCATTTTCCGGCAAGGCGACAGTTCCTCGAGCGACGCTTGGCGGCCCACACCATTATCTTCTCCTTCCCCCCCGGTTAACTTGTGGGTAGATGAACCTTCTTCTTGTTTGAGAAGAAAGAAGAGAAAATAAAGTTATGGAGCCTAGTGGCTCGTCATCGCTTACCGGGTGCGGATGCTGCACAAAATGTTAGTAAACACATGCATATATGATTAGGTGGGCATGTATTGACAAGTTGTGCGCAACACATAGGCTTTACTGATGCACGGGGTCTGCGCCCGGCTTTGTACGAAGGATTACATGCAACTGCGGCAAGACTTGTACAAAAAGGGTGGTTGCCGGAACGGGTTCCGGCAACCGCGCCTCATGGGTAAAACTTGCGAAGATGCTCTATATTCCAGGAATTGCTCACCGGAACGCCATCTTCGGTCTCAAGGCGGACAGCGCCGGGCCTAGTGACTCGTTTCACCCGATAAGGGCCTTCCCACTTCGGCGTCAACTTGTTGGAATTCTTGGCGGATTGAACGCGCCGAAGAACAAGGTCGCCTTCCTCGAAGCTTCTGGCATTAACTTTGCGGCTATGGTAGCGACGCAAAGCTTGCTGCTAACGAGCAGCTCGTACAGCGGCCTGAAGACGATCTTCCTCGAGGAGCAGCGCGTCATCTTGTCGCAGCTGCTCTTGCTCAAGCTCATCATAGGCGAGCACTCGAGGTGACCCGTATACGATTTCCGTGGGGAGAACTGCCTCTGCTCCATATACTAGAGCGAAAGGTGTCTGGCCAGTGGCTCGATTTGGCGTCGTCCTGATCGACCAAAGAACCACCGGCAGCTCCTCGATCCAGTTTCTTCCGCACTTGCGCAGCTTGTCGAAAGTTCTGGTCTTGAGTCCTCGCAGCACTTCAGCGTTTGCTCTCTCTGCTTGACCGTTGCTTCTCGGATGAGCAACAGAAGCAAAGCAGATCTTGGCGCCAAGATCTTGGGCGTACTGCATGAAGGTGCGACTCGTGAATTGGGTGCCGTTGTCGGTGATGATCCTATTAGGAATCCCGAAACAGCAAACAATTGACCTGAAGAACTTGACTGCTGACTGTGCGGTCACCTTCCTCACTGCTTCCACTTCTGGCCACTTTGTGAACTTGTCGATTGCGACGTACAAGTACTCAAAGCCCCCGAAAGCTCGAGGGAAGGGGCCGAGGATATCGAGCCCCCAGACCGAGAAGGGCCAGGATAAAGGGATCGTCTGGAGAGCTTGAGCTGGTTGATGAATCTGTTTTGAATGGAACTGGCACGCTTCACACTTGGTTACTTGTGCAGTTGCATCCTGGAGGGCTTCTGGCCAGAAGAAACCTTGCCGGAAAGCTTTGCCGGCAAGTGCCCTTGCGCCAATGTGGTGACCACATATGCCTCCATGTATCTCTGCCAACAGCTTCTGTCCATCTTCCCGGCAAATACACTTCAATTTCACACCGTTGAGCCTTCTTCTGTACAGGATGTTGTCAACAAACTGGTACATACTTGACTGTCGGGCTACTTTTTCCGCTTCTTCTTGCTCTTCGGGAAGTTCTCCTGTCTGAAGGAAATGGACGATTTGTTGTGCCCATGCTGGAGCTTGTGGCTCGACAACAAGGACTAAAGGCTCTTCTATCACCGCGGGAACATCAGCTTCTACGGCAAGAACCTGCGGGCCCGCCGGAGCTTGATGATCCCCGACAAGTTTGCCGGTGCGAAACTTGTCGGTAGCGTTTGCTTCAACGATACAAAATGTATGGTTTGTCGGAGCAGACTGCTCCTCAGTGATATTTGCGTTGATTTTAGGGACCTTCTTGGCGGCGGCTCCGGGGAGCTCTGCCGGAAAGTAGTCGCCGGAAATCAATTTTCTTTTCTTGCTCTGTCCTGTTGATGGTGTTACGGTTGGGTGAGTTAGCTTGAGCACAAAAATTCCTGGTTCCACAGGTAACTTAAGTGCGGCACATTTGGAGAGGCCATCAGCTATATCATTCTGAGCTCTCGGAACGTGTTCCATTTGCAGGCCTTCAAAGTACTCTTCTAGCTTTCTCACTTCATCAACGTAGGCTTCCATCAACGGACTCTGATAATCTTTATTTACTTGGCGGACGACAAGTTGCGAGTCCCCCCTGACAATGAGCTTCTTGATTCCAAGGTCCACCGCAATCCTGAGACCGGCAAGCAAGCCTTCATACTCTGCAGTATTATTTGTTGCTTGTTCCTTGGGAAAGTGCATCTGGACTATGTACTTGAGGTGCTCTCCGGTGGGTGCGATAAGCAGCACGCCGGCACCGGCGCCTTGCAGCGAGAAGGCACCATCAAAATACATCAGCCACTCTTTACTTGCCTCCTTGACGGGGATGCTCGTCTCTGTAATTTCTTCATCTTGTGTTGGCGTCCACTCAGCTATGAATTCCGCCAATGCTCTGCTCTGGATAGTTGAAGTGCTTTCAAACTTGAGGCCAAAGCTTGACAATTCCAGTGCCCACTCGATGATTCTGCCTGTTGCTTCTGGATTTTGCAATATCCTCTTCAGCGGAAAGCGAGTGACAACTGTTATCTCGTGTGCTTGGAAGTAATGGTGCAGCTTTCTCGAGGCCATGAGGAGGCCGAAAAGCAACTTTTGCACACCAGAGTACCTTGACCTAGCTCCTTGCAGAAGGGAACTGACAAAGTAAACCGGGCGCTGCACCATCTTCTTCTGTATCTTGTCGCTAGCCTGCGTTGATCTGTTCTTGTCGGGACCAGAGCTTGACCGCGAAGCCCCCTGCTTGTCGCTGGATGCGACTGCCTCGGTTGCCGGCTCATCGTCCGCCTCCCTCTCCGCTACTAACGCAGCACTAACCACTTGATTGGTCGCTGCTATATATAGCAGCAACTTCTCTTGTGGCCTAGGTGCGATAAGTATTGGAGCGGAGGACAGGTATCTCTTCAAATCCCGCAGCGTAGCCTCCGCTTCGGGAGTCCATTTCATTGGACCTGCCTTTTTCAAAATTTTGAAAAATGGCAGGGCGCGCTCAGCAGACTTAGAGATAAACCTGCTGAGAGCAGCCACGCAACCGACAAGCCTTCTGACATCCTTGATGCACTTCGGTGCTTCAATCTGCTCAATGGCCTTAATCTTGTCGGGGTTGGCTTCGATTCCCCGCTGAGACACAAAGAACCCGAGAAGCTTTCCGGAAGGGACCCCAAACACGCACTTCTCGGGGTTGAGCTTGAGGTTGATTTTGCGCAGATTTGCAAATGTTTCATCCAAATCCTTAATCAGAGTTGCTTTGCCCTTGCTCTTGACCACTATGTCATCCATGTAAGCTTCTACATTTCTGTGTATCTGTGGCTCAAAGGCATCATGGACTACTCTTGCAAAGGTTGAACCAGCATTCTTTAAACCGAAGGCATTCGTACGAAGCAGTACGTGCCACATGGTGTAATAAATGCGGTTTTCTCTTCATCCTCTTCTGCCATGAAGATCTGATGATATCCTGAATATGCATCAAGAAATGAAAGCAGATCACATCCAGCCGTGGAGTCAACAATCTGGTCGATACGCGGTAAGGGAAATGGGTCTTTGGGACAAGCTTTGTTAACATCAGTGAAGTCAATACAAAGTCTCCATTTCCCATTAGCCTTGCGTACAACTACCGGATTGGCCAACCACGTGGGATGGAGTACTCCACTGACAAGTCCTGCTGCTTCCAACTTCTTGATTTCTTCTGCTATGAACTCTTGGCGCTCCACTGCCTGTTTCCTAACTTTTTGCTTGACGGGCCGCGCGTGAGGACAGACAGCTAGGTGGTGCTCAATTACTTTCCTGGGAACACCGGGGATGTAAGATGGTTGCCATGCGAACACATCGACATTCGCCCGCAGGAAAACAACGAGCTCGCCTTCCTATTTAGGATCAAGCGTGGCACTGATGGTGAAGGTACCACCAGTGCCGTCCTCCTTGGCGGGCACCTTCTTGGTCTTCGGCGGAGCTGTCATCGACTTGTTGCACTTGCCGGTGGAGCTCGATGGTGCGTCCTCGACGGTAGCACAGCACTCCGAAGAGGTGTGTTTGCCGGAGTGGGCAACAGAGCTCTTGCCGGACCTGGTGGTCTTCTTCTTCCTCCCGGGAGCTTCAGCGGCAAGTGGTTTGCTATCTGTCGCGGCTGCTGCATCCCGGTAAATCTTGTCGGCGCAGATAAGTGCATCTTTCTTGTCGCCATGGACAGAAATGACGTTTATCGGGCCGGGCATCTTGAGTAGGTTGTAAGCATAATGAGAGGCGGCCATGAACTTGGCGAGCGCCGGACGGCCAAGTATGCCATTGTAGGGCAATGGGAAATCGGCGACGTCAAACGTGACCCTCTCAGTTCTGAAGTTGAGCTCGCTGCCGAATGTTACCGGCAACATGATCTTCCCTTTGGGCTTGCTCCTTCCTGGGTTGATTCCTTGGAAAGTACCAGTTTCTTCGAGCTCGCTGTCGGGGATTTGAAGCTTTTGGAGCACTGCAGAGGAGATTAGGTTCAGGCCGGCCCCGCCGTCAACCAACATCTTTGTGACTTTCAGGTTGCGGATGGTTGGTGAGACCAACATCGGCAAGCACCCGACCGCAGTGATGCGATCTGGGTGGTCCTCAATGTCAAAGATGATGGGCGTGCTGGACCACTTCAGAGGTTTGCGCGATTCTATGGAGGGTTCTGCTGCATTAACCTCACGCATCCACTGTTTGAGTTGGCGGTGCGAGGTATGCTGAGAAGCACCACCATCAACGCAAAAGACCTCTGTTGCCTTTTGAAACTCTTGCTCATCTGCTTCATCATCTTCTATGTCTTCGTCCTCTTCATCTTCATCTTCTTCCTTGTCGCGGCCACGGGGAGGTCTGTCACCTTGCCGCTGCTTGGCTTTGCCGCGGCGCCCTCCCCGACCGGGTCTCTTCTTACTTGCTGCACCTGCACCTTCTTGGGCCTTCTCCTTGTCTCGCCGCTCGTATTCAGCTCTCTATAGCTCAACAAGCTGCTCGACTTTCTTGCAGCTCTGAAGATCGTGACCCTTGGTGCGGTGGATCTTACAGTACTGCTTGTTGGAGCTGTCAGGCTTGTCGGCAGCCGCCACAGCTTGGCGGTCGGCATCGACGGCAACCTCCTTGCCGGAGCCACTAGCCTTGGTTTTGTTGGCGGCACCATCCTTGCCGGACTGCTCGACAACTAGTACTTCTTGGTTTTTCTTCCTTCTATTGTTCCGCCGCCAGCTCTCCCTTGCCGGGGCGGTTTCCTCACTGTCAGACTCTGCTCCCACATTCTCTCCTGGAAGTCTTCTTCCTTCTTCAGCGCGTGCACACTTGTAGGCCAGGGCGTAAAGCTCGCTGACGTCTTTCACTTTGCACATCGCCATCTCCTCCCTCCTCCTGCGGTTTCGTACATTCTGATGAAATGCACTGATTACCGCGGCAGGGTGGACGTCTGGGATGTTGTAGTGCACTCGACTAAATCTCTGGATGAACTTGCGCAGGGACTCTCCCTCTTTCTGGGCAAGCAGGTGGAGGTCACTCTCCTGGCCATGAGGCTTGTGGCCGCCTGTGAAGGCTCCAACAAACTGATGGCACAAATCTGCCCAAGAAGAAATAGAGCCATCCGGCAAGTGCATGAGCCAAGATCTGACGTTTGGCTTGAGCACCAGGGGAAAGTAATTGGCGAGGATCTTGTCGTCCCATCCCCCCGCAGCCTGCACCGCGATGGTGTAGATGCTGAGGAACTCCGATGGGTTTGTCCTGCCATCATACTTTTCTGGCACATCTGGTTTAAAGTTTTTCTTGTCGAGCCACCGGACTTGCCGCAGCTCACGAGTGAACGCAGGGCAACCTACCGCGTACGGTAAGTCGCCTGGTTCCCCTAGCGCATGCATATCGACAGCGGGCCCGGCGCGTTGGTCAGATTGACGGCGCGCTTCTCTTCGGCGCTCGATACGGGTTCGAGCGTCTTCTTCTTGCCGTTCTTGGAGAACTTGGTGCTGGTCGCGACGAGCTCGCGGATCCGACGATGCTGTGGAGTCGCTGTCGAGGTGGATCCGGCGAGTCGGCGATCTTGGTCTTCGGGAAGGGGAGTGCACGGTGGCTGCACCCCCGCAAGTCTCGTCGCCATCAGCTCGCGCCTTGTCGCCTTGCCGCGGCTGCGAGGCACTCGGTTGCCGCGGGACGTCGCCGTTGGCGAAGCCGATGAGACTCTGAATTGTGGCCCTCCATTCATCGGCCTTATCGGCCGTTGGAGGGTAATCTAGAAGTAGTTGTGCTCTTGCCAAGGCTTCTGCTGGTGTGGTGGGTGGCAATGGCGTACGTAGTGAGGAACGGGAGGTGCTCGGACTCCTAACCAAGTTAGGAGGAGCAGCATCCCGCCCAAGCGACCGTACTCCACTCGTACCACCATGCTGAGGAGCATGCGGGTCTCGAGGGCCTCGGTATCCTCCGGCTTGGCCTTGGTCCAACGAGCGTATGGTGCCGCGAGCATCATGACGCTGTCGGTCCCGCGCCTCCTGCGAAGGACGCGGTGCGGACTCGGACGCCGACGCCTGTGCTGCCTTGTCCTTGGACCTGGCGGCATTGTGGGCTCTCTCGACGACGCCGGTTCCTCCGCCAGCGTTTCCCCCACCACCTGACGGCTCCGGCGGTGGTGGGTTCGACGCGGACGGCTCTGCTGCTGCCGAAGACTTCTTCTTCGGCGCCATGTTGACGAAGATGTCGATGAAGTTGCTCGTGTGACCGTCGGACCGGGTTCACACAGCCTCGACGCCCCCTACCTGGCGCGCCAAAGATGTCGGGGATGGTTGATCGTGTCCCACGAACACCTACGGGACCCGTGGTCCCTTGTGGTTCGGAGGGGGGCGGAGATTGCACGAAGAGAGGATCGAGGCGATGCACACGAGCGGGTTTACCCAGCTTCGGAGCTCTCCGGAGAGATAATACTCCTACTGCTGCTTTGTGGATTATCTTGTGTTCTTGCTAGGGAGCAATGGGAGCTACAAGACCTAGCCTGAGTGTGGTTTCGTATGAGTATGATGAGCTAAGCCGGAGCTGGACCGAACCCTTTCTACGTTGCACATGGGCCTCCTTTTATAGGCACAAGGGGTTACCACATGTGGCAAGTAGACAAGGGTAAGATAATAAAAACATAGGTTGGTACACCGCTCTGTACAGTGTACAGTAATCTATACCTAACTCTGACGGCAAGGGACAAGAGTCATCAGTGCCCGTCTCAGTCGCCTGAACAGTGTAACAGGGACCGTCAAGTGCGCCTCCGTTTGCCACGATGGTAGCTTGTCAGCGCCGCTTATCGCTGCTCCCCGCTGGCTGCACAGCCCGTTGACACGCGTGCTTGGGAGAGCCCCGTGGCGACACGTTGGCGGATGAGCTGGAGCGGAGATGAAGAGAGGTTGCCCGCCCCGGCAAGCGCCTTGCCGCGGCAGGAACCTTGTCGCGCTTGGGGGCTCGGCGCCCACCAAGCCTTCCCGGCAAGCTCCTCCTGCCGGGGCCTTGTTCCCTTCGAGCCCTGAGTGGCCTTCCCGGCAAGCTCCTCTTGCCGGGGTCTTGATTACTCTGTTCTTGAATGGCTCCAAAGGAGCCGCTGAGGATCTTGGCGGTCGTCAGGCCAGCCCTGCCGTGGGGCGCTGCAACTGTCCGTGCACGAGTTCGGGATACTAGGGTACCCCTACTCTAGTACACCGACACCGATCATCACGTGTTGCTTCAAAACGACGAACTTTAGCAACGGTGCACAGTTAGGGGAGAACACCTCTTGAAATTTTTGTAAGGGATCATCTTATTTACTACCATCGTTCTAAGTAAACAAGATGCATAAACATAATAAACATCACATGCAATTATATAATAGTGACATGATATGGCCAATATCATATAGCTCCTTCGATCTCCATCTTCGGGGCTCCATGATCATCTTCGTCACCGGCATGACACCATGATCTCCATCATCATGACCTCCATCATTGTGTCTTCATGAAGTTGTCACGCCAACGACTACTTCTACTTCTATGGCTAACGCGTTTAGCAATAAAGTAAAGTAATTTACATGGCGTTCTTCAATGACACGCAGGTCATACAAAAAATAAAGACAACTCCTATGGCTCCTGCCGGTTGTTATACTCATCGACATGCAAGTCGTGATTCCTATTACAAGAACATGATGTCATACATCACAATATATCATTCATCATTCATCACAACTTCTGGCCATATCGCATCACATGACAATTGCTGCAAAAACAAGTTAGACGTCCTCTAATTGTTGTTGCATCTTTTACGTGGCTGCAATTGGGTTCTAGCAAGAACGTTTTCTTACCTACGAATAACCACAACGTGATCTTGTCAACTTCTATTTACCCTTATAAGGACCCTTTTCATCGAATCCGCTTCAACTAAAGTGGGAGAGACAGACACCCGCCAGCCACCTTATGCAACTAGTGCATGTCAGTCAGTGGAACCGGTCTCACGTAAGCGTACGTGTAAGGTTGGTCCGGGCCGCTTCATCCCACAATACCGCTGAAGCAAGATTAGACTAGTAGCGGCAAGCAAGTTGACAAGATCTACGCCCACAACAAAATTGTGTTCTACTCGTGCAATAGAGAACTACGCATAGACCTAGCTCATGATGCCACTGTTGGTGAACGTTGCAGAAAATTAAAAAATTTCCTATGGTTTCACCAAGATCCATCTATGAGTTCATCTAAGCAACGAGTCAAGGGAGTGAGTTTGCATCTACATACCACTTGTAGATCGAGTGCGGAAGCGTTCAAGGGGGATGGTGATGATGGAGTCGTACTCGCCGTGATTCAGATCACCGATGACCAAGTGCTGAACGGACAGCACCTCCGCGTTCAACACACGTACGGTACGGACGAAGTCTCCTCCGTCTTGATCCAGCAAGGAGGAAGGAGAGGTTGAGGAAGACAGCTCCAACGGCAGCACGACGGCGTGGTGTTGTTGGTGCAGGAGTGTAACATCCCAAATTTCCCATTTGGAATGTTTTACAATTATAGCTAAGCATCTATGCATATTGTTTGAATTTGAGTGGCATTTGAAGTTTCAGAAGATTTTGAGTTGTTGGAATTTGAATTCAAATTGGCAGTTGAAATTTATTTCAAACAATGCCTGATAAATACTTGAGAAAAAGTATGAGAGGACTAAACATGACACTCCAAAAATATCAGAGGAAAAACTTTGCCAAAAATTTGAATTCAAATTTGATTTTTATTTGGGATTTATAGAAAATCTTTTTTTTTAGTTTGAGATTTGCCCCTGGAAAAATGTTCAAATTATAGGGAATATTCCCCTGATCATTTTGATATATATATGTCCTATATTAAATATATATATTTAATATATTTTTCTCTCCCTCTCTAATTCAAAAAAAAAAAAAAAGAAACCCCAGGCGCCAGCCAGGCCAACCAGCCCAGCCAGCGCCGAGGCACAGCCCAGCCACGGGCCAGGCGCAGCCCACCAGGCGCAGCCCAATGCCCGAGCCAGCCGACCGAGCCGCCGCGCCCGATTCCTTTCCCCTAGGTCGCCCGACCC
>LR880972.1:193229879-193249750 GCA_904067115.1 Aegilops sharonensis | reverse complement strand
CTATTCTTCTACGCTTCCGCAGCTTTATTTAGTTTATTTCTCATGAGTTGGCCTTCGGCCGAATTTATTCTATTGTAATAAAGACTCGATATGAGAATCGTGTAATAAATTCAGGTGTGATTGAACTTTGATTATTTCATCAATGTACTGTGTGTGCCAGCATGATCTTGGGATGGTACAGCTACACAGAGACTTGACCGATTTTGGGTCGGGTCGCTACAAGCAGTACTCCGACAGGGCTTCGCCAAGCACGTATGGAGGAGGAGAGGTGTTGGGGAGGGGAGGGGCTGCGCCTTGGCTTGGGTGTTCATCCCTCCCCTCACCCCTCTATTTATAGGGGAATGGGCAAGGGGGGCCGGCCCCTCTAGATGGGATCTAGAGGGGGGCGGCGGCCAGGGAGGGGGGACTTGCCCCCCAAGCAAGGGGGGCGCCCCCTCTAGGGTCCCCACCCCCCAACCCTAGGCGCATGGGCTCAAGGGGGGGCAGCCCTCCAGGGGCTGGCTCCTGCCCCACGCAGTCCATGTGGCCCCCCGGGAGGGGTGGCCCCTCCCGGTGGACCCCTGGAACCCTTCCGGTGGCCCCGGTACAATACCGATATGCCCCCGAAACCTTCCGGTGTCCGTATGACAACTTCCCATATATAAATCTTTACCTCCGGACTATTCCGGAACTCCTCATGACGTCCGGGATCTCATCCGGGACTCCGAACAACATTCGGTAATCATATACAAGTCTTCCTAATAACCCTAGCGTCACCGAACCTTAAGTGTGTAGACCCTACGGGTTCGGGAGACATGCAGACATGACCGAGACGGCTCTCGGGTCAATAACCAACAGCGGGATATGGATACCCATGTTGGCTCCCACATGCTCCTCGATGATGTCATCGGATGAACCACGATGTCGAGGATTCAAGCAACCCCGTATACTATTCCCTTTGTCAATCGGTACGTTACAAGCCCGAGACTCGATCGTGGGTATCCCAATACCTCGTTCAATCTCGTTACCGGCAAGTCACTTTACTCGTACCGTAATGCATGATCCCGTGACCAAACACTTGGTCACTTTGAGCTCATTATGATGATGCATTACCGAGTGGGCCCAGATATACCTCTCCGTCATACGGAGTGACAAATCCCAGTCTCAATCCGTGTCAACCCAACAGACACTTTCGGAGATACCTGTAGTGCACCTTTATAGTCACCCAGTTACGTTGTGACGTTTGGTACACCCAAAGCACTCCTACGGTATCCGGGAGTTAGACGATCTCATGGTCTAAGGAAGAGATACTTGACATTGAAAAAGCTCTAGAAAAACGAACTACACGATCTTGTGCTATGCTTAGGATTGGGTCTTCTCCATCACGTCATTCTCCTAATGACGTGATCCCGTTGTCAATGACGTCTGATGTCCATAGTCAGGAAACCATGACTATCTGTTGACCAACGAGCTAGTCAACTAGAGGCTTACTAGGGACGTATTGTGGTCTATGTATTCACACGTGTATTATGATTTCCGGATAATACAATTATAGCATGAATAAGAGACAATTATCATGAACAAGGAAATATAATAATAATGCTTTTATTATTGCCTCTAGGGCATATTTCCAACACCCCCCTCCGGCCGAAGCTGCCGTCCACCACCGTAGCACCATCGTGCCACCACCACCGCAGCAACCGATGCCGCATCTCGACGAGCAACATCCAGATTGAAGCATGAGCCCGCACCAGATCCAATCAGAGCCGCTCAAGCGACAGAAGGCAGACGAGCTCCCGCCGCAGCACACCACGCACTCCAGAGCAGCGCACCCAGCACGCCTAGCCGCCGGTCGCCGCCCCCACACGCACTTCCGGAGCTGAGCCGCTGCCGCGTGCACGCGCGCCGTCCATGCCCAGGTCACATCTGGAGCCCGGACCGCAGCCGACACCAGCACCGAACGTCGGCCGCCATCCGCAGCCCGCCGCCGCAAGCTCCCCCTCGCGAGCGACGCCACGGGAAGAAGAGGCCCCGCCGCCACCGGATCCGCGAGGGAGGGAAGCGAGGAGGAGGCGCGGTGGAAGGGGCCTTTGTCGCCGCCCGTGTTGCCCCGTGAGGGGGCGACGCCAGGTCCTAGCAATAGTTGTTGCTATATGCCCGTTTGGATTGGAACCTATATTTCGAGATCAGACCAAATTTTCGGCATCTCCATTCAGATTTTGCGCCCCACGAATTTACGAAATTGTGGCGGCACATTCCACCACCGATTTTTTCGGGAGCACGACGTTGGTGGGGCTGGTTGGGGCATGATCCAAACAGCCCCTAAGGATCTTTGTCTCATTCTTCGTGCATAGAAATTTGAAAAGGTGCTCCAAGAAAATGTTAGAATTTCAACGTTCTTCACATCTCCTTCAAACCAAAGCCCTAGAGCTGAGGTAGCGGCGCCGGCCGCGCACCGCGAGGTGACGGCGAGTTGAGCTGCGGGGCAACCGGTGCCGTGCGAGAGCGTTTTTGTCCACGACAAGCCCGACATATTCGGGACGTACGCACGCTTCCATGGGAAACAAGAACACGGTACGTGCTCGCCCCGTCGGACCCATCCTTCCATCCATCCGCCGCGGGGCAGCGGCGACTTTCCTCATGATAGGCACGCACAGAGCATGACCTATCCTCCCGTCCCGTCCCTCTCGCACGCCTCCATCGCTCGGCGCACGTGTGACGGACGTCCATAGCCCATCATAGGGGCATGCATAGGGTGGTGGCGGCCTGTGCGCGCGTCCACGAGGGATCCTGGGCGCGCCGGCCGGCCGCCCGATCGCCGCCTGAGGTCCGGGACGACTCTCCCTCCCGGACGGCCCGAGCGGTTCTGATTGTTGCCTGCTCCATTCATCGGCGCCCGCGCTGCGCCGGTGCCGCCGCCGGATCCCGCCCGTGCCGCGCCGCCATTCAGATCCCGCCCGTCGCCGCCGGTTTTTCTGGTCCGTTCCGGTTTTGTTTAGAAACCCTAGATTCGTATTTTTTGTTTAGATCGGTTCGGTTCGGTTCGTTTTTTCGGTTTCGTTATTTAGCCAGCGTCCGCTCGTTAGTTCGTTTTTAGCGAACGCGTTCGTCCGTTCGTCTCTGTTAACGAACGTTCGTGCCGTAGTATTTTTCTTTTTATTTGATTTTCTCCAGGGACCTATTCGCGCTTACTTTTATCGCAGATTAGCCCCTGATTTTCAAACCCTCGCAACTTTTTAACCGTTCGTCCAAATCCAGTGAAACCAACGCCAAAATCTTCATCTTGAGCCCCTCTTTCTGTTTAATCACTTGAACAAGGTTTTGACAATTTAAAATTTGGTTGCAAGCAGATTTGAATTTGAAGTTCTTTTGACCGTAGTTTCAATTCCGTAGCTCCGATTTGACCGATTCTTTTTGCAAATCGAATCTCTTCAATTGAACTTTCAGATTGGATCTTTTTATTTGAGTTTTACCCTTGCATCTATGCTTGAGTGCTTATGTATGCTATTGTTTGTTTGCAGAATTTCCGGAGTGCGAAGCGTGCTACTACGAGTCTCTAGGGTTTGTGGGTCGTCAGCAAGGCAAGTAACATATTGATCATACTCCTTTATTACCCAGTTTTTATGCATTAGTTACAATCCTCAAACATTGCATGTGGGTGTTGGGAAGTAGTTGATTAGGTACAACCTATTGCCATTTTTATTATCAAACTTTTGAGAGTTTTTTCTACGTTATGCTTATATGGCCATGCTATGCTCGTAGACGTGGATTGGGTTTGGGTGTATCCATGACAGATGTGTGATATTAATTAATGTTTTACTTAAGGTGGCTACTTAAATACACATCTGGGTGGATTGGTTGCGGGCACCTGGAGAATCCAGTGTTGTCCTAGGATATCCCGGAGTACCCATGTGATCATCCTATAATTCGCCACCCAGACTCAAAGGGATCATAAGATTATTAATGCTAGAAACTTCCGTGTGCAGCCACAATCTATTATGGGCTCTAGCGTAGTTGAGTATGTTGCATGACCTCTTTTAGTGGTAGGCTAGCAAATGTAGGGGATGTAGGTTGGTACTGTCTACCCAGAGTAAAGAGTTAATTCTTCTGAAAGACTGTGTCTCGGTCATCCATTTCTCAAACATCATGTAGTGCGAGAAATCCAACGGAGGAGATAGAGTCTTGTGGGAAAAAGTGCGCAAACATCAGTAGAGTGTACAAACTAATAATGGTTAGCCGTGTCCCCGGTTATGGACATCTTGAGTATTTGGTTCTTGGATTATCATGTTGATCTCATCACTCTAATTTATTTGTTAGGTTATTAATACTGCTTAATTGAGATTGAGTTGGAGGAACCTTCTTGATGTTTAACAACCACCGTGACACCAGCACCGAACGCCGGCCGCCATCCGTCGCCCGCCGCCGCAAGCTCCCCCTCGCAAGCGACGCCACGGGAAGAAGGGGCCCCGCCGCCACCGGATCCGCGTGTGCTTCGCTTGGCGGAGCCCACCGACAACGGCGAGGGAGGGAAGCGAGGAGGAGGCGCGGTGGAAGGGGCCCTTGTCTCCGCCCGTGTTGCCCGGGGAGGGAGCGACACGAGGGCTGGAACCTATATTTCGAGACCAGACCAAATTTTTCGCATCTCCATTCAGATTTTGCGCCCCATGAATTTACGAAATCGTGGCGGCACATTCCACGTCGAATTTTTCCGGGAGCACGACGTTGGCGGGGCTGGTTGGGGCGTGATCCAAACAGCCCCTAGGATCTTTGTCTGATTCTTCGTGCATAGAAATTTGAAAAGGTGTTCCAAGAAAATGTTAGAATTTAAACGTTCTTAACATCTCCTTCGAACCAAAGCCCTAGAGCTGAGGTGGCGGCGGCCGCGCACCGCGAGGTGACGGCGAGTTGAGCTGCTGGGCAACCGGTGCCGTGCGAGAGCGTTTTTGTCCACGACAAGCCCGGCATATTCGAGACGTACGCACGCTTCCATGGGAAACAAGAACACGGTACGTGCTCGCCCCGTCGGACCCATCCGTCCATCCATCCGCGGCCGGGCAGCGGTGACTTCCCTCGTGATAGGCGCGCACAGAGCATGACCTATCCTCCCGTCCCGTCCCTCTCGCACGCGTGGCGGACGGCCATAGCCCATCATAGGGGCATGCATGCATAGGGTGGTGGCGGCCTGCGCGCGCGCGCGTATGTCCGCGAGGGATCCCCGGCGCGCCGGCCGGCCGCCCGATCGCCGCCCGGGGTCCGGGACGACTCGCCCTCCCGGACGGCCGGGACAGCGACACCGACACGCGCGCCGAGCCGCGTGGTACAGACGAATCGCCGATCGTGATCGTCGCACGGCCCGAGGCCGTGTCAACCTAGGGGCTAGAGCATTGATTGATTGCTGTGTGTGGGTGTGACCTCGCATTTTTGTTCTCGTAAAATAAGAAGCTGCTCTGCGCGCGTATACGTGTTTTCGCTGTGGGTTTTCTTTTCCCTCACATGCCGCCGCTTGGCCCATTCATTTGCCTTCCCGACCACGCGAGCTGCTGAAGTGCTGATCTGTCATCGTAGTATTCCTCTAACGTGGGCGATGGCAATGCCATACGCACCAATGTGCTCATGATGCGATGCGAACGGCTGCATTGTGAGCTTGTCGTCCATGCGGATCAACGGCCGGCCGAGCCACAGCCGGAGAAGCAGGAAGGCATGCACGTGAAGGACGACGAACGAACTTGAGACGAACCGAAGCATCTCGTTAAAACGCGCCCATCTCGCGTGTGTCAGAGCTCAGAAGCGCGCCATGCCATGCGCCCGAGAAAGGGCTGCGAAGGTGGCAGGGGATGGAAAAACTCTGCGAGGAATCCGCTTCCACCCACGCAGACGCCAAGCGAGCGACGCGCTGGGAGACAAGTCCATCGAGAGGAAAGAGAACGAGCCGACGAGAAGGAAAACGATTGGAAATTTAGGGTTTATATGGTAAAGAAAGAACTGAACAAAGCAATAACTACGTGGGAAAGAAAAGGGCAAGGTACTGCCATGGTGGTAGTGGCAATGAATGGAGGCCGCTGCGCTGCTTGAGTGCTGCTGCCATCCCTGAAAAGGCGCTGTCCTCGCAACCGCATCCGCACATCCCCATCCATCACTCACGTCTCTCTCTCCGGCCATGCAGTGGAGCAGTGCCGCTGCCATGGCTAGGCGCGCAGCGCAAAAGGCTGGCCGTCACGTGGAGAGAGAGAGAGAGAGAGCGCGCGTTGGAGCATGGCAGCCGGCCTCGCGGTAAAGCTGGCGCAGCTCGCAGCCTCAGGATCAGGGAGGAGACGACGCTTCCTTCCCCGTGAACAGCAGCCTAAGATACTTTAATTAATCCCTCCAGATTATGACCGGGGAAGAGCCATGGTCCGTCCTAGGTTTGGTTGGTTTAACAAAGACGAGACGGTAAAGTTGCGTTGGCTCCTTTCGTCAAGAGAGAGAGAGTGAGATGGGCTGCTGCGTGCGTAGTACGTACGAGCCCTGGCGTGCTGCGCCGTACGTACGTCGCACATACGGCCGGCATGCATGGCTGGCTGAGCTGGTGCGCACTCCTGCGCCAGGATTCGCATGCCGAGCGGCGATAGATACGTACGTGCCCGTGTGGCGGACGGACGCTCGAGAATCTTTCGGCGCAGGCCAGAGCTGCGCCGCGCGCGTGGGGTTCGCGTCAGCCGCGCCGCGGGGTGGGCTTCGGTTCGGAGCCCCGGGAAACGGCGACGGCGTCCGTCCGTCGTCCAGCCGGGCATGAGGAGTGCGTGCCCTGCTTCAGGCCTGCCATGCCGATCGCCGAAGCGTGCTCCTGCCTCCTGCAAACCAGTTACTACGATCAAGGTCGCCTGGTAGCTTAGAGCATGTATAGTACCACCCAAAACTCTTAAACCCTAAAAAATAATCGCTTTTTCCCAGGTTGCAAAAAAAAAACACAAAGACTAGAACCCCTAAACCCTTAAACACTAAAAAAAGTAAGGGTCCAACCTTCAAACCCAATTCCAACTTGTAGAAGTGAGGGTTGGAAAGGGGCACTCGACCCAACCCGCACTTCCTTCCCCCGTTGTGCGGGAGGGAAAAATCCCGTCCCCAACCTCCAGCCTCCTCCCTCCCAAGCCGCAGACCGCCGCCCGCCGCCAATCCGGCCGGCCCCCGCCTCCCCTCGACGCACGCCTCCCGTCGCCGGCTGCGCCACACTCCCCGCCGCCGGATCCGCCGCCTCCCGCCCCGCGCGGCACCCCCCGTGCCGCGCGACCGCCGTCGTCACCCCGAGCTTTCTCCTCGCTGACCGGCCGCCACCCGGCCTCCTCAATCTCTCTTCCACCTCCTCGACCTCCCCCAGCCGCCGCGCCCCGCCCCCCGGCCGCCCGCCTCAGCCGCCTCCCGCCCCTCGCCCCCCAGCCGCCTCCCGCAGCCAGAGGCAGGACGGCCTCAGGCCTCCTCGAGCTCTCCTCGCCGCCCCGAGCTCCCCGCAGGTATGCCTCCTTTTCTTTCTTTTTATTTCATTTTTTCCTTTCTGATTCATTGTTGGCACTCACAATTTATTGTTTGTTGTATTATGTAGATGGAGGTGAACAACGACGACATGGACTCGTTGTCCGATTCGTCGGCTTGGTTGTCATCCGACGATTCGGACATCAACGAGTTGTTGCAAGACGACGACGCCGAGATGATGAGTCTCCTCGTCAACGTGCAAGCGTTTGAAGACCGGCGTGAAGCTTATGGATCAGAGGAGAGGGTCGAAGATGGGGTGAGTCACCATCTATCGGAACCGCGCTCTCGGACACGAGCATTTGATGCAAGACTACTTCGCGGAGGTACCTACATACCCTCCTCGTCTCTTCCGCAGAAGGTACCGAATGCGTCGTAGTTTGTTTGTGAAGATTGTCACCGATTGTGAGGCCGGCTCCTATTACTTTAAACGTCGTAGATCCGCCGCCGGTATCATGGGGTTTAGTGCATATGAAAAGATATCGGCGACAATGCGGGTACTCGCTTATGGCATACCCGCGAATTATACCGACGAGTATCTTCGCATTGGGCAAGATACAACCACGGAGTCCGTCTGTAGGTTTGCCAAGTTGGCCATCCGGTTGTATGGTGAGCAGTATCTTCGGGCATCAAACGAGGAAGATACAAAGAGATTAATGGAAATGAATGAAAAAAGGGGATGGCCGGGGATGCTTGGTAGTCTGCATGCATTGGAGGTGGAAAAATTGTCCAAAGGCATGGCACGGAATGTATTGCGGTAAAAGCCGTGATGCTATCATTGTGCTTGAGGCCGTAGCATCGGAGGACACATGAATTTGGCATGCATTCTTTGGGTTGCCGGGAACAATCAATGATATCAATGTCCTTAATAGATCTCCTTTTTCAAAAAATTAATTTCTGGGGACCTCCAGCTTGCAACTACAAAATTATGGACAATAAGTACTCAATGGGATACTATCTCACTGATGGCATCTATCCCGAATGGGCAACTCTTGTGAAGTCCATCAAGGAGAAAAATGAGGTGCCCTTAACAAGAAAAGAGGCTCATTTCACCAACGCACAAAGAGGCAGCCCGCTTGGATAGTGAGAGAGCTTTCGGTGTTTTGCAAGCAAGGTTTGCCATAGTTCGGGGTCCAGCTCGGTTTTGGGACAAAAAAACCTTGATGAACATCACGAAATGTTGTGTGATTTTACACAACATGATCCTAGAGGGTGAGAGAGGGTTAAACCTCCCTTGTTTCTATGACAATGTTGGTACCCGTGTGCAACCGAAAAGAAACCCTTCTCGCATACACGCTTTTCTTCAAGCACATCGTGAGATTAAGGATGCAACCACTCACGGTCGGCTCCGGGATGATCTAGTAGAGCACCACTGGCAGTTGGATTGGCGGCGCATTGGCCCATGATATATCTTTGTTTTACTTTTCTATGTCCTATTTGATTCGAACAATTATTATAATTTGCTCAAACATTGTTGTAATAATTTGAATGATTATTGTTTTATTCAGTGGTGTAATAATAACTAGAATGATTATTGTTTTATGTCAAATATGATGGAATTTGTGATATGTCATATGATGAAATGTGTGATATATGAAATGATAATTTTAATGGTTAGGGTTGAGGCAAAGACTAGAACCCTCAAATCCAATCCTTAAAGCAGTTTAAGGGTTGGGTTTGAGGGCTTTAGTCTTTGTCCCTGTTTTTTAACCCTTAGAAGTGCCATTCTCAACCCTTAAAATTGCTTTAAGGGTTTGTACTGGACATGCTCTTGCAACCTTCATCCACCTGGAGAACTGCAGCGGCGCCGGGCGTGGCGTGTGCGCGGGGCAAAGGCTGGCCGGTCAGCGAGAGCACTGCAGCGCCAGCACGGGCTAGCAGTTCGTTCTAAAACCAACGAGGCAGCCCGCGCACCCGACCCGATCGAGCCGCTTCCGCCGCTCGAAATATAGCGGCAGGCCGTTCCAGCCGCGGCACGGCGCATGCATGCACGGCCACGCGGGCCCGCCGGCCTTTCCGGCCGCTGCCATGCGCACAGTGGAAGTGGGTCGGAAGATAGCAGAGCCGCTGCCCTCCCTCTGGCCGTTGGTTCTGCGGGGAGCGGGGATCGGCCGACGAGCGGCCCGGCGCAGCTTCGATTCCTCGTAGCCGCAACGTGTGAACCGCCACAGATGCCTCGCCTAACTTTGCAGTTCATGTCTCTGTGTCGACGTGCTCTTCTCTGTTCTATCTGTGGGGCAGGATCACGTGGGCTGGGGATTAACGAGGGACGACTGGCGAGCAGCGGAAGAGCGTGGAATGAAAAGCCCGTTTCGTTTCTTGGGCGATCGGGTTTCGCTGTGGGGTGCGATTTACCGCTACAGATCGCAGTGTGTTCAATAAATGTGTGGCATGTGGGTGCACGTACTGCGTGAAAGCAAAATGTCCTGCGGATCGGTGGCCTATATATAGCCACAATATATGTTATTTTGTAAAATTATAGAAGAAAAATACTTTTTAGAGGCCCATCAACTCTTAAGAGCATCGGCGTGGACAAAAGTAGTTGATCAACATCTGGTAGAAAATAATTGATGCAGGAAACCATGAGTGTATTAAGATTGTCTAAAAAAAAGAGTGTATTAAGAAGAAATCTATGATTTTTTTTTTCAAAAAAAGTGCATGAATCGTAACATTAAAAAGGAGGGATCATCAATACTCCAGGGTTAGAAAGATTTAAATGAGGACATGCCAATCTTGAACCGTTGAGCACCCATCCCGAACAGAGAGACCAGAGTTTTGCCTCCGATCGCTACTTGTGTCGCCATTGTAGTCTACTCCATCGCGAACACCGACGTGCACCGGTGACCGGGAGAGTAGGTCTACGAAACCTCTCATCCTTGTTGACGGTACTGAAAACCGTTGGTAGCCTCGGTAGGGTGGAGAGCGTGACCGGATGTTCCAAAAGGGATCACACACGGGGATTTTTACCCAGGTACAGACCATCATGGTCTCTGTAATATCCTACTCCTGCTTTGATTTAATTAATGATGGGAAAGCCTGGTGTGATGGGGTAGGAGTGAAAGAGTTGGCTTCCTTGATTGGTTTCAAGACATACAAATGCGTGATAATATAAATTGGTTACTGGCGGGGAACTTTATTACCACCAAGTATCTTAAAGACAAATACAATCCTGAAGGAGATTTTCAAGATATATGATGAACTTCAATGCTTTCATAAATGCTCTTGGATTGACTGAAATTCCCCTAGAAGAATAATATTATGTGAAGAAATATGCAAGAAGCTCCTTTACTCGAAAAACTTGATTAGTGTTTTCACTCTGAATCATGAACCTTAAATTATCCAAACACGTGTGCCTTTAGTCTTGCAAAGCCAATTTTAGATCATGTGTCATGTATCATTCAGGCAGGCATTAACATTCCAAGAGCAAACATCATCAGTTTTGAAAATGTTTCGTTGCAAATGCCTGAATTCAAAGGGGTGTACATAATATTTAGGGGCAGGAGGTGCAAGCTAATAATAGTGCTAAAAAGATCACAACAAAATTTAGGAGATTAACAAAGGGGTTAAAATTGTGGTCAAAGAAATTCTCTAATCTTACCCAATACATAAAAAACTCCAATAAACCCATTCTTTTATTGGATATTTTGGAAGAATATAGAACTCTTAGCACAGAAGAGTGGAATGGTAAGATATTGTCAAAAATCATTTGAATAATCTTCTTGAGTACCAAAGTATTTAATGGAAACAAACAACTACAATCAAATGGGTAAAATTTGGAGATGGCAACACCAAATTCTTCCAAGCTAAAGCCACTATAAAGTATATGATGAACCATGTTGCTACGCTAAGAGATGAAAACCAACAAGCGCACACTGAGCATAAAAGAAGTTGTTATTCCATGGAGAGCTTTCAAAGACAGGCTCAGCAGTACCACAACTACTTCCAAAAAGATTCACCTGGCCAATATTGTACCAAGCAATAAACACCTAGTGGGCCTTGAAGAACCTTCTAATTCTGAAATAGACGATGTCATAAAAAATCCACCTTGTGATAGGTCACCCAAAATGGTCGAGATAGTTCAAATTCAACCAAAAATGAAAATAAAACAAATAAAATATAAACATGGCAACGCAGGCGGCCGGAGTTCGCCACTTGGGCAGACCCTTGCCCTTGTGGTTGTTGGCGCGACGGTCCATCTCCTCCGTGTATGTCGGGTGGTGGGAGGGTCGTCGTCCGTTGTTGTGCCGCTCTCCGATGTGGACAAAATGTAGCCGGAGAGCCGGTGGAGGAGGCGTTGCTGCTCCTTCGCGTGGCGGGCAGCCTTGGCTGCGTAGGTCTTCTTCTCCCGCGCATGGTGCTGGGATGCTTCGAGCCCGTGGCGAAGTGCATTAGTGTTATTGCACCGAAGGAGCGCCTCCTCCGGGTCGACGGGGATGGAGCGTTGATGTCTACTACATCACTTTTATTCTTGTAGACTCTGTTGGGCAGTAGCAAATTTCCATCAACTGGATGACCTATGATTTATCAATTCGTGGGAGGTGTTGGATGGAGATGGTCTCTTTCAAACAACCTTGTATTCAAAATGCAAGAAATCTCATGTGTCCCCAACACACCCAATACAATAAAAATTGTATAGATTCACTACTTCGGTGAAGAGATGGTGATACAAGTATATAGTATGGATAGTAGATATAGGTTTTGTAATCTGAACTAATAAAAACGACAAGGTAACAAGTACTCCCTCCGTCCTAAAATAAGTGACTCGACTTTGTACTAACTTTGTACTAAAGTTAGTACAAAGTTAAGTCACTTATTTTGGGCAGAGGGAGTAGCAAATAGTGAGCAATGCTTAGAAAATAAGGCCTATGGTTCATACTTTCACTAGTGCAATCTCTCAACGGTGCTAACATAATTGAGTCATCTAACAATCCCTCAATAGATCTCTATCACCGCATTCTATTGCACATATAGTGCTATATCCATGGCTCATGCTCATGTATTGTGTGGGGTTGAAAATGATGAAGCGCGTTAGAAGTACGATCCAATATCCTGGTTTGACACCGGGGTGCTAATGATTTATATTTATGCAGTGAAGGCGGAGCCATGCCATGCTAATATGATAAAATGAGTGGGGATAACATTCGTTAAGAATCGTATATTTTGAAAAAGTAATTATTATGTTTCTTATATTCATGGATATTATAGTGTTAATATTGTTACTTCATCATTTCCCAATTATTATACCGTAAAGAGATTACATAATACACATGCTAGGTAGCATTTCACATAAAAATTATGTTTTTATCATTACCTACTCGAGGACGAGCAGCAATAAAACTTAAATACATGTGTGAATACATAAAATATGCCCTAGAGGCAATAATAAAATGTTTATTATTATATTTCCTAAATCATGATAAATGTTTATTATTCATGCTAGAATTGTCTGGATCGAAAACTTAAATACATGTGTGAATACATAAACAAACACCGTGTCCCTAGTGAGCCTCTACTAGACTAGCTCGTTGATCAAAGATGGTTAAGGTTTCCTAACCATGGACATGAGTTGTCATTTCATAATGGGATCGCATCATTAGGAGAATGATGTGATGGACAAGACCCATCCGTCAGCTTAGCATAATGATCGTTCAGTTTGTTGCTATTGCTTTCTTCATGTAAAATACATATTCCTTCGACTATGAGATTATGCAACTCCCAGATACCGGAGGAATACCTTATGTGCTATCAAACGTCACAACGTAACTGGGTGAACATAAAGATGCTCTACAGGTATCATACCGGAGGAATACCTTATGTGCTATCAAACGCCACAACGTACCTGGGTGAACATAAAGATGCTCTACAGGTATCTCTGAAGGTGTTTGTTGAGTTGGCATAGATCGAGATTAGGATTTGTGACTCTGAGTATCGGAGAGGTATCTCTGGGCCCTCTCGGTAATACACATCATAACCTTGCAATCAAATGACTAAGGAGTTAGTCGCAAGGTGATGTATTACGGAACGAGTAAAGAGACATGCCAGTAAGGAGATTGAACTAGGTATGAAGATACCGACGATCGATGGCTGTCGGTGGCGTTGAAGCAGATCTGCGACGGTAGACGGGTGCATCGGGGGATAAGTCCCGTTGCGGTTGAAGAGAAGGTCGTGTGAGCGGCCCCGGCAAAGAGGACGACGGCGCCGATGAAGCGAGAGGACGCGATGCAAGGCTATTGGTCCGTCGCCGTGGATGAGAAACGTCCGTCTCTAGCAGTGGACGACGCGGTCTTGGTAGGTGCTCCGGCATGGTGGAGGACGGTGGCGATGGATGTGGTGGAGGACGGCGGCAATGGATGGGGTGGCGGACGGAGGCTGGTGTGGGGATGGGGTGTTTTAGCACGGACGGTGTATGAATAGGAAAATGGAGGGGGAGGTACGGGGAACCATGTTTTTGGGACGCGCCTGTCTGAAATATGGGAAAGTTACGAACTTAGCCCCCGTTTAAAATTTGGACGTCTCGTCGGTTGGGGATAGGACGGTAATCTCGCATCTCGCCAATATTTGCCCAGAGCGATTTCGGGCGAGGAGAGGGTGGTTGGCGCCCATGGTTGGCGCCCACGGTGTATGAACGTTGCTGACAGGTAGGGCGGTTGTGTCACGTCTGAGTGAAGTTACAAACCTGCCCCTATTGAAAATATTTGCCTACATCGATTTCGGTCGAGTCGAGTTTGTTTTGCCGCCCACCGTGTATGAATGGGGAATGGAGGGAGAAACAGAGGTCTTTCGGACGAGCTTGAATCAAATGTGTTTTGCCGCCCATGTTTGACGCCCACTGTGTCGGAATGGGCTCAGAGGCAGTCGTGTCACGTCTAATTGAAGTTACTAACCTACCCCTATTTAGAGCAGTGGAAATCGGGTCGATGGATTGTCCGTGTAATGGGTAGACAGTAATTTCCATCTCCCAAACACTTGGCTTCGGGCAGCCGATGTGGGAGTGGACATTTTGCTGCTTCTTTCGAATTTTGGGACAATAAGCATCCACGTTTACCCTGGCAACTAAATTTGAATCCATTTTGTATTCCTATATGAATCTTTATAAATCATTCTATGTGTTTTTATATATTCCTGGAAGGACGATAAAGATGTATTCCACTTTCATATATGAATATGGGTTACAAATGCCGATACTCAAATTCAGAAACTAGTATCAAGTTTAAGGTGAATTCGAATATTTGGAACACTTCATGTCCAACTCAAATGTCACACGCAGCATAATGTGTACTCCCATTTAGATATGTACACAAGCGATGTATCAAGATTCAAATACCGAGTCAATCTACCAAGAATGTACAGAATTAACAGACATATAAACACTTATAGAGTATATGGATCAATAATATCAACTAACATACATAAGCCAGGTCGTTGTGCTTTTTTTTGCTACAACAGCATCCTTTTTTTAGCCAGCATCTTGGCCCTTTCCGATGCGTGCCACTTATGGTCCATCTATACTACTACTATTGTTGAATGCACATTCAGCCCGATTGGCATATTTGTAGGTCTGGCACAGCAATCCAAATGAAATGTCTCCGAGTCTTATCAATTAATACAGACTTGTGCTCAAATAAAATTACAAACCAAAAAAAAAAAATTTATTACATGAGCTCTAAAACAAATGGTTTGATTGATTACATGAACAGACAACACAAAGGTTATTCAACTATGGAAAGAACATTTCACCTATGATTTACCAAGTAGGAATTTAATTTCCTTTTTTCCTTCAGGACCTTAACAATCTGGTCAGTCTCAGCTTGCTTCGTTTTGAAATCCACAAAATATTTAATGGTTGTCTTGAGTACTGCTTGTGATTGTGCTGTTTGCTTCCTCAACATGTCAACTTCATCTCTAAGTGTAGAAGCAGAATCTCTTTCTACCACTAGTTTAGCCTCTAGAGCATCAGCAATTGGCAATTCATAATGCACGATTGGGCCGGTGCCACTGCTGTGGGATGATGCAACGTCCATGGGGACCTCGCTCTTTGATCTTGGGCTAACCTGTTTTGCCATTAAAGTTCCGATTGGATATGAAAAGTTGAAGTTAGCAAAACATCTCAAGTGGGAGTTATAACAGCAAACCAGTTAAACAAACAAGGAATTAAAAAGTTTCAATTGGATGCTGAAAAGTACTAGTTATTAACATCATTGTAACCCGCTGTTGCAGCAGCAAAGCAGTTAAACAAACAAGTAGATATTTAAGTTAAGGCAAACAGGTAATTCTTAACAGTAAGTATCAAACACATTGATAGGCGCAGTCTACAATATGATTAACAGGCTGTGCCATTATGTAATCAGTAGCAAACTAAATTAAGCCAAGCAACGTAATTGAACAATTTTGCAATAAGTGGCTAACTAAAATTCCAAGAAGCAGGTAACTGAACTTACGCTAGTTCTTTGTACAGGCACACTGCAACTCTTTTTCGCTTACAAGGTTGTACAAAGGAGTCCATGGCATCAATTGCTTGGATACGCAGTCCCAATACTTCTTTCTTCCCACACTGCATGGGTAAGTCGAATGGTTAATCTGGTAAGATGGTGCGTCCTTGATATGTTATATGAGGACTTGTAGTCAGACTAGTTGTAGCCAAACACATCACACTGGCTTTTACTTATATTCCATGTGATTACTTTTGGCATATCGAGATCTAAGCAATCTACAATAAGATGAAAAGACTGGCATCCTTCACATTATTGGCGAACTCAGTTCATAGAAACAAGCAATTCAACCATTCTGTGGGTAAATCAAAAGCGCCCCTGGAATATTTTTCACTATCCAATCATACACGCAAAAAGGGGCGATGCCACCATAGGGGCTAGTATGGGCGGCCGCCTCAGGTGGCTGGAAAGTGTGCACCTAGTTTGAGTCGTCCAGGTTGGCCCACGCTAGTTTTGTTCGTCCCAACGCACGAGCAGGCAATGTAAAAAATGAAGAAAAATGTTTCAATTTGGATGGGCCAATAACATAACTACAAGGCAGGCCTTATAGCAGGCTCGCGGCCCAAACGAGCGCCTCCCATATCGATCAACAGCAGGAAAAATCCCAATTCATTCGCTCAAGCCTCCAGTCTGGTTCGCTCCTAACCTAGCTGCCGCTGGACAGACCGACACAGCATTTCCTCGCGCCCTCGTTGGAGGGCGGTCGCCAGGCTTCAAGCGAACGGAAGGACAAGAAGATGAAGATCCAACCCTGGGTGTAGTCTGCATGGGAGGCAGCGGCGGCAGCACGGGCATGGCATTGAGCTTGCGCAAACGAACAGCCGCGGCTTGCAAGAGTAGCATGCGCAATGAGCAGGTACATCACATCCCTGATTATATCTAATTCAACTCTTCAACTTTTGGCCAATAGTTAAACCTGACGGTGTTGTAAAAATGCTTGTATGTAGGGAATCTATGAGAAAATGAAACCAATTTCTACTTATTTTGTAACTCCCTCAATCAATACTGAACTGACTAAATCTGATGTATCTAATCAAGTTTCCGGTGCAAACATACAAGCTCAAGTTTTTCTTGAGCCTGAAGTGTCTAATGAACAGACTACTAATGAAGGATTTGATGCAAACATTTTACATGCTCCTGGTGATGAACATATAGTGTCTAATGAGGGATCTAATGCAAGCATTTTGCAGGCTCATTGAAGGATTTAGTGTCTAATGATGATCTACTATGTTGAGAGAGACAGAGATTTGCAGGCATTGATGACAAGCAAATTATAGTGCATTTTCATAGCTTGATGAAACGTCGAGGCCATCTACCAGAAAGTCCCCATATCATGACAACATAGCATAAATACTTTTCTAATCTGTTGTTTGAAACTATTGGCATACTTGTGCAGGATAGATATATTGATATGCAGTTTGTGCACTGGTTATACATGCAATTACACTTCGATATTTTCAGCCAGAGAACAAATAATTCAAGCAGGTACAGACCATGTTTGTAGTCCTTGTACACCATGTTGCATTTTGTGTTTTTTGGTGCTTGCATCATTTAGTGTTTATAATCTGAACTACTTTGGATCATTAGCTAGTTTTCAAAGTGCATGGAGCTTCACATTTCTCAAGTTATGTTGATTTCCGGAGTGCAAGTGCCTTCGTATTTTTTAAGTTAAATGTTCGCCCCTGGTAACTTGAATTCGTGGATCAGCCACTGCACACAAATCATACACGAATGCCAATACAAATTAAATGAAATGGAGGGACTTACGCTAGCTCGTTGTACAGGCTCACTGCAGCTCTGCTTGCGCTTGGGATGTTCCATGTACAAGTCCATGTTACCACTTGCTTGGATGTGCAGGCCTTGTGCTCCTTGCATCCCCCTCTGCATTTTTGACACGGCGAATGGTTGATCAAATAAGAGGAATCTACCTTGATGTTGTACCAGAGGACAGATACTTACAAGGTTATATGGGTGTGCAGGATGTGTACCAGATCCCGTAGCCCCGTCATGCTTCGCTAAAAAATGGATTTGCTTGTTTCAGATGATATCTCCAGAAGAAATAAGAGTTAAAGTCAGAGTTGCATAGGCGTGTAAGCTAAGAGAGCAGTGAAAGGATATCCAAACATCGTCGGAACAGTGCACAAGGGAGTGATGTGTGGATACCTAGTTCGGGCCGGCATTTGGGCATGCTCGCCAAACTAGAGTGCGGGTCACTTCAGAGCCGTTGAGGGTGATGCGCTGGCGTTGGCTGGCCGCGCACGGATGCAGATCTTGAGTGGCAACGGAGCGCTACGATGCGGTGGACGAGACCGTTGGTGAAGCCCCAACGGCCTCGGGGGGCGGAGGTGCGACGATGTTCTCGGTGAAGTAGCCCCGGTGAGCTGGGAGACGGCGTCGGTGAAGTGCACCTGATGCGGTGGAACTCGGTGTCTGTGAGGCACGTCGGTTGCAGCGGCCGACGTTGTCGATGGACCACCCGGTGCGGTGGACGAGGGCGTAGATGAGGTAGCTCCGGTGCGGTGGTGAAGCGCGACCATCGTCTTCGTCTTCGTCGTCCGGCACAAAGGTAGCGAACGGTGGGGAAAGAGACGAGACGAGGGGCGATTCGAAGGATGGCGGCGAATTAGGGATTTGAGCAATCTGGGCGCGGAAGGGGACGGTGGAGAAGAGGGATTTTGCAGGGCTGGAATTGGGGCCGCCAGATATTGAAACGTGGAAGCGCGAACTTATATTGTCGTCGTCCTTTTTTTTGGGGGAGGGGGTGGGTGGCTGGGTGCTACGCGTCCGTCCGACACACGCGACCACCCCGACAGGACTATGCTTCGGTGCCTTAAGGCACCTGCCTTTGTGTCCATGACATGTGGGCCCAACAGGTGGCTGGCCCACATGTCAGTCACCCAAGGGCAGTTGCCTTTAAGGCACCGAAGCAGCGTCCACCCCGACACGACCCTGGTCTGCCTGGTGCGCCTACATTTGAGAATGCAAACAAATCTTCTTTCATTTGCAAACGAATCTGTATGTATTACCATGCCCGTGTTTTCCTTGCAGTAATTAGTCATTCAAAACGAGATATTCCATCCGTTCACTTTTGTAAGTCATTTCAGACAACTTAAAATGAACTGTTTTGCACATTGTCTGAAATGTCTTCAAGGTCTTATAAAACTGAACAGAGGGAGTACTATAAATTAATTAATGAGGAGTTATTTGGAAAAAATCAAAACGGTACCCATGCTAGAGTGTGTCACATAATTAGTTATTTGAATTAGACTGTGTGTCACATAGTTAGTTATTTGAATTAGAGTGTGTGTCACGTAGCGATCTCCAATTCTAACGTGGATTTTGCATTTCACTGTATCCATGCTACTTTTTTAATACAAATTCATATGTATATGATGAACACCATGGTAATGAGAAAACTTTTTGATGGATTCAAACATATGACCTACAAAATAGCACAACATATTGAGCCAATGTCAACTTTTTGAAACTTAGTATGGCACGAATTTGAAATAATTACCCGTATGCCTGGTCCTCGGTTCAAATCTTACAATGTACACCGAATTGAAACATCAATATTAAGTCTTGTACTATGTGCATTCAAATGTTGTTTTTAGCCCCCCCCAGCACACAAACGCTACATACTTCCTGTATCGGTCAATCTTCCTCTCCTAACCACCTTAGCAAGCTATCGGTTTCCAACACACGTTCATTCTTTCTCTCCATGTTTTAAGTCTCTCAACTACACAACCCCTTGTCCACTCCTATTACCAAATGTATTTACCTCACACACCCGCCATTGCACCCCATGCCGAGCTCTCTCTCTCCCCCCTCTCCCTCTCACCCTCTCGCGCTAAATACATGCATTGCCTATCTAGCCCCCCAACCTCTCGTGCGCACGAA
>LR880972.1:193211222-193223391 GCA_904067115.1 Aegilops sharonensis | reverse complement strand
GGGAGAATATCATGTGCCCCCATACCTTAGATGCTATATGCCGATACGAGTTGCTTGGAGCTTGTAGATCTGAGATATAGCAGCTCACATGATGTGTCTTAATATTTTTGCAGGAAACCTTGATGAGTTTGAGAATTGCACACAATTTCTACAAAAACTACTTAGATGCCCTTTGATCCCATATCCGACGACCTCGAAGCTCGTATCACCGTAGCATCTAAGATGAAGGAGGACATCATATTCTCCTATATGTAAGAATATCATGTGCTACCACACCTTAGATGCTTTGGTGATACAAGATCTTCGGAGGCGTTGGATTTGTGACCCAACACCTCCTCGGTGGTTCGAATGGTTTTTTGCAGAAAAGCCCCAAAAGAGTCCGACCACTGCTTACAAGCACAAAGACTGCTCAGATGCCATTGGATCTCAGATCAAACGACCTCCAAGCTCGTATCACCGTAGCATCCAAGCTGCGATAGCACCTTATGTTTTCTCGCACGGGAGAGTATGAGGTGCTCCCGCACCGTAGATTCTATGGTGATACGAGTTCACTGAGATCTAACGGCCCACAATAGGAGGTTTGAATGTTTTTGCAATATACGGCTGATAGAGTTTGGGAAATGCGCAGAAAGTACAAGTACTATGCATGTGCCATCTGATCA
Source organism: Aegilops sharonensis (assembly GCA_904067115.1). NCBI lineage: Eukaryota > Viridiplantae > Streptophyta > Magnoliopsida > Poales > Poaceae > Aegilops > Aegilops sharonensis. The sequence continues at coordinate 193,222,729 of LR880972.1, read as the reverse complement.
CTGATCATACGACCTAGATGCTCATATCACCGTAGCGGGTAATTATGCTACGGGGAGCACCTAATATGAGCACTGGGGAGCCTTTGGATCGAAGATGCAGCGGCACACACGAGGCCTGAATGTTTTATTTGCAAAAAAAACTTTGGAGAGTTTGGAAATTGCGCATAATTACAAGGACTACTCCCAAGCCATTGGATCTCACTTCCAACGGTGTAAAAACTCGTATCACCATAGTATCTAAGCTACGGGGTGGATATGATATTCTATGCCGCGTTCATTTTTGTTCGTAAACTTGCAAAATACGTGTAACTCGTGCCGTTACTTGTCTAACCACGCAAAGTGTTTGTTCAAAAAAACCATCCTACACTGAAATATCGGAACAACACATGGGGTCCCACTTGTCATTAATCAAATTTGGACCTAAAACTAACAAATCTGAAAGACGAGATTCGAACTGGCAACCTGGACTACAAACCGTAAGTCGATTGCCTGAAAAAACAAACGGTTGTCGGCTTTGTCCCATAACTTGATTTTATACAGTACTTGTGTTGAGTAGAGTAGAGGGAGTGCCTCGTCAACACGTGCATGACCGTTGTCTCACTTACTGGTGGGTCCCAGGTCTGCGATCTCAATCTCTCTTCTATCCATCGTCTAACCTTTGCACGGGGACACACGAAGAGAGGCGCTAGCTTGCCGTGGTGTTATTACAACTAAAAAAAGCTTGGAAAATAGAAGAATCGCCTAGAACAAGAGACGTTGTGGTTGGTCGAGACGGAGCTAACCGTGCCACGTTTGCATGATGAAGCTGTGTGGCTAGTGGGGTGTTTTCGACCGACTAGCTGGGTCCCGAGGTCGAACCATAGGTACTACATCTGATACAGTATATTTTTACACGCACATTTTTCCTCCATGCCGAGACGTGGCACACCCTACCGCGCGGTTTCAGGGTCCTCCCGGGTGGTGCACGCATATATTCTTCCTGACGTGGGACGCCCTACCACACGTTTTCTGGGTCCTCCTCGGTTGTAGCGCCGAAGCAAGTAAATGAGTCGTCAAATCACGAAAGACCACCTTTCTCGTCGAGTACATCAGTGAAGCACGGTGGCTAGCTAGTTGGGCTAGTTCGACCGATTAGCTAGGCCGCCGCCACATTTGTTTTTTCACCCCTTTTTTTATCTACTTGCCGGCAGGTAAATTTAAATATCCACCACGGAGTTGCTCTGGTGTTTGGGTGCGGCAGCATTTTTAATTTTTTTATTGACGGGAGCAGGCGTGGCAGGATTTTTAACTTTTTGATTGACGGGAGCAGGCGCGGTAGCAATTAGTCACGACGAGTCCGCCTGTAAAAACCCACTGCTCCCTGATGTGAGAAGTCGTCGACTGGTGTTTTACCGTGGTGAAAACCAAAAGATTCCCCACTCCTCGGCTGGCTCCCTCCGCCTTCCCGTAGATTGCATTGCCTTTCAGCCGTTTCGCCCCCTTTGCTTCCTCTCCCCATTGCTTGGTGCCATGGCGGCGCAGCAGATCACGGAGTCTGAGGTGAGGCGCCTGACACAGGATCTCCATGCCAAGGATGCGGAGCTCAGGGCCAAGGACGTGGAGCTCCGTGAGCTCAAGGAGGAGAGGAGTGCCATGCTCCTCCGTTATGTGCTGGAGTTCATGGAGCTTCAAAAGTGGTAGGCGTCCACCACAAAGATGCCCGAGGCGTCGGCAGCGTTGCTCCAGAAAGCGGGAGATACGATAGGCCGTCAGGGGAGCCGGCTAGAGCGCGAGCGGGCCGATCGTTACGAGGTCCAGGATCGCCTTAGCCACTTGGTGAACCAAGTTGCCACGCACGTGTTGCGGCTGCGCGATGCCTACCGTCGTGCCAGCGCAATGATGCCGGCCGTCGGGCTTAACCCGTTCGACCACCCGGTCAACTTCAACGAGTTGCGGCTTCCTGACCTGGTCTCCTTCTAAACCTATATCTCCGAGGAGCTGAGCCGTCTCCGCGCAATGGTGGGGGCTGAGCTGGACAAGGAGGGGTTGCGCGCTACCGTCGCCGTTGCTGGGCGAATCCTTTCAGGGCTCCGTCACCGGAATCCATTCGTGCCAGTGGACGCCGTCTATGATGAGCTGGCTCCCGTCGGCCGGGAGCGGGCTCTGCGGGCGGTTGCACCCTGCATCACCAACGTCGTGCGCCTCGAGAAGCAGAGGGACTTCGGTTGTGTTTAGGCGCCCTCTGCATGGGCATGTCCATGTCTCGGCGCAACATGACCGTTGGATCAAACTCAGACGGTGCAGATCAGTCACTGTAGCACAAAGCGTGTGGGTGTGTTTGGTTGCATTCTCATCTCAATATAGTTGTTTCCTCTTCGTGTATTTTTGTCAACCTACTAGTGTGGACTCATGCACCCTTCATGCACTCTGCCAAACACCCAAAAGTGGGTCGAGAAGGGAACTTTTGCTCCCATCCCCGTGCACCCTTCATACACCCTGTCTAACACTATAGGATGTGCTTCATATGGTTCATGTTTCGTGGAGTACTGTAGCACCGTACTCTCCGTGCGCTGTGGACCTAGTTCTGTTAACATTGATCTCACTGTTCATTCTCGACCGGACAGTCGAACAAGCGGTACTATGTTACATATAGGAGTAGTTGACATGCGCACAACATCATTTATTATCGTCATATCTTACTACACTAGCAACAAGATTGTGTAGTACTGACATATGAACCACTGCACATGCCTAGTAGTAGGAGCACTGCGTATGTTCAAGTGGCTGCCGTGTTTCACACTCCTCCGTCGTAAGAGTGGAAACGCTTGCTGTAATCATTTTTTCTTCAGAATGAAAAACAGTGGACACGCTCTACCATGCGGATCCTCCTCCAGCCATGCACTAAATTACTCACTTTCGCCGACGTGTGGGACAGCCAGCACCTGGGTCCACCAGCCATGCACTAAATTACAACGTAGTAGAGTGACGGTAGACTACCCCGATCGAACCACCACAGTAATGCCCAATGAGCCGTCAAATCACAAAAACCCCTCCTTTCCAGCAGTAAGTTGGACGGACGAAGCAACCATCATTTCACTCTTCTCTCTCAGCTTCCTCTCTTAAAGAAAACCCCCACTCACTTCGCTTCTCCCTCATCTCGTTCCTCCTTTCACTCTTCTCTCTCAGCTTCCTCTCTTGGATGGACGCCGGAGCACCGGCCGACGTGATGTCTATGGCTCTGGCCAAAACCGTCGAGGCTCATGGTACGAAGAAGCGCAAGCACCCCGCCGAGACTACCGCAGACAAGCTCAAAGCCATCGCCCTGTCCAAGCCCCCCTCTCCGGGATCCCTCATTAAGCAAGTCCAGGTAATGTCTCTTGTTGACGATCTTTTTCTCGATCTTGATTGTGTTTTTTCATCTAACACGCAGTACTAGTACTGGTAGTACAACTTTCTGGGTGATCTTGCATGTGATTTTTGTGTGCCAAATGACGGTTCTAAATTCCTCTTTTGACCAAAACATGCGAGAGGTTGACACTGATTTCTTATAGATTACTTTCAACTACTCCCTCTATCCCAAATTTCTTGTCGTAGATTTGTCTAGATACGGATGTATCTAATACTAAAATGTGACTTGATACATCCGTATCTAGACAAATCTAAGACAAGAATTTTGGGATGGAGGGAGTACTTTATGAACATCAATGCTACCTTTTAAGAGGGTATATTTGCCTCAGTAACTTGTGTTATGGATATTGCATGTAATCCCTCTGCTCTCATGCCTTTGAAGACATGTTTTAGTGTCTTTGTTCACTCATTTCTGTGCGTATATGTAGTCATATATGGATTATAATATCGAAAATCATCTTATATTTCTGAACGGAGGTAGTAATGGAATATGGTTTCTGTTTGAATTAGAACCAGGTCCGCGGTGGAGATGAAGTTCTCAAAGTCATGTCGTGTGAACTGGAAGACCTGATGATGAGTTCTACTGCTGAACTATCCAGCTGTTGTGTCCTTGTCGCCACGTGTCCTGAACTAGTGTTTTCCCGTAGCATTGTTGTCAGGCGTGTTCTCTAGGCTGTACTTGACCACAACAATTTCCTGGCTGTGCCTTCGATTATGAAGGGTGTGGTTCTTGTAAAGCTTCCCAACAGATCTGATGCGGCCTATCTTCATCATCATGTTTATGAGTGGAAAGACCACTCTGTTAGGTTCTCCAAGGTTGACAAGATGGTGATGGTGCATGTAGACATCTCACACGAAGTCCATGGCCTAGTCAGTCATGCGGGGTTCATCCCGTAGGTCGGTGGCAAGAAATAGTCTGCAGAGTTTAGTTAGTGCAACTTTGCTTGTCTGTAGTAAGTACTATTGTTTAGTACTTGATTTGTGTTTGTGAACCCTGTATTGTTTATTAGTACTGCCGCTTTTGGTGTGTGGTCAGTCCTGAGAATGGTCTATGTTAATGTCTGTCCACTCAATTCAGTCTGTACATTTTGAAGTATCCAGATCATATTTTTTGTGAGGACGGTTTATCAATTATGGTTACACTCCAATATCCGTATGCATTGCAGGGTTTATCGCACCCACCAGGATTTCCAGTCCCATGGATGTTCGGTCCATACGATTTGTCACGACCTTTGGACTGTCCTGCTTGTGGGAGTAGGCAGGGCCCCTGCATGCCACGTGTAGTTGGACGATCAATCTTCTGTTTAGTACTTCAACATAGTGAATTCCTGGTAAGGATTCACTCGTGTCACATCAAGTAAATCTTATTGATTTACTGTCTAAATCTTATTGATTTAATGTCATGTTTTCTTTCTTTTCCTGCAATTTTACGATGCAGGTTTTGCCATGTGACATTCATCACAGAATAAACCGTTTGGTTTGCTCTACGATGGCTATTTTTGCAGGTTTCACTTCTTATGTCGTGTCAGTAACGAAGGCACTGTCCATCACTTATATTACTGGAAAAAATTGGATCAGTCTGTTGTCTGAGTACAAGCTGAATCCCTATGATGAACTGCAGTTTGGTTTAACAAAAACGCCACAATTAGTCCTTCTCACGTTTAAAAGAAATGAAGAAAAAAACTGGATCACGGTCACGGATCCTAGTCAAGTTAGAAAGCTGATCATAGCAGACCAGACACGACCGCCGCTGTCTCGCACAGATCGAGCACCGGCAGTTGCTCTAGCACTGACAGCGGCAGCAGCTCAGTCTGATCCAGCTGAGGATTGGGCACCGACCGCGTCAGCGGATCAGTCTAATCTACCGGAGGATCGGGTATCGACACCGGCACCAACTCTACAAGGAGCACCATCTCCGGCAACAGCAGCGGCTTCGGCACCTGCACCAACACTTGCACTTGCATTTGGTCCGGTCCGTGCAGTTGCACCGGCAACAGACTGGGCTGCAGTTCGCACTTCATATACCAAAGTCCTTACACAAACCGACATGTCCACCTTCTTGGTAAGCATTGGCCGCCCAAGTGCTTCGTTCTTTTTTCTTTCCATGTTGTTTCACATGATTCACTGTGTTGATCTAACTGTTTGGGTATGTCTTCTTGTTTGCAAACAGAGAATTCCTAGAGCAACGAGGGAGTCATTCAACTATCCGGGCGACCGCGGCCAAGTTTCTCTTACCATGCGCAGCCTTGGTGTGAATGAACCTGCTCAATATACCGTAAGTACAAAGGATGGTCGCATGATGATTGATGCTAAAGGATGGTCAAGGTTCAAATCTAAATCATATCTTGCGGTAGGGGATGATGTCAAAATCAAACTTTCTCGGCAAAGGAGAGCTGGTCCAAATCAACTTTGAAATTCTTCAGTAGCAGCACGCAACTGCCGAACTGATCTATCCTCTGAGAGATTTTGATGTAATAATCTGGCATGGTGAAACAAGTGTCATGTGTGTATAAGTAGTACGACAGTATTATTTATCACATGGTATATCGTTGATAGAATTGCAACTCTGATTGCTGGTTAGGAACCGTCTTTCGATTTCATTCCAACAGTTGTCGTGCTTTATTCAATTTTGTGTATTCGCCTTGCGACAGCATCTAAAACCAGCGCAGTACCGATCGCTTGCAATATGAAAACCGCTGAGGTAGAACACATGGGCCCCCAAACATGCAGGGTCGGCCTGCGGCCCAAAGTCCAGAACCGTGAGCCTATCCGAGTAAAAAAAATTCCGAGTATTATATTCACAGCTGAACCCCCATAAAAAAAGATGAACCCCCATAATGCCCATGCGTTGCAGAGGGAGTATATTTCTCGGCAAGGTGAGCCTGTGATATAAAAGATTTGTATATTTCTTTACAGAGGGAGTATCTCTCTGTCAAAATAAATATTTATGTGTAACTAGTTACTCCTGTCTTTCTACTTCCTTTCGCTGATATGTGGGGCAACCGGCAACGGGGTCCACGTGCCATATGCACAAATTAGAATGCACAACTTCACAGTAGACACACCCCGGTCGTAGCGCCGCAGTAATGCCCAATGAGCCGTCAAATCACAACCCCCCCCCTTCCAGCTTTAGCAGTAAGCTGGACGGACGAAGCGGCAATATTTCACTGGGCCTGAATCCCCTTCTCCCTCGTCTGCTTGTTCAGAGAAAACCCCCGCTCGGCGATTGCATAGGGTTTTCTCATGGAGAACCAGGTACGAATCCTTCATCCATCCCCGATAAATCCAAGTCCCTTGGTCGCAGGTAATCCTAGGTTGGCAGCCGCCGCCGTTGATGCATTTTTCTTCGTACTGAATCTAGTGTGTTTCAGTTGCAGTGCCCAAAGTGCGAGTACCCTACAGATTTCTGCGCCCTTGGCGAGACGCCACACTTGTTCCTTCTCATCCTACCACAGCATTTTGAAACGCGCATAGTATGTTCCTAGAATCATCTTCTCTATCCGGGAGGGTGGGGTTTTTTGAACATGCTGTGTTGTCATATTATTTTTCCTGCAGTGTATTATTTGCTCTGCCAGAACACATGTACTCAAGATGCTCGGCCTTTCCATAACTGAATACACTAGTTTAATGGTCACAGTGAAGACAAGCCATGGATATTACTTCCGAGTTGGGTTCATGAACCAAGAAGATCGCTGCTTTTTTTATGGCCGGATTTGGATAAACTTCCTCAAGTGTTACAGACTGAAAGTTGGCGCACGAATGTTGATGGAAATAGCAGAACCTGCTCTCATCTTCACTGCGATCTTCCAGCCCGACGTTGTTCCAATTGTTCATCCATGTTAGTTTTGTATCTGGTTCTTGCTTGTTGGCTCGATTACTTCTTAATCCACTTATTATGTCTAACTAATCACAATTTAACTTTAGAAGTAGCAACGAATCTCTCACGAAGATGCTACTTCTAACTAATATTTTCTTATAATTGGTGGCACGTGTAGGTTTTTTCAGAGTTAAGCAGTCTGCTCGTTTGTTACTCTGTAATAACTCGGTTGTTACTAATGGCACTGAAGTTGACTGGATCGACATCCACAAGTTCCTACACTTTATTGATCGTCTTGAGGTCCTTGTGGGGCGTTTCAATGGTGGAAGGCCACGTGGGATATGTGTGCCACTGCTGCACTCGTTGAACAGGTCCAACTGTGTCGAGAAACTTATGGTACGAGCTATTTTCTGTTATATATGTTGTTCATAAACTATTGCTTATACACAGTTTTACAGCTGTGATCTTCTTGAAACAGGAACTGCCGAGTTCTATTGTTCCTATACAGATGCCTGACCATGGTCGGGTCAGACTTGCGCTTGGTCACAACATGATGTTTATGTCGACCTACTCAATTCTCCTTGGAGGTGAAAAGATACTTATTCGTGGGTGGTCTCAGATAATGAAGGCCCGTCCATCTTGGAGAATAGGACAGAAGATTATGTTCATGCTTTTCCATGGCTCTAAAGCAAATATCCTGTTTATTGACCATGTTGCGAGATGAAGCCGCTTTCAGAAGGTTGTGGATGCGCGGGGTGGCGCCTGGGCCTTGGCGGCCTCACCCTTGGTTAACTGTAGGCAAAGTAGCACTGTTCGAGGCGTGCTTTGTACGGTTGAACCTGTATAAGTACTCATACTGCTTTCAGCTTTGGTTGTTAAGTGGCCCTGCTGGTTTCAGTTAAGGTTGTTAAGTACTCCAGCTGCTTTTACAGTCTGTCGGGTTTTTTCAGTCTTGTCTTCCTCCAGCCGCCAAAACCAAACCAGCGCCAGCGGGGCCGCCTGCTTCCGCCTCCCACGGCTGGCGGCGCCTCAGCGCACGCATCCCCGCCCCACCGTCTCCTAGATCATTAACGCCGACGTCCTCCGCGCGCTTTGGTGCGCTCGCCGCGGCGCCGCCCTCTCGCGTTGTCAACATGGTCAACAAACAACAGGAATCGGCAGAAGTACGTGGAGAGGATGACAGAAGGGGCCCACCACGTCAGCGTATGGAAAAATAAAATGCTTCCTCCTAGTGTTTTCATGACATCTGGGACCCACAACATTGTGAGCGTATATAGTTAATAGACAAGAGAACAGCACAAGATCGGCTGTCACCTGGGACGTAGCTACTCGAGCAGTATTTTTTTTGTCTGGTATTGTTGAGACGGAGCAGGGTTTGAACTGGGCTGTGGCCGCCTAGCCCAGGCTTATATTTTATGTTCACCATGTGACCAGCCCAGCTATTTTTTCTTTGTGAAAATGAGCCCAGTTCATTTTTTCTGAAGAATACCCAATCCAGGCCTACTTATTTTTCTACGCCCTGATGGGCTGCAACTCTTTCAAGACGCCTGGAAATCTTGAAAGTAATATGAAATGGGTTGTAAATATAAAAACAGATGACAAATTGGCAATTACTTTATAATTTCTGATTTTTTTTACATTTTCAGATTCCTATTTCACTGGGCATTAACCTAATTCAAATATATCTTCAAAGTACTTTAAATCTGGCTCGACATTTCGGTATTAAAAATAGTTTGGAACCCACAGAAATATGCGAAATTGGCCCTGGCCAACCAAAAAAACGACTGCAATAAATTGCATAAGAAGTTGGCATGAGTTATATATAAATTATTAAAAAAAGAGGGAGTGCTCTGACTTGTGGGCCTGTTTAGTTGACGCGTATGCAAGATTTTTTAGTTATTATGTACTACGTCAATAAATGATTCTAGCAGACGTAACCATTGGATGTCAATCCAATGGCCGTCGTGTTTCTTCAATCTCTGATCTTCTTGCTCTAGCCGCTAAAGCAGCACTGGCGGGACCGCCTGCTCCCGCTTCCCGTGGCCGGTTGTGCTGCCGCGCAGGCCTCAACGCCCCCTACTACTCCCACCGCTGGCCAGGGCATCCCTCTATTCACCCACACCCCCTGTTATTCTGCGGCGACGGCAGCCTCACACCGCAGCCGAACCGGTGAACCCTCGTACTCCTCTTCGCGCGGGCTTCCACTGCCGCGTCTTCCTCGGTTCCGCGTCGTCCCCTTCCTAGGCCTCGCCGTCGTCCACCGCCGTGGTGCTCTCGGCGCGGCGTGGTCAATGTGGTTAACGACCGACTTGCATCGGAAGAGTATTGTACGTGGAGAGGCTGACAGCTGGGTCCACGGCAGCCGCAAGGAAGTGCCTCCTTATTACGCGGAAAATAATTATTCCTCCACCTGACAGCTGGGACCCACTGGACGGGCCACCAGTATTTTGCGAAAAAAACGTTTCCCCCTGACTGCTGGGACCCACAGGTCGGGCCACCGTATTTCGCGAAAAAAAGTTCCCCCCGCTGTCAGCTCGGACCCACCGGAAGTGCCTCCTTATTACGCACAAAAAAATGAATAACCCCCTGCTAGTTGGGACCAACCTTGGTGGGAGGGTGACTTGTGGGCCTACTAAGTTGACTGGGACGGAGGCCTTTGTCAACTTTAGTCAATATATGAACGATTCTAGCTCCAGTGACCGTACGATGTCCATCCAACGGACGTAGTGCTTCTTCAACCTTTGGTCTTCTTGCTCCAGCCGCCCAAAGCAGCGCCAGTCGTGCCGCCTGCTCCTGCCTCCCGTGGCCAGCTGTGATGCCGCGGAGGCCTCACCGCCCCCTACTACTCCCACCGCTGGCCAGGCCATCCCTCTACGCACCCACACCCCTTGTTATTCTGCGGCGACGGCAGCCTCACACCGCAGCCGAACGAGTGAACCCTCATACTCCTCTACACGTGGGCATCCACTGCCACGTCTTCCCCGGCTCCGCGTCGTCCCCTTCCTAGGCCTCGCCGTCGTCCGCCGCACTGGTGCTCTCGGCGCGGCGTGGTCAAGGTGGTCAAGGAATGGCTTCCATCGGACGTGGACTATACGTGGAGAGGCTGACAGCTGGGTCCACGACCGCAGCAAGGAAGTGCCTCCGTATTACACGCAAAATAATTGTTCCTCCACCTAACAGCGGGGACCCACAGGACGGGCCATCGTATTTCATGAAAAAAAACATTTCCCCCTGTCTGCTGGGACCCACCAGCTACATCTTCGCACGCAAGGAAGTGCGTCTGAAAAAAAAGATTCGCTCCCCTGACTGCTGGGACCCACCAGCTACATCTTCGCACGCAAGGAAGTGCGTCCGAAAAAAAAACCAAAACGATTCGCCCCCCTGACTGCTAGGACCCACCAGCTACATCTTCGCAGGCAAGGAAGTGCCTGGCAGTCGAGACCCACCTGGTCGAAGCGTATGTAGCATTGTCATTCTGGTCGCGAACGTGTACGTACATACTGGTCGTTGTAGGGGCGCGCACATGTCGTAGTAGAAGCGCGCATGTAGCATGTACACGTACGTACATCGGCCAGGGTGCAAGAAAGAAATACGGCCACGTATGTGTACATACGGGCGGGGTCTCGAACGCCTACTCGCGCATACGTACAGCGAGGGCTCGTGTACATGGCTGAGTCGGAACGGAGAAACAGCGTCGTCATCATGTTCATGGGGAGCCAAACCGGCTGGGTCGGAACGGAATGCGTGGTCGTGTTCATCGGGAGGGTTGGACGGAACAGGCGATGGAAACGAGGCCTGGCATACCGCACAATGGAGGAAACGGCCTTGTGTTCGACCGGCCACATTAGAAATGGGATCCTGTTCATCGGGAGGGGTCTGGCGTACCGCAAAACGGAGGAAACGGACCTCCTACGGTCGAAACAGGGGTCATGTTGATCGGGAGGGGTGTGGCGTACCGCAAAATGGAGGAAACTGAGCTCCTACGGTCGAAACGGGGGTCCTGTTCATCGGGAGGAGTGTGGCGTACCGCAAAACGGGACTCCACGGGATATTGTTCATCTCCACGGTTGACCTCCTCCAGCCTCCACGGGATACCGTCGACCTCCTCCAGCCTCCACGGGCTCCTGTTCATCCAGCCTCCACCGCGCGCTACTCCACCGGCTACTGTTCAATCACCCCTCCACGGGCACCCCTCCACCGTCTACTGTTCATCCATGCCTCCACACCACGGGGTCATGTTCAACCACCTCTCCACAGCCACCCCTCCACCGTCTACTGTTCATCCAGCCCTCCACACCACGGG